>CM035138.1:10682500-11282500 GCA_020205605.1 Panax ginseng | reverse complement strand
TCACATGACTTAATTGAATTAAATGCACAATTAGGGTTCTACGACCTCATTAAATGCACAAATTAGGATTCACATAACCTAATTAAATGAAGACGGAGAAGTCAAAAATAAATGTGCTAGATCCAAGAGAAGCCACCACGTGTCCTGAGGTAGAAGGCTCGTGGAGGCGACTCGTTTTGGGAATTGATTGAGGGATTGGATTGGTGGCTAAAAGGACATGATAATATAATATGGACATTATTCTAATGACTAAAGAGTATTTCTAGAATTTCTCTGAAAACATGTGCCTAACATGTGACTACTTAATTCCAGAAAACTCTATAAATACCCCTTCCATTCTAGGAAGTGGAGGAACTCTTTTGGTGACTGGAGACTTGAACATTCTCTCTCGAAGTACTCGAGACTTGGACATTCTCTCAACTCGAAGCACTCAAGAAGGCTCTTGGAATTCTTGCTACCCTAACACGGTTCTCAGATTCTAAGAGTTCTGTCACGCGTTGGAGTAATCGTCCACCTGTTCTTCTCCCCTCTTCAATCAATCAACCAATTATGTGTTTTTCGTGGATTTCTCTCCTTCTCAGCCAACACAAAACCCTAACTAGCAAGGCACGATTTCTTTGCCCACATATATAATACTTAATTTTTTTAAAATTTACCTTATATTATATAAAAAAAATTGATTGACCCCAGAAACTAGTATGTGGCTTCGCCTCTAAATATATGTCAATCATACATATTCACAGTGATAACAATTCACATATGAATCTCAAAGAATATAATGCTTTGTAAAGGTTGATGAAAGAAGAAAATAAAGTACTGCTTAGTTTTAAAACTGAACTGTGATAATACATCAGTTTACAAAATAAATTATGTTATTATCACAACAATTTTGACAGTTTTAAAAATCTTTTATATCCACATTGATTAAACACAAACTTTTTAATAATGAATTGAATTCATTATGGCTCGGGAGAGGCTCCTAGCGACGACGCGTACGTGCAAAGTGCACCTATAAAGCGTCAATGCGAATTTATATACGAAACCCGCACTCTAGATGATCGCAAAAGTGGTGCTTTACACCACGTTATTGTGGCGGATCCAAGCCTTCCTTTAGTACCACAAAGTAAATTAAACTATTCTCCTTATGCTTAGACGCCCCAAAATAGGTCCATTCCATCCAACCCATTCTTCGAGTCGCCAAATACATGGTACGTAAATAACTACAACTTTATTATTACAACATATAAATCAGAGTTTAAATACGAGATATTGCCATCTGACAATATCCACACGCAAATAAATCCCCATCATAATTATTGATACATTATTTTACAAAAAATAATGAGGACTACTAAACAACTCTCTCTAGAACCTTCATTCATACCCCGACTAAGACTCGCTACATTCTCGCCTCCTAGAAGAAAAAAATGGAACAACAAGGAAAAGGGTGAGCTCAACTAGCCCAAAGAAAGAATATTATGACTAAGATAATATACAACAAATTATCGTTAGTCTTCAACAGGAAAAAATCTAATAGAATACAATAGACAACCAAGCTTTTAAATCAACAATCATGCAATGAAAATAACAATTCATTAGAAGAGTTAAGTAGAGAATGCAAACTACTATCTTCTATATATGAATTTAAAAGTTCATCGTCGATATTTTATCCTCAGAACATCAATCAATATATATCCGAATCAAATATTCATCTTTGCACTACAAAACCAAAGATATTCATCACCGGTCATGTTCATCTAAACACTGCTCATCTTTGCACTACGCCAAAGATATTCATCAAGAAATCATTCATCTTTTGCACTGCTTCATTCGTGCCAAAGATATTCAAAGAATATCATCATTTAGACCGAGGATGATGAAAAATATTTTAAAGGAAACGAATCCAAAGGAAACAAAAGAACAAATATTAAGGATTCAGTATTTTAAACAATCCAAGTTCAAAAATACTTCATAAGTAATCGAGTGGAGTAAAATTCAAGAATGATCAAAACATGGATACAATCAAAGCTAGTATCCATAATAGATATTTTGACACAAAAGAAGAAATTTCATTTTTCTATGAATAAAAGGTCAGATTCGTGAATAAGCCAGATACGTGAATACGTGAATAATAGAACTCCACACCAAAAGATAGAAATTTCACAAAAAAACATCTTCACGCTTCGTGAATAAGATCTGAATAAGAACTCGTGAATAAGAACTCGTGAATAAGAACTCATGAATAAGTAACCCCGACATGAAAAAAGTTCCAAATTTGATAAAAATTTCAAACCAATATTTCAAGATAATGATATTGAAGAAATAATATCATTTTCGAATAAAATAACATCCCTTACCTCGAAAGACAAGATTTCTAAATAAAACACCGGATATAAAGCTATGACTTAAACTTCAACCAGATAAAGCAATACTCAAAGTATACTCAAAATACTCACAAGAATACGCCGATAATATAGAGAGAGAAACTTCAGCTTCGTGTGATTTTCAATTCTAACCCAAGACCCTATTTATAGAAAATGGTTGTAACACCAAAGCAGTAAAATTTAATATAATATTAATATTTACAAAACACATTCCTACGCCCACTTTGAAATCTGATTTCAAACTTACCAAGCACATGTTAAAGATGGCCACCAACATTTGAAAAAACGATTTTCTTAAAAAAAATAATTAAAACTTCCAAAATCAATTATTTTGAGCTTCTAACTTCAATAATTCATAATAAATAGCTCTTTTGCCGTAAAAAAATTCAAATCTCATAATTTTTATAGAAAATTCCATTATCTACAACTTTGCGTAAGAAAGTTTTTCCAAATTCCAAATGTAAATTGACCAAATCCATAAACCAAGCGATTTTACGTACTATAATCAAATTTCAAATAAGAAATCGGGTCCACCGACACAAAAAATGTTTTTAATATTTATTGCAACAAAAATACTCTTTTTCCTCATATACTCATATATCCCACATTCATTGTAAAAATATCACCATTATTATATTATTAAAATATAATAATATATTTAAATGAATTATTTTATCGTAAAAAGATAAAATTTTAATTTTCAACAATTGTCACATTAAAAATTTTCCATCTATATCCACATAAAATCAATATTTTCCTCATCATATAAATCAATAATTAATTATTCACAAATAATATTACGTAATCACAATATCGACAACCAGTGCAGCTTCCTGTGAAAGAGGGGGCTTCCAATAAGAATTTCTCTTATCGCGCCATGAAATTAGTGACCAAACCTCTCCTTAGATGTAACTTTCTAGACATTGCCAATAATGTTATCTAATAATATTATTCAGATAATATGAATTATTGCTTCGATAATGAAAAATACTGTAGTAATGACAATTATTCAAACAACAAAGAATATAAAATATCAACGCAAAGAATTATTAAATCAATAAAATAAAATACTCGAATAAGAATTATCGTAACCATTATTGAGTAGTGCCTTCTTACGTAAGAATCAATAATTGGTGCAATACCGCAAAGCACGCGTGTTTTAACCAATATAGTATTTTAACAACCGATTCCAATTCTGTGAATAACTACGCCATATTTTTAAACAACTTATATTTGTCGCTTTTCTTCATCCAATCGCTTCCGCATGGGGCCCACAAAGATCAAGCTGCCGTCAGATTTAATATTTCCCGACAAGAGATTTATATTCCATGACCAAACGAATATTCCCTCGACAATAATGAATATTTTATAACCACTTGCTTATTCAAATATTTATGATTTTACCCATAACTATCCACATTAATCAAATCAACCCTTACTATTTCAAAATAATAAATAGAGGAAAATAAATTTTATTTATTAATAATTTGGGGTCTTACAACCTCCCTCCTTATGAAATTTCGTCCTCGAAATTGACGTGACGACTGGTGTTTCAAAAGATGAGAATACCTCGCTTTCATTTCGCGCTTCCAACTCCTGTGTCATTTCCTCAATAAAGATGGTTTCTCCACAAAACTTTAACTTGTGGTATAACCCCTGTACATAAGACATGTTCTTTCCTATCCAAGATCTTGACAGTACCTCCTCAGACGTTAAGTCTTCTATTATCTCGTCCTGGTTCTAACTCAATGACGTGGTTCGGTCGTCCACATATTTACGTAACATCGACACGTGAAAAACGCTATGAACACGCTGCCATACTTGGCGATAAAACGAGTCTATAGGCCAAGCTTCCTATTCGATCGAGAATTTCAAATGGATTAATAAATCAAGGTTTGAAGCTTTCTCACCTCACCGATTCTCGCTTTTGAAATAACAACTTCTTGCACCTCCTTCTTCAAATTCATCACCCGGGTGTAGCTTGAATAACTTTTAACTTTATCGATTAAAGTCGATTATACTCAGATATCATCACGTGGGTACCTAGAGTTTTCATCTCCATCTCTATTATTTGTAAATTATACGAAATTAGTCTTTGACAATATCGCACTCAGATTTGATACGATCTTCTACTCAACACGCCGCCACCACCACGCTCGCTTTTCCAGATGGCATGGTCGTAATACGTCAAATGAGTCTCCTCTCGAGTTCTTCAAGCTCTTCCCACATTCCTCGCTTCCATTCAATTTTGTATCTCTACGAAGTCACCAAGTAAATGGAATAGCAATTCGAGAATATCCTTCAACGAATCTCCGATAATAACCAACTAAGCCTTCTAAAAGCTACGATTTCGATTACCGACTTAGGTTGTTCTCAATCGTGACTCATATCCCAACCTTGATAAGACGTTACAATGACACCTATCCGCTTTACTATCGCATCTAATATGGTGTCCCCTACGGAGAGTCTCGGCTTTTGCATTTCCACAAAGGAAGTCACCAGATAAAGGCTCAGTACCAAATTTATAGTTGAATTTTTAACTCCTCAAGTTCAATAGAGCCATTCGATATGAGATTTTAGAAATGAGTTTTGTACCGTTCAAAGTCGATACAAAATTTAATATCGCTTTGGGAGTAAGCCAAGAAATTCTTCAGAAATACGCCAGAAAAATCAATAACAACAGGAATATTATTCAAATCTGAAGTGTCTTTATTCAAATCCATAACATGGACTAAGAAAACTTGACATCCGTAATAAACGAATGACTTCATGGCTTGATATGAAAATGTTTGACTACTATGGTTTGATTGCTTGAATTCAATAACAAAGTTGCTTAGGAATATGAAAACTAACAACCTTACGAAAGTAATCAATTTTGGCATGATGAGTAGTTAACCTTAAAATCACATCAAAAGCAAATATCTCTATAGAAATAAGGTTAACAGGTAATGTGATAGTGCCAACCTGAATCAAGCAAGATTTCTAAACAACTGATGTAATGAAAGTTTCTCCTAACGGAGTCTCCATAAATAGGTCAAAGTCTAATTTCTCCGTAGTCAAGTTCAAACGTTGAGCGCAAGCAAGAGAGATAAAAGAATGGGTAGAACCGAGATCTAGTAAGGTATAAACTTCGCAAGAATTTATAATTAACTAACCTGCTAACTTCGTCGTTCCTCGATTTTGACCGGCCACGACAAACGCCTCTTCCAGAACCGCTGACTTTGACTTTTCTTCGGGACATCCTTTTGAGTCACCATCCCCACCGGATCGGGTTTCGCACCGCATAATCTCGAAAGCGATATGTCCTTCCTTTCCACAATTATAGCATACCCTAAACTCAGGGGCGGGCTTTGAATGATATGTCCTCTTTCCCACATTTGTAGAATATACGACCGGTGGTCTTTCTCCTCCTTGGAACCAGCTTACATCGGGCGCCGACGCCTTCATACGGTCGTTGTTGAATCTCCTTTTAAAATCTCCTCCCGACTCGCTTCTTCTATTTTCATGGCCACATTATTACCACCAGAGTGGTTACCGCCTTTTCTCGTATTCTTCTTTCTCCGCCGGTTATCATTATTCGATGACTACTATCTTCTGTGATGATCCTCGGTTATGGTCCCTCATTGAACGTATCGTTATCTCGCTTCTAACAATCGAGCCTCATTACAACATCCTAATAGAGAGAAAATTTATGAGAAATGAGATACTAACGTATGCCGTTTTTCAAACCTCTCGTAAACATCCGCGTCATACGCTCCTCATTCTCCACCAAATGAGGTGCAAACCTCGATAACTCGCAAACTTTGCCTCGACTCGGGACACACCGCTCATGTTATTTTGTTCGACTCTAATAAACTCCACTTCCTTCATACGATGAATACTTTCGTGGAAGTACTTGTCATTGAACTGCTTCAAACGCCTCCCATGACATGCCGAAAGCAAATTGGATGGGTACGCTTACGATTCCCACCAAAGAATCCGCCTCATTACGTTAAACATAAAAGTAAATGAATGGAACTTTCGCTTCTCCGCATCCCAAGACATCGAATATCTTGGTAATTTGTTTCGACCCACGCCTCCGCCTTTAATCGGATCCGCTTTCCCTGCACTCGTGGTCCCAACTTTGAACTGCTTGTCAGACCACCCGTGAATTGCTATCATTTCCTCCTCAGATTTTGAACACGAAGTCTCCTCGTCTCGATTTTGCATGAACTGCAAAAAGCTTCTAAACATCCCCCGCTCATCATCTCGCCAAAGTGGTGTTATTCACAGAGAGTACATTGCCACACTGTTCAGACGCTCTCCTCGCTGATAAGACAGCATCTCCACTGGCCTCATTTACTCCATCATAATATTCTCAATTACATTCTCAAATATCGCCATAAAACAAGGGTTAATTAAGGAAATCAATATATCACATAATATCCCTATATATACTAACCAACTAACAAATAAGCTTAGATAGACACACACTAACGAAGGATTTACTCGCCTCCCTCCTAGTTCTATTCCCCGATCTCCGCCAGAGATCATATCCCTAAGCTCGATACCAACCGTGACGCCCCCAAAATAGGTCCATTCCATCCAACCCATTCTCGAGTCGCCAAATACATGGTACGTAAATAACTACAACTTTATTATTACAACATATAAACTGTGAGTTTAAATACGAGATATTGCCATCTGCATAATATCCACACGCAAATAAATCCCCATCATAATTATTGATACATTATTTTACAAAAATGGTGAGGACTACTAAACAACTCTCTCTAGAACCTTCATTCCATACCCCGACTAAGACTCGCTACATTCTCGCCTCCCCGAGAAGAAAAATGGAACAACAAGGAAAAGGGTGAGCTCAACTAGCCCAAGAAAGAATATTATGACTAAGATAATATACAACAAATTATCGTTAGTCTTCAATAGGAAAAATCTAATAGAATACAATAGACAACCAAGTTTTAAATCAACAATCGCAAATGAAAACAACAATTCATTAGAAGAGTTAAGTAGAGAATGCAAACTACTATCTTCTATATATGAATTTAAAAGTTCATCGTCGATATTTTATCCTCGTAATCATCAATCAATATATATCCGAATCAAATATTCATCTCGCACCACTATGTGCCAAAGATATTCATCACCGGTCATGTTCATCTAAACACTGCTCATCATCTTTGCACTACGCCCAAAGATATTCATCAAGAAATCATTCATCTTTCACTACCACAGCCAAAAGATATTCAAGAATATCATCATTTAGGACCGAGGATGATGAAAAATATTTTAAAGGAAACGAATCCAAAGGAAACAAAAGAACAAATATTAAGGATTCAGATTTTTTAACAATCCAAGTTCAAAAATACTTCATAAGTAATCGAGTGGAGTAAAATTCAAGAATGATCAAAACATGGATACAATCAAAGCTAGTATCCATAATAGATATTTTGGACAAAAAAGAAGAAATTTCATTTTTCTATGAATAAGGTCGATTCGTGAATATAAAATAATCAAGGATATACGTGAATAAGTAACTCCTACACCAAAAGATAGAAATTTCACAAAAAACATCTTCACGCTTCATGAATAAGTACTCGTGAATAAGAACTCATAAATAAGAACTCATGAATAAGAACTCGTGAATAGTAACTCATGAATAAGAACCCCCATAAAAAAGTTCCAAATTTGATAAAAATTTCCAACCAATATTTCAAAGATAATGATATTGAAGAAATAATATCATTTTCAAATAAAATAACATCCCTTACCTCGAAAGACAAGATTTCTAGTAAATACCTTGATATAAAGCTATGACTTGAACTCAGCACCGATAGCAATACTCAAAGTATACTCAAAATACTCACAAGAATACGCCGATAATATAGAGAGAAAAAACTTTAGCTTTCGTGTGATTTTCAATTCTAACCCAAGACCCTATTTATAGAAAATGGTTAGAACACCAAAAGCGTAAAATTTAATATAATATTAATATTTACAAAACACATTCCTACGCCCACTTTGAAATCTGATTTCACCACACCAAGCACATGTTAAAGATGGCCACCAACATTTGAAAAAACGTTTTCTTAAAAAATAATTAAAACTTCCAAAATCAATTATTTTGAGCTTCTAACTTCAATAATTCATAATAAATAGCCCTTTTGCCGTAAAATTTAATCTCATGAATTTTTATAGAAAATTCCATTATCTACAACTTTACGTAAGAAAGTTTTTCCAAATTCCAAATGTAAATTGACCAAATCCATAAACCAAGCGATTTTACGTGCTATAATCAAATTTCAACAAGAAATGGGTCTACCGACACACAAAATATGTTTTTTTATATTTATTGCAACAAAAAATTCTTTTTCCTCATATACTCATATATCCTACATTCATTGTAAAAATATCACCATTATTATATTATTAAAATATAATAATATATTTAAATGAATTATTTTATCGTAAAAGATAAAATTTCAATTTTCAACAATTGTCACATTAAAAATTTTCTCCATCTATATCCACATAAAATCAATATTTTCCTCATCATATAAATCAATAATTAATTATTCATGAATAATATTACGTAATCACAATATCGACAACCAAAGTGCGCCTCCTGTGAAAAGAGGGCTTTCCAATAAGAATTTCTCCTTCATCGCCACCAGAATTAGTGACCAAACATCTCCTTAGATGTAACTTTCTAGACATTGCCAATAATGTTATCTAATAATATTATTCAGATAATATGAATTATTGCTTCGATAATGAAAAATACCGTAAAATGACAATTATCAAAACAACAAAGAAATATAAAATATCAACGCAAAGAATTATTAAATCAATAAAATAAAATATCGAATAAGAATTATCGTAACCATTATTAGTAAAGGCCTTCACGTAAGAATCAATAATTGCAATACCGCAGCTACCGTGTTTTAACCACCGGTATTTTAACAAGATTAATAACAGAATAACTACGCCATTATTTTTAAACAACTTATATTTGTCGCTTTCTTCATCCAATCGCTTCCGCTATGGGGCCCATAAAGGTCACAAGGCTGGCCGCATTTAATAATATTCCCCGACAAAGATTTAATATTCCATGACCAAACGAATATTCCCCGATAATAATGAATATTTTATAACCAATATTATTCGAATAATTGCTGAATATTTTACAATAATCAAATCAACTTTACTATTTCAAAATATTTCAATAAATTTTATTTATTACCCATAACTATCCACATTAATCAAATCAACCAAATTACTATTTCAAAATAATAAACTAAAGGAAAATAAATTTCATTTATTAATAAACACCACCGGTCTTACAATGTTCGACGGACACGATCCCTCGAAGATAACATTTATTCCGAAGCGAAGTATTCGATCGAAGATACTTCATCAAAATACTTTAATTTCGATCGATGTTCGTCGAACATTTATGTATCCCATTACGCCAATGTTCCCGTGTCCAACCAATATTATTTTATCGATTGAATATGATGTATTCATTAAGCGGAAGAATCACCGAAGATACCTTATGTCTGAGGAATGTATGTACAACTGACTTTTTTCGTCAAGATAATCCTAAAATCTAATTAATCAAGACGCCTTCCCCCCTCGTTTCGTGAGACCTTAATATAATCTCATTTCTCTCTTTCTCTCTCTCATTTCTCTAGATCTAGCTCTCAACCACCTCTTTCGCTTGCACTTCACCGCTTCTCACGCCACCACCATCGCCGCCACCACCACCACGCATCGCCACCACCACCACCGGTTCCACCACGTACACCACCGGTTCCACCACGTACTGCCACCACCACCTTCGATTCCACCACCACCACGTACTGCCACCACCACCACCACCATCACTATCGATCGGTTCCACCACCAGTAAACGCCACCAACACCGTCGGTTGAACCACCATCACTGATGTAAGACCCCGAATTTTATGAAATAAAAGTATTCAATTTTTTTTATAATTATAATTCAGTAAATGATTAAATTGATAAAAGTTTAAAGTTAAGGGTGAGATATGAATTTTTTTTTCAAAATACGCAAGTGGTTATAAAATATTCAATTGTTTGAATATTCGTTTGGTCGTGGAATATTCTTTTTCGTTTTGGAGAATATCCGCATGACTTTAAGACAACCATTTGTGGACCCCATAACGAATAACCGCTTGATGATGAAAACGACAAAAATTAAGTTTTTATAAATAACGGTGTAGTTGTTACCGTTAACACTGTTGGAATACTCTCTATGGTTAAAATACGAAGAATACATGTTATCGCATGCGAGAAACACCTGTGATCGCATGTATTTTTGAATTATTGATTCTTACGTAAGAAGACACTACTTAATAATTGTTACGAAGAATTATCGCTTCAATATTTTATTTTATTGATTCAATAATTGTCATGCGTTGATATTTTATATTATTGTTGTTTCAATAATTGTAATCGCATAATATTCCATTATCGATCAATAATTCATAGTATTTGAATAATATTATTAGATAAAGATTATTGGCAATGTCTAGAAAGTTCTCATCAAGGAGAGGTTTGGTCACCTAATTGCGCTACCAAGAAGGATAAAATCTTATTGAAATCCCTCTCTTTCTGAGGAACTACCGTTGTCATAATTGTGATTCTCGTAATATTATTTGTGAATAATTAATTATTAATTTATATGATAAGGAAATATTTATTTTATGTGGATATAAATGATGGATATATTTATTTTTATGTGAATAAAAATGAAGGAATTAATGCTGAGGTGTTTTATCATTATTTTGTCGGTGTGGAGGCATTAAAAATCATCTGTTTGTGAATTTTGGATATTTTTGGCTTGGAATTTGGAAAAACTCAAAATTACAAAGTTGTAGAGAATTCGATTTCAGTCAGAATGGACATAAAATTTGTATTTTTCTGATAACCGGGCTATTTTCTATGAATTGTTGAAGTTTTGAAAAATAAAATGATTTTTATTAATTTATGGGTGGGACCCACTTGGTTATCAACATGTGGGCTGCTGAAAATTGGTTCAAAGTTGGCTGGTGGGTGAGAATTTTCAAGAGGCATGCATAAAAATGTTGAATAATAATAAATATATTTTATTATTTTAGTCTCCTTCATGTTTTAAAGATTTTCCTATAAATAAAGCTTATGTTAGAATTGAAAACACACCGTAAAACAAGTTTTCTTTCTCTCTATATTATCAAGTATATTTTTGTGAGTATTTAGATATCTTGAGTGTTGCTCAGCATTATATCCGATATTCAAGTCAAAAGTACTGCTCTTTTGAGGTAAGGGATTTTAAGGGTTATTATGTTTTTCAGTTCTTACTTCTTCCGACCTTCAGAAAATTCTGGAAAAATTTGAAATGATATTTTGATGAGTTTTATTGATTGTGTCCAAAAATGGTGATTTTTGGATGTATAGATTAAGAGTTATGAATTTTATGAGAAAAAACTATTTTAAAAGTAATCGCTTATAACTCCTTGTGGTTAACTCTAAAATTGATAAAATTTTTATTGGGAGTACATCTATATAATATCAGTGTACTCTGTGAATTTCAGAATTTTTAGATAAAAGTACAATTTGTGATAAATGTCTAAATATTCATGGTTTTGGCCATATGAAAATAGTAAATGAATTTTAAAAATTCGAGAAAAATATATGTTCAATATGGGACTATATTCTCGCTAAATCTCGTAAAAAAATATTTTTGGAACTGATTTGATATTTTCATGAAAATGGACTAGTTATGAGTAAATGAATTAAATATGTTATGTGAAGTAAGAAAATTAGAAAATAGGATTTTATGGCTTGAGAATCCTACATGAGGTATATGCAGATTTTTGATGAGGTTTTTGATTATTGGTGATAAAATCTTATGAGTTTGGCATTTTAGAATGATTAAATGCATTATTTAGTAAAGTGTAAATAATTAAAATAAATTGTTTATAAGCTTAAAAAATATCATTCTTTCAATATCATTATACCAAAATATTGGTATGGATTTTATTGTGGAATTTTTACCTTTTTTATGTCGGGGTTACTATTCACGAGTTACTATTCATGAATTACTATTCACGAGTCACTATTCACGGATACTATTCACGATAAAATTGATTTCTTTTTCTGACCAAATTATAGTTGATTTATGAATATTACTCTTGAGATTAAAACTATATGTTGATCATATTATTTTTATTATCATATATAATATTTTTATAACCCTAATGATGATATTTCTCTTTGACTTGAGTGTAAAGATGGGTATATTTTTGGTATGATCATGACTATGGGTTCTCTTTTTGGCAAGAAAGGTGCAAGAAAGTTGAATTGTTGACTGGTATGATCATAACCATTGAATTTATAATTGAATATCTTTAGCTTAAGTGCAAAGGTGAATTGATCAACATGGTTATAATTGTGGTTTATATAAATTCTGAAATGATAAATATTTATTTGAGATATTAATATATTTGGCCCAGTAGTGCAAATATGAATCGTTGATGAATATATTTGGTCCAGAAGTGCAAATATGAAACTCGCTGACGAATATCTTCTGATCAGTGAGTGCAAAGATGAATTGTTGATGAATATCTTTGGTCGTAGTCTGAAAGATGACATGTTGTTGAATATCTTTGGCCAAGAAGTGCAAAAGATGAACTGTTGACGAATATCTTCTACCAGTAGTGCAAAGATGAAGTTATTAGTATGATTATGAACATGAAATGTGATTTGGTTTAACCATGATCTTTGATGTTTCGTAAAGATGAGTGATATAAATTATCTTCGCCACCGGATGAGAAGAGGAATTTAGAACTACAATTATGATTATGAGTTATTCATATGATTGTGGACCGTAATTGTTGATTGATGTTACAGGATAAAACATTGTTGGTGGATTTTTAACATGGAGAAGATAATAGACTTTATAGTCTATTTGACTCTTCTAATGGATCGCTTCGCTCACGCAACTATGGTTGAATTTTTTATCATCTACCATATGTTCTAAATCTACGATTTATTATTGATGAAGGCTATTGATAATTTAATTATCTTTAGTCATGATATTCTTTATCGAAGTTAGTTGTTTCACCCTTTTGCTTCACAATTCTTTTCGTAATAAGAGTGTAATTTGGGTTAGCCGGGGTAATGTGGGAATAGAATCGGTGGTCATCATTTAGTAGTTATATTTGGTGAATCAAATAGGGTGAAAGCGAACCCAACGTTGGAAGGGTGTTTTGCCACTATCATACAAGATGTCTAAAGACATACAACCTCGTGTTATCATAAGATGTGGTTGTGCACATCCACTTCTCGAGTATATCTACGCCACACTACCTATATGATCTTGGCGTTTGTTTGAAGTATAATTCTCAATTAGAGACAGTGGAGATAATGATATGTCAAGAGAAGACTCACCATCGGGAAGAATATGATAGTAATCTTCTCGCTTTTCTTTGGGGTCTATTAGGTCAACCAAGGATAATTACGTGGCCATATGATATCTATCATAACCTGAAGCATGGCCTCCCATGTACGGGTTTTCTTGAGCACTTCCCAAAGATTCTAATTTCTAAAACAGGTTTTTGACTATACCTTTATGTAAGGTGTCATTGTGACGTCTTATCCAAGATTGGGATGAGAGTCACAATTGGTATATATTTGTATCCAAACTCACAAAGATATGTGGTTGTTGTATTTTGCACGACAATTGTTGTAATAAAATTGTAGTTATTTTTCTGTACCATGTATTTGGCGACTTTAATAGGTTGGGTTTTGAATGGACCTATTTTGGGGTTTTGTCATAATCGACACCACCAATGTACCACCACCGCTTGCTAATGCACATTAATTCAATTTCAAGGTTAGTTTTTACACAAGTATTAGATTTTTAGGGTTAATTTGTTGCAAATTATGAAATTTGTGGCTTAATTTATTTTAGGTTTAGTTTAATTTGAGTTTGAATATGAGATTAACCCAATTTGGATAATATGTTGTTCTTTGTGAATTTGTGGACCGTATATTCTTTAAATTGGAATTTTGATTTTGGGTTTGTGGACTGCCTATTATTTAAGTGCATATTATTTGGAATTTGGAAATTGCATAATATTGATATCAAATTTGGGTTCCTTATCATAATGTAACTGATTTTAGGACTGTTTTTAATCTTGATATATTTGTTATTTACGACTGAATGTATGACAGAAATTCTGTCAGAATTATGAAATTGCAGACTTGCATGTATTGTATTAGTAATTAGTTTCCCAATATTAATAAATCATAAACTAAGTACCATTTACTTAATTTCTTACTACTAAAATAAAATAAAGTAAATATAATTTAATTTAGTTTATTAAATAAAATAAATTTTAAAAATAAAATAAATAACGTAATATAATACAAAATAAAGTAAAATAAAATAAAAAATAAATTAAATTAATTTGAATAAAATAAAAAATTTAATTTAATCTAATAAATAAAATACAATTCAATAAAAAATAAAATTAAATAAAATAATAAAATAAAATAAATTTAATTTAATTTAATAATCTAAATTAAATTAAATTTAAAATAAATTTAATTTAATTAATTTAATAAAAAAATTAAAAATTATATAATATATATAATACAAAATAAAATAAAAGTAATAAAAAATTAATTTAATTTAGTTTAGTTTAATAAATAAAATAAAATAAAATAAAATGATTTAATTTAATAAAGTAAATTTAATAAATAAATAAGCCAATTATATAATATACTAAAATTAAAATAAAAAATCTATATAAGTAGTTTCATAGATTCCAAATAACAATTTTCATAAACTAAGTACCACTTACTTAGTTTATCATCATTAGCAAAATAGCGCTTATAAATTTAGAAGTGAATGTCGAATGTTAGTCTCTATAGATTCCAAATAACAATTCTCATAAACTAAGTACTACTTACTTAGTTTATCATCATTAACAAAATAAACTAAGTATAGCCGTAAGTGAATGTCGAACAAAGAGTCTCTATAGATTCCAAATAATTAACAATTCTCATAAACTAAAGTACCATTTACTTAGTTTATTATCATTGAAACAATAAACTAAGTAGCATTACGTGGCTTTTTTAATGGATTTTCTTTATAATTTTTTTCTCAAACAAAAAATAAAATAATAAAATAATTATGTGGTAAAAAAATAATTATAATAATAATAAATTAAATAAATATTTTAATTTATTTTTTATAATTTTTCTTTTTCTTTTTCTTTTAATAATTATTTCTATTTTAAAAATTAATTCCAAATAATACAAATAATATATCAAAATTTTTGTATCAATGAGATCTATTACAACATTATATTAATTCCTACAAAATAAAAAAATAAAAAATAAAAAATCATTAATTACGTGATAAAATAATTAAAATAATAATAAATTAAAATAAATATTTTAATTCATTTTCTTTATTTGTATTCTTTTCTTTATCTATTTTCTTTTCTTTTAATAATTATTTTATTTTAAAAATTAATACTAATATATATTTTAATGATATAAAAAGGTAAGTACATAATTAATATAAAATAGGAAATTTGATACAATTAGCAAAAATTAGTTAAACAAATGACATAAAAATTAAAATTATTTATACAATCAAAACCACATTTTTTTTAAATTTATTATTTTGTCATTTGTTTGACTAATTTTTGCTAATTGTATCAAATTTCCTATTTTATGTTAATTATGTACTTATATTTTTATAACATTAAAATATATATTAAATTAATTTTAAAATCAAAATAATTATTAAAAGAAAGAAAAAAGAGATAAGAAAAGAATACAAATAAAGAAAATAAATTAAATATTTATTTTAATTTTATTATTATTTTAATTATTTTTGTCACGTAATTAATGATTTTTTTTATTTTTTATTTTTGTAGGAATTAATATAATGTTGTAATAGATCTCATTGATACAAAAATTTTTGATATATTATTTGTATTATTTGGAATTAATTTTAAAATAGAAATAATTATCGAAAGAAAGAAAAAAAAAAGGAAAATAAAAATTATAAAAAAATGAATTAAAATATTTATTTTAATTTTATTGTTATTTTAATTAATTTTTTTTACCACATAATGATTTTATTATTTTATTTTTTTGTTTTTTTAAAGAAAATCTATTAAAAAAAGCCACGTAATGGTCTGGTTGAAAGTCCATATGCCACGTAATTTTTTATTTTTTTTCAAAAAGCCACATAAGAAATCCAAGCTGATTTTTTAACGTCCGTCCAAGAAATTGGACGGAATGGTCTGATTGAACATTTTTAAAAGTACAGTGGGCTAATTAAATATTTTAAAAGTACAGTGGCTAATTGCTTAAAACACTATAACCACAGTGGGGTAAAAGTGCTTTTTGCCTAGTATATAATAATGCTTGTTGTGAAGTCTTAGGACTGTTATGTGGATTAAGTGTTATATCATGCCAAAAATGCATTGTATAGGGTGTTTTGAATATAAAGAAGTTAGTCAACTGATGCAAGCACGATATTGGATATAGAGTTATGTTAGTATCATGTTTTAAAAGTTGTTTGAATACATAAATGTTCCTTTTGCCTACATGTGGACTATTTGCAAGTTAGTAGCTAAATCTATGCCTAAATTAGGACTGTTTTGTGCAATGTTTGTAAACTGAAGTTGTGACGCCCCCAAAATCGGTATACATCACTTATTCTGAGTCGCCAAATACATGGTACAAAATTCAAATACAACTTAATTATACAACAAATCGTGTAAAATACGATAAAACATATGTCAGAGTTTTAATACAAATATTGTCATCTAGACAATATTCAAATTCAATGGGGTCCTCATTATATTTATTATCACACTATTTTATAGAATAGTGAGGACTACTAATGCTATTATCTGGACCATCACTTTGTTCCCCGACTAGTCCCTGCTACATTCTCATTTCACAAGAGAACAATGAAAGCAAAAGGGTGAGCTCAACTAGCCCAAAGAAGAAATATTATGACTAAGATAATGCGAATAAATTATCATTAGCCTTCAACAAAGAAGTTAACCGATAAAATATAACAAATATCAAGTTTAATCTGCAATGAACAAGTAATCCATTAAAAGAGTCAAGTAGAGAATAAAATTTACTATCTTTTATGATTTAAAACGTTTTTCATCACTTTTATCGTTGGGATTCAGCTTAATAAATAATCCACATCACCGAATCACCCCTGCACTACGGCCAAGGATATTCTTTAGTATCATGACCATAATTATCCATTACGGGCCAAGAATATTTATGTATTCATTAATGGTCATGATCATGCCAACAACTGTCCATCAATGCACTACGGGCCAATGAGAACTTTTACCACATCATTTGTAACATTACGGTCATGATTACATCGAATAATCTCTGGTCATCATCATACCAAGTCCATCTATGCACTATAGGCCACAGATGACTTTCAACAAAATATAAACATGAGGATGATGACAATGATATAAGAATTCAATAAAACAAGTTCAAGAATTATTTTATCCAGAACTAATAACGTCCAAATTGTCAACATGATACCGCTTTGTAGAGTAAAATTCAAGAATGCTCGGAAGAATATTTCCATAAAAGGATATTTGGATGAAGCGCAAATATCAAGGATATTCCACTAATTTTATGGAGTATAAGTCAAAACTTTAACCAACCGAGTATAATAAGGAATGGAATAACAAAAGAAATCACCAGACATGCGATGAGATCGCACATACGCAGTTATTCCAATGTAATAATAAAGATAGAATCGTCCTCGCCAGAAAACGCATGCAGACGAGGATATTCAATGTAATAATAAAGACGGAACCAGTCCCAGGCAGAACGATGTACGTGGATGTTCCAATAGAATGATAAAGAATGGAACAATGTAAGAATTTTACCAATAATGGAACATTCGTATTATTCATTAATGGTCATGATCAATGCCAACAACAACGGCCCATCAATGCACTACGAGTCAATGAGGACTTTTTCCACATCATTTATAACATTACTACCATGATTACACCGAATAATCCTCGTCATAAACATACCAAGTCCATCTATGCACTACAGGCCACAGATGACTTTCAACATAATATAAACATGCATGAGGATGATGACAATGATATAAGAATTCAATAAAACAAGTTCAAGAATTAATTTATCGAGGAACTGATAACGTCCAATTTGTCAACATGATACTGCTTTGTAGAGTAAAATTCAAGAATGCTCAGAAGAATATTTCCATGAAAAGATACTGGATGAAGCGTAAATATCAAAGATATTCCACTAATTTCATGGGTATAGAAGTCAAAGTTTTAACCAACTGAGTATAATAAAGAATGGAATAACAAAAGAAATCACCACGCATGCGATAGATCAAGACAGTGCGGTGTTATTCTAACGTAATAATAAAGGATGGAACCAGTCCCACCGTGAAAGCGCATTATTGTGATATTCCATGTAATAATAAATAATGGAACCGTGTCCGGCGTAAATGCATGATATGATATATTAGATAGAATAATAAATAATGGAATAATGTAAGAATTTCACCAAGTATAGGGTATCCCGCGTATACAGGTTATTCCAACAGAATAATAAAGAATGGAATAACAAAAGAATTTCACCAATAAGAAAGAAGGAATACCCCTAACGAGTACAACAAATAATATCCTTACCGTAAAAGAAGAGTATTTTGACTGGTAGGGCGATGATATACTCAAAGAAAACTTGCACTACGCTCAAAGCTTTCTTAAACTCTAAAGAAATACGCTCAAGATTATAGAAGAAGAACTCTCTATAGTTTTTCTCTCTAGAGTTTCAAAGAATTAAGTAAGCAATAATAAAGGAATGAGCTTCTATTTATGAAGAATGGATCGCATAAGAACTAATTCATGAACTATCCGCATTGATTTACTTTAAACGGACTATTCAGATTGGTTTACAATAAAATATAATATATTCTATTTATAATATAATAAAACGAATAACTTTATAAAAGTATTACATTTTACAAATACTATGCATAATAAAATATAATATATTCTAATTATTTGTCTAATAAAATGTATAACTTTATAAAAATATTCGCTTTATATAAAAGATTTTACTATTAGTCTAATAAAACGAATAACTTTATAAAAGTATTACATTTTTATATAAAAAGCTTTTCGCTTTTATTACATTAACAAAACTAATAAAACAAAAGTCATCATCATTATTATAATTCACAATATTAATCGACCAGGTTGTTCCCAAGAAAGAAGGGCTTTCCAATAAGGATTTCTCCCATCGACGCGTAATTAGGTGACCAAACCTCTCCTCGATGTAACTTCTGACATCGTTAATATTGCAAATAATAATATTAATAACTTTGTCATCTCAATTATTGATTATAAAATATTGACAATAATTGAATCAAATAACGTGAGATACTATGCATCAATTACTGTAGCAATAATTGAGTATAACTGAGTGACTTCTCACGTAAGCATCAATAATCAATACCGTAATAGCCATCTTTAATGTAACTACAGCCAGATTACTTTACTTTTAACACCGGGTGTTTCAACAGTTAACGGTAAAACTTTCGCCGTTATTTTCATAAAGTATTTTTGTCATTTTCTCAATCCGACAATAATTCCGTTGTGGTGTCCACCAATGATTTTGTCGTTGTACGAATATTCCCTGTTAAAACGAATATTCCCCGACCAATCGAATATTATATAACAGCTTGCGTACTTTGCAAAATATATAAATATTACCCACAACTATAACATTATATCAAATTCATTCCATAATATTCAAAAATGATATCTATAGAAAATTCATCTTTATTCATAAAAGTTGGGGTCTTACAGAAGTTGTGAAGCAGTATGAAGTCTCTAAATAGTCTAAATATATCACTTAAAAGTTGTTCCTCAAGTTAACAAAGATCTAAGAGGTGTGTTATACAAATTTAGGTACAAAAGCTATGTAAAATAAGCTTTTAAGGGTCAACTAACACCCAAGTAAAGAGATACAATACCTGGACCATATAGGCTAGTTTCAATAGCCATAACATGATAGAAGTGAGCTATACAAACTAACCAAACCAAGTATAGACTGTTTTAAGTGTTGGTTTTTTCAAAAATCACATTTTAGACAAATAGTGGACTATTTTGGGTAATTGTTAGCACCTTATGTGACGCCCCCAAAATAGGTCCACACGACCCATTCTGAGTCGCCAGATATCACACTACAGAAATCAAATACAAACTTTATTTATACAACCGTTGAATCGTAGCAAGGTAGTACTACAAACACATAAGTTGTGAGTTTTAATACAAATATATGTAACTCTCATGGTGTCTCACCACAACACCTTACAATGGTACTTTACATAAAAGTACAGTCAATAACTGTTTTAGAAATTAAAATCTTTGGAAAATGCTCAAGGAAACCTTCGTACATGGGAGGCCATGCATCTAAGTTATGATAGAAATCATATAACTCGAGAATTATCCTTGGTTGACCCAATAGACCCCAAAGAAAAACGAGAAGATTACTATCATGTTCTTTCCAATGGTAAGTCTTCTCTTGACATATAATTATCTCCATCGTCTTCAATAGAGAATTAAATTTCAACCAAACTCCAAGATTATATAGGTAGTGCTCATAGATATAATTAGCAAGTGCATGTGCACAACACTGTCTTATGATAATATGAAGTCGTCTGTCATTAGGCATCTTATATGATAGTGGCAAAACACCCTTCTAAAGTTGGGTTCACCTCACCCTATTCGGTTTACCAAAATCAACGGTTAAAATGACGTATAAAATACGACACACTTATATAAAATTCTCAATAAAATTATTTCTATACTTTTTTAGGGGAAACCTCAACAGTTATAGACCATCGTTCTATTCCCCTGTTACCCCCGCTCAACCCAGCTACACTCTTATTACCTGAAAGGAATTGTGAAACAAAAGAGTGAGCACAACTAGCCCAGTAAAGAATATCATGACTAAAGATAATTAAATTATCAATAGCCTTCGTCAGTAATAAATCAGAGATTTAGAACATATGGTAGATGATAAAACTATTCAAGCATAGTGGCAGCGGAACAAGAAATCCATTAGAAGAGTCAAATAGACCATAAAGTCAATTATCTTCTCCATGTTAAAAGTCCACAAATAATGTTTTATCCTCAGAACATCAATCAACAGCCTCCATCCCACAATCATGCTAATAACTCATAATCATAATTGTGATTCTAAATTCCTCTTCGCACCCAGGATGAAGATCATTTTCATCACCTGTCTTTACCTGAAACATCAAAGATCATGGTTATACCAATTCACAGTTCCTATTCATAATCATACTAATAAATTCATCTTTGCACTACAGGCCAAATATATTCATTAACAGTTCATCTTTGCACTATATGCCAAAGACATACAACTGTATTTTACAAGAGTCAAGTAGAGCATGATATCTACTATCTTCTACGAATTAAAAGTTTATTATCAATATTTTATCGCTGAGACTCAGCTCAATACATCACCGAATTATCCATGCAATACGGCCAAGGATATTCATTAGTATCACATCCATGAATTATTCATGCACTACGGGCCAATGATATTTATTAGTATCACGACCACGAATTATCCATGCACTACGGGCCAAAGATATTCGTGTTTTCACCAATGGTCATGATCATGCCAAACAATAATTCATCTTTGCACCCTTGGTCGAAGAGAACACATGGTTATGATCATACCAACATATGTCCATCAATGCACTACGGGTCAATGAGGACTTTTACCACATCATTTGTAACATTACGGTCATGATTATACCGAATAATTCCTGGTCATTATCATACCAATCAATAGTCCATCTATGCACGTAAGCCACATATGACTTTCATTACAATATAAACATAAGGATGATGACAATGATATAAGCATTAATCAAACAAAATCAAGGATAAATATTAAAGACTTTAAATTTATCCAGAGTTTAAAAATATCCAAATTGTCAACATGATACTGCTTTGTGGAGTAAAATTCAATAATAATATTCATCTATCAAAAATAATTTGGACAGAAAAGAAATATATTTTTCGGGTGAATAATACCCAGTGAATAGTACCTCGTGAATAGTATCCCGGTATGAAAAGTGCCTCAAATACCCGAGTGAATAATTCGAGTAAATAGTAACTGGGTGAATAGTACTCCGGCACAAAAAGTGCCCCGAATACCTGAGTGAATAGTAACCAGGTGAATAGTAACCCGTAAATAATAACTCATGAATAGTATTCCGGCATGAAAAGATTAATAATTATAAAGATAGCTCAGAATAATATATATTTCCATGAAAAGATACTGAATGAAGCGCAAATATCAAGGATATTATACTAATTTCACGGAGTATAGAAGCAATACTTCAGCAAAATGAGTGTAGAAGTAGGAATACGAAACGAAATAATATTACTTACATACTACAGAGTATGGAAGAAAATATTATTTTATACGAATATTGAACGAAGATAATATCCATACGAATACGAAAAATAATATCTCTTCTTAATATGAAATAAATAATACCCCTTACTAATACAACAAATAATATCCCTTACAAATATTGAACGAATATAATATTCATATTCATACGAAAAATAATATCTCTTCTGAATATAAAATAAATAATACCCCTTACCTAGGAAGAATAAGACTGGATACTGGAATAATGAAGTAGCAGACTTCTCTTCCTCTTTCTCTCTATAGCTTCTCTCTCTATAATTGTTCTTGTGAGTCTTAATGAATTGGTGAAAATGAAAGAAGAATGAACTTCTATTTATAGAAAAATATAGTTTCGATAATTGCACGTTTTGGGGCTCGAAATATTACAGTATAATACCTTCATCTTTTCCTCTATTTTTAATTTAGTCCTACAAGTATTATCAAACTTGCAAAGACTCTCCCCTAATAGTACATCATGTGAATCAATAGTTCACCATGTGAATCAATAGTTCTATACATGTAAAAAATAGTTACAAGATATAGTACCTTCATCTATACCTCCATTTTAATTTAGTCATGCAAGTATTATCAATCTTGCACCACCTCCCCTAATAGTACATGCATGTGAATCAATAGTACACACATGTGAACAAATAGTTATAAGCATGTGAATTAGTAGCAAATAATTACTCATTTATCCAATTAATTATCCGATTGATCAATATAACCTCCAGACATCAATTATTATCGGAATAGATGTCGATTTCCACTAACACTAATAATTCAAACACAATGGAAATATCAATTTCATATTTAATCAACACGAATTTATTCATCAGTAATATTATAACTCACGATATTTAACAACCAGATCATTCCCAGGAAATAGGGGGCTTTCCGATAAGGATTTCTCCCTATTGACGCGCAATTAGGTGACCAAACCTCTCCTCGACAAAACTTTCTAGACATCATCTTTAATATTACAAATAATAATATGAATAACTTTGTCGTCTCAATTATTGATTTAATAATATTAAATATTATGAAGATGATACCGTGACAATAATTGAATCAATAATATGAGAGATATTATCGTGATTCATCAGTAGCAATAATTGAGTATAATCGAAAGTGACTTCTCACGTAAGCATCAATAATCAATATCGTATGCTACTATGCAACCACGCGTATTACTGTACTTTTACCACCGGGTATTTCAACAATTTAACGGTAAAACGTTCGCCGTTTTTTTTATAAAAGATATTTCTGTCATTTTCTAACTACGACAATACTTCCGTTGTGGGGTTTATCAAAGATTGTGCCGTCGTACAAATATTCCCTGTTAAAAAGAATATTCCCCGACCAAACGAATATTCCCCGACACAACGAATATTTTATATCAACTTTCTTACTTTGCAAAATTTTCAAATATTACCCTTAACTTTAACCTTTTATCAATTTATCCATTTACTAAATAGAATAACAATTATCAAAAAATTGAATACTTTCATTTTGTAAAATTCGGGGTCTTACACCTTAAGTTAAAGGGCTATAATGAACTCATATAAAGTTCCTAATACCTGATTATAACAGTTCCAAATCATAGCCATTACCAAAACTAGCAAAAACCAAGTTAAGATATATTTTTTTCAAGCCTAAAGTGAACTTTGATAGGTCAAAATGGGCTAGATGATAAAATAAAGTGTGGTGATGCTAAAAGTATCCTTAAGTTAACTTAAATACACACGCCTAGACTATCCTAGTGGCCAGAACTGGAAAGATTTGAAAAAAGTACAAAATCAGTTTTGTAAAAAAAGTAAGAAAATGGCTAAGTTTGAGCTCTGTTTTGGGGAGCTTAATGGGCATGAACAATAAACCTAAACCTTGATTAAAATACCTTATAGTATGGTCTAGAGGTAGGGACAAGTGGTTAAGCTCTTGTCTTAACCAAGAAGTTTAAACAAATCACCAAACTAGCATGGAAAATCACTAAAACTGCAGTTTTGCAAATTTGTCCAAGTATGAAAACTTGAGATTTTTCTATTCTACTTAGAACTCAATTTGGGCACCTTAGACAAGTGAGTTAGAGTTATGCTAGGCTATTCCAAGTGTTAGAATGCTAATATATACAAGAACTTGGGAAGTTAGTGTGTAAAAGCTTGAAAAAGCTAGGCTTTAAGGGTCAAAACCCAATCTATGCTTGGTAAACCTAAAGGAATGCTAGAACTAGTCCTAACTAGATATCATTCAAGTGTTTGAATGAACCAAGGTGGCTAGAAATGAAATTGGAAATAATGGACCAAAACTAGTAAACTTAAAACAGTGAATATTGTGTCTACGAATGTCTAATAATGTTTTTGATGATTTGACAGTATATATACATATGACGCATACACCACAAGACGATTGTGGTGGGCGTTCAAGTCGTGGGGGCCGCAGAGGTAGTGCGGGTGATGAACAGGCCGGATTGTCAGGTATAAATATTACATGTTTTGTTTGGAAACATCTTATTATTTTTTATTTTATATAGTATTGACAATATATTCGTTTATATAAATAATGATGTATTTCACTACATAGGTGATCGTCGTAGGCCTCCACGGGGACTAGCACGTGGCTTGCTAGGGAATCCCCCCAGGCCCCGATTATTTGTCGTGATGGGACTAATAGGTAATTTCATAGTCCTATATAGTATTGACATAAGTATTTAGTTCTTATATATTCTTTCTAATTTACAAATGTATTAATTTCAATGGTAGTATCCTTGACGCGACGCCGAGGAACACGTTGCTTGAGATCGTCCGCAACCGATTCTCAAGCCGGTGGATGAGGTGGGCGGATGTGGATGACCGCACACGCCAGCTGATTATTGTTGAGTTCAGGGTAAGATGTCATTCATTCATATATATGTTAGTTTTATATTCATTCATATGTTAGTTTGATTTATGTTGTCTACTAAGTTTTATATTCATTCATTCATATGTTAGTTTGATTTATGTTGTCTACTAAGTTTCTTAATGTGTAATGTGCAGAGATATTACCGCTTTAAGGACGAGAAGGAAGCCCGTGGCATGACTGTACATGTTCTACATAAATACTTAGAGATGAATTGGCACAAGTGGGTCCACGACTGGAAGAAGAAGTCCCAGATAAAGACGGCTGATGGACAGACACTTAAGGATGTCCGGCCAGATTTCATCTCTGCTACGGTGTAGGACCAGATGTGCAACATTTGGGATGGCGAGGCCTTCAAGAAGATGTCGGCACAGCGTACAGTTGCCCGATAACAGAGTCATCTCCCGCACTGCACGGGGTCTCAGTCATACGATCTCTACGGGGAGAGACTCGAGGTGAGTCTAAAGCATGCACCTTCCCACTTGAAGTTTTGGTGGCACGCCCACCAGAAGAAAGGTGAAGGTGGTTATATATCACCTGAGGCAGAACGCATTGCTGTAAGTTATTTATTTCTCTTATTTAGTATATATTTAAAATTCGGACATTCTTATGTATTTTTTTATTTTATATTTTGCGTATAATCTATTAATGTATTTTTTTCAGTGACGATTTGAGGACCTTGTTGTGGCCTGCCAGAGAGGTGACACTCTAGTCTATGATTCTACGCATGTGGATGAAGAGATGGACGATTGGTTTCATGCTACAGGGGGACCGAAGAAGGGTAGAGTTATGGGCATTCCCTATGTCCCAGCTGACACTCTAGCCCCTGTTGTGAGATCTCGGCGGCACCCACCCATAGGAGGTAGTGGTGCGAGTGGATCGGGAGTTGGCCCTTCATTATCCGACGATTTCTTCTGGCAGATTATAGATGGGTACATGACGAGCAGTGTTGTGCAGTCAGGCGCACCATCACACGAACGGATCTACCAGCTGCTGGCTCAGGAGGTTGTCCACGGCTCCATAGATCTTACAGCTGCCACGACCTCATGGGTGTAGTACGGGAGGAGGCCATCCGTGTATGTGTGGTTGTCTTGGCCAACATCTTCCCACCACATATTCGACATGTAAACACACTTATTAATGTATTTCCTTATTTAATTTATGAAATTTATAATTATATTACTTATATAAAGTTACGTATCAAATAGTACACATAGCACCGCATAGGTATTAGGCATGTGTTGCAAGTTACGGGACTCGATTTCGATATACGGATGCCGAGTTATCAGCCTGTTTGCCTGACTTGTCAACACTTAGGCAAAATGCCGAAAAAGAGACCAAAACCCGTCTCGGTTGTCCAAACGACACACAAACATACACATAGTACCGCATAGGTATTAGGCACGCGTTGCAACTCACGGGACTCGATTTCGATATACGGATGCCTAGTTATCAACCCGTTTGCCAGACTTGCCAACACTGGGGTAAAAAGCCGAAAAAGAGACCAAAACCTGCCTCGGTCATCCAATTAACACGCAAACACACACATAGCACTGCATAGGTATTAGGCATGCGTTGCAACTTACGGGACTCGATTTTGATATACGGATGCCGAGTTATCAGCCTATTTGCCAAACTTGCCAACACTTCGGCAAAAAGCCAAAAAAGAGATCAAAACCTGCATCGGTCGTCTAAACAACACGCAAACACACACATAGCACCGCGTAGGTATTAGGTACTCATTGCAACTTACCGAACTCGTTTCCAATATACGGATGCCGAGTTATCTGCCCTTTTGCCAAACTTGCCAACACTTAGGCAAAAAGCTGAAAAAGAGACCAAAACCCGCCTCGGTCATCCAAACGACACGCAAACACACACATAGCACCGCATAGGTATTAGGCACACATTGCAACTTATGGGACTCGATTTCGATATACGGATGCCGAGTTATCAGTCTGTTTGCCAAACTTGTCAATACTTAGTTAAAAAGCAATAAAAAAAGACCAAAACCCGCCTCGGTCGTCCAAACGACACGCAAACACACACATAGTACCGCATAGGTATTAGGCACACGTTGCAACTTACGAGATTCGATTTCGATATACGGATGCCGAGTTATTAGCCTGTTTGCCACACTTTTAGAACACAAACTAAAATAATTTAAATATGCTCTATTTTCGACTTCGTAATTAATATTTTACTTTTGTAGGGTCTTGTTGACGAGAATCATGGGGGTGGAGGCTGCGGCACAGGCGATGCCCGTAGCGGAGATGGTGATGACCACCGAGCTGATGTTGATGAGACTATGAAGCGTGGTACCGGATACGATAGATGGCGGTGATGATGACACTGACATTCCTGATCTTGGGCTGTAGTTAGTTTATATTTATATTTTGACTTTCATGTATGTATTTATATAGCTTTTGAGTTGTACAGACTAGAGTTTTGTATCTAACTATATTGATTGTTGATGGTAAAAGATATGATTATTATTGATATGTGTGCATTGTCATTATAACAGGTATATATAAATATTTAATTTGTAACATGTACAATTATGTATATGTAAATGAATAGAGGAATTTAACAATTTTTTTTAAAAAAAAATTAATTAAGCAGGTCATTGGTGACGGGGTGCCGTCGGCAATGACCTATAGGTTATTGGCAACGGGATATGCACTCATTGGCGATGGCAGTGCCATCGCTAATGACAGTTAAATTAAAATTTAAGAAAGCTTATTGATGCCGCGACGTATGTCGCCAGGTCGTCGTCATGAATAACTCTTTCCCGACCATACGTCAAATCAAATGATCCCGTCAGCAATGACTTAATTCCCGTTGGCGAACGATGGGAGCCAGGGGAGACGACTTCTGGGGCGACGGGAGGGGCGACGAAAAGAGGATCATTCGCGACGGCATAGTCCGTTAGCAATGACCTTTTTTTGTAGTGCTAGTTTAGAAAATTATAATCTTTCTTTACTTTGAAAATCCACCATATGAAATTTACACCTTTTTGTGATCCGTCAAAGATGGGTGCTAGACAAATAATTTAACTGTTAAACCCAAGTGATAGCACTCAAAACTATTGAT
The DNA here is from genome assembly GCA_020205605.1 of Panax ginseng. Taxonomy (NCBI): domain Eukaryota; kingdom Viridiplantae; phylum Streptophyta; class Magnoliopsida; order Apiales; family Araliaceae; genus Panax; species Panax ginseng. The sequence continues at coordinate 11,253,542 of CM035138.1, read as the reverse complement.
TTTACAAGCCTTGGCAGCCATTTTAGTACAAACAGTCCAGTTGAAAGAAAAAGCTGTAGCGGCGGTTTACGGCATGTTCTTGCGAAGCGCTTTGTCCGCTTCTTTGCTTTAAAAATTATGAGAAACTTTGTTATGTTAATATGATGAGTTATCTAGATCCTGTCCAAAGATGTATATTTTTGGATGTGTAGAATGAGAGTTATGGATTTTATAAGGAATGACTATTTTAAAAGTAAACCAAAATAACTTTTTCCGTGTAACTCCAAAAATTGTGAAATTTTTACTGGAAGTACACATACATAACAAGAACATCTCTTGCAATTTTCTTAATTTTTGGACTTAAAAACCGTTCATGATAATTGTTGCAAGATCTGGCTATTTTGGTCATTTTAAAAATAGTAAATGAAATCTAAAACTTTAAAAGAATTATATGTTTATCATGATATCATATGTGACGCCCCCAAAACAGGTATACAACACTCATTCTGAGTCGTTAAAATACATGGTACAGAAACAACTACAACTTTATTTATACAACATAAAAACTGTGAGTTTAAATACAAATATTGTCATTTAGACAATATCCACACTCAAATAAGTCCTCATTTCAATTATTGATACATTATTTTACAAAAATGGTGAGGATTACTAAAATAACTTCTAGAACCATCATTCCATACCTCCAACTAGTACTCGCTACATTCTCGTCTCTTGAGAAAAAAAATGGAACAAAAAGGAAAAGGGTGAGCTCAACTAGCCCAGTAAAGAACATTATGACTAAGATAATACAGAACAAATTATCGTTAGTCTTCAACAGGGAAAAATCTAATAGAATACAATAGACAACAAGTTTTAAATCAATATTCGCAGCGAAAATAATAATTCATTAGAAGAGTTAAGTAGAGAATGAAATCTACTATCTTCTATATATGAATATAAAAGTTCATCGTCTATCTTTTATCCCTGTAACATCAATCAATATATATCTGGAATCAAATATTCATCTTTGCACTACAAAGCCAAAGATATTCATCGATTAGTCATGTTCATCTAAACACCTGTTCATCTTTGCACTACAGGCCAAAGATATTAATCAGAAATCATTCATCTTTGCACTACAGGCCAAAGATATTTAGTTATATCATCATTTAGGACTGAGGATGATGAAAAATATTTTAAAGAAAACGAATCCAGTGAAACAAAAGAACAAATATTAAGGATTCGTACTTTACACAATCCAAGTTCAAAAATACTTCATAAATAATCAGAGTGGAGTAAAATTCAAGAATGATCAAAACATGGATACAATCAAAGCTAGTATCCATAATAGATATTTTGGACGAAAAACAAAAATTTAATTTTTCCGTGAATAAGTCTCAGTATTAAGTGAATAAAGTCCGTATCACGTGAATAAGAACTCGACACTAAAAGATAGAAATTTCACAAAAAAATCATCATGCTTCGTGAATAGTACTCGTGAATAAGAACTCATGAATAGTAACTTATGAATAATAACTCGTGAATAAGAACTCATGAATAAGTAACCCCATACATAAAAAGTTTTAAATTTGATAAAAAGTTCCAACCAATATTTCTAAGATAATGATATTGAAGAAATAATATCATTTTTTAAAAAATAATATCCTTACCTCAAAAAGAATAAATCTTACATTTGAAATACTAGATATAGTCTTTGAAAGAACTTGACCGTATAGCAATACTCAAAGTACTAAAATACTCACAACATACGCTCGATATTATAGAGAGAGAAAGAGAGAGAAATCTGTAGTTTCTGGTGTGATTTTTTTCAATTCTAACATAAGCACCCTATTTATAGGAAAATGCTTAGAACACCAAAGCAGAAAATTTAATATAATAATAATATATATATATATATATATAAATTTTCTACGCCCAATATTTCAGTCAAAGATCAGCCACTCAAGTAGCCTACATCACAAAAAAAATGTTTTTGTAAATTAAAATATTTAAAACTTTCAAAAATCAATTATTTCGGAACTTCAGAACTTCAATAATTCATAATAAATAGCCCTTTTATCAGAAAATTCTCATAATTTCTATAGGAAATTCAATTCTCTACAACTTTGCAGAAGAAAGTTTTTCCAAATTCCAAACAGAAATTGACCGAAATCCATAAACGGGCGATTTTACAGTCTATAATCAAATTTAAGTCAAGAAATGGGCCCACAGACATGTTTAACATGTTTTAAACAACTTTTGCAACAAAAATACTCTTCCTCCTCATATACTCATATATCCCACATTCATTGTAAAAAAAATATCATCATTATTATATAATATAATAAAATATTATTTTATCAGAAAAGATAAAATATCAATTTTAACAATTGTCACTTTAAAAATTTTTCTCCATCTATAACCACATAAAATCAATATTTTCCTCATCATATAAATCAATAATTAATTATTCATAAATAATATTACTGATTCACGATCTTCGCAACCAGTAGTTCCTCCAGGAAAGAAGGGCTTTCTAATAAGGATTTCTCCTTATTGGCGGCGTAATTAGGTGACCAAACCTCTCCTTAGATGTAAACTTTCTAGACATTGCCAATAATGTTTTCTAATAATATTATTCAGATAATATGAATTATTGCTCGATAATGGAAAATACTTGTGTAGTGACAATTATTGAAACAACAATAATATAAAATATCAACGCAAAGAATTATTAAATCAATAAAATAAAATATTGAATAAGAATTACCGTAATAATTATTGAGTAGTGCCTTCTTACGTAAGAATCAATAATTGGTGCAATACACGGTACTACTTCTTGTGCAACAACGCCAGACATCGTGTTTTTAACCACCGGTATTCCAATAGTGTTAACGGTAACCACTACGCCGTTATTTATAAACAACTTATACTTGTAATTTTCTTCATCCAATCGATTTTCGTTATGGAGCCCACAAAAGACTGCGCCGTCATACGAATATTCTCCGACAGCAAGAATATTCCACGACCAAACGAATATTCCCCGACAACAATAAATATTTTATAACCATCTGCTTATTTTTTAAAATATATGCGCATTTTACCCATAACTAACCACATTAATCAATTCAACCCTTACTATTTCAAAATAATAAATAGAGGAAATTAAATTTCATTTATTAATAATTTGGGGTCTTACATCATATACTGGTATTGACCAAAAAAATAAATATATTTGGAGTTCATTTGGTATATTTCATGTAAATGATTGAGTTGTGAATAAATGAATAAAATAATTAATGTGATGTTATAAAGGATAAAAATGTAATTGTCTTGACCACAGACCCTTGGTATAAGGTAATCAGATTTTTAGAGGGTAGTTTGGTCATTTTTGATAAAATTTTATATTTATAGCATTTTAGGTTTATTAAATGAATGAATTAGTAAAGGGTAAACAATTAGAATTAATTATTTATTAGTTTGATAAAAATGATTAAAATATTATTAAGAGCTTAATAATATTAGTTTAAGATATTATTAAGTAATTAATAATATTTAGATTAAAATTGGTTTAAAATATTATTAAATAATTAAAAATATTAGATTAAATTAAATTAAAATATTATTAAATAATTAATAGTATTAGATAATGATTAAAAATATTATTAAATAATTAATATTATTAGATTAAAGTTAAATTAAAATATTATTAAATAATTAATAATATTAGATACTAATTTAAAATATTATAAAATGATTAATAATATTAGATTAAAGTTAAATTAAAATATTATTAAATGATTAATAATATTATTAATTGATTAAAATATTATTAAATGATTAATAATATTTATGAATGGTTAAGATATGAAAGATTAATTAAAATATTATTAATTTATTAATAATGTTAGTAATTAGTTAAGAAGTGATTAATATACGGAATATTATTAAGTGATTAATAATATTATCAAGTGAGTAAAATATTATTAAATAATTAATAATATTAATAAGGGATTAAAATATTATTAAATGGTTAATAATATTAGAAAGTGAATAAAATATTATTAAAGGATTAATAATACTCCATCCGTCCCAGGATAAAAGTCTTTATTACTATTTTGGGTTGTCCCATGTTAAATGTCATCTTTCTTTTAATAACCGAATTTTTACATATTTTTTCCTATTATGCCTGTAGCATTAAATATCTCATACTTTTCTTATTCTAATTCTCTCTCCATATTTAATGACATTATTATGGATAATTTTGTCATTTTATTCCTCTTCTTAATATGCGTGAAAAGTCCACAAGGACTTTTATCCTGGGACGGAGGGAGTATTAAACAAGAGTTTAAGACAATGGTTATATGATAATTGTGATGCCCCAAAAATTAGGTATACATCACCCATCTTGAGTCGCCAGATATATGGTACAGAATTCAAATACAACTTAATAATACAACTATCGTGTACAGTACGACAAAACATAAACTGTGAGTTTGAATACAAATATTGTCTTCTAGAGATTATACAAACTCAAAAGGAGTTCTCATTACAATTATTATCACACTATTTTACAGAATAGTGAGGACTACTAATGCACCATCTAGGACCATCACTCTGTTCCCCGACTAGTCCTAGCTACGTTCTCATTTCCTGAAGAGACAGTAAAAGAAATGGTGAGCTCAACTAGCCCAGTAAGAAATATTATGACTAAGATAATGCAGAATAATTTATCGTTAGCCTTCAACAGTGTTAAACTGATAAAATACAATAACTATCAAGTTTAACTGCAATGAATAAGCAATCCATTAGAAGAGTCAAGTAGGGAATAAAATCTACTATCTTCTATGATTTAAAAGGTTTTTTTATCACTTTTATCATTGGGACTCGAACTTTTAATAAATAATCCACATCATCGAATCACCCCGCACTACTACCAAGGATATTCTTTAAGTATCACGACCACAAATTATCCATGCACTTCGGGCCAAAAACATTCAGATATTCATTAATGGTCATGATCATGCCAACAACTCGTCCATCAATGCACTACTGACCAATGAGGACTTTTTCCACATCATTTGTAACATTACTACCCATGATTACAATCAATAATCCTCGGTCATAATCATACCAAGTCCATCTATGCACTACATGTGCCACGATGACTTTCAACAAAATATAAACATGAGGATGATGACAATGATATAAGAATTCAATAAAATAAGTTCAAGAATTATTTTATCTAGGAACTGATAACGTCCAATTTGTCAACATGATACTGCTTTGTAGAGTAAAATTCAAGAATGTTCAGAAGAATATTTCCATGAAAAGATACTAGATGAAGCGCAAATATCAAAGATATTCCACTAATTTCATGGGTATAGAAGTCAAAGTTTTAACCAACTGAGTATAATAAAGAATGGAATAACAAAGAAATCACCATGCATGCGATAGACCACACAAGCAAAAGTTATTCCAAAGTGAGAATAATAAAGGATGGAACTAAGTCCCATGCCAAACGCACGCATGGATATTCCGACATAATAATAAATAATGGAACGTGTCCCGGTAGAACGCATTGCATGTGATATTCCGGCGTAATAATAAAGAACGGAATATTAGAAGAATGTCATCATGTATAGGGTAGCTCATGTATACTGAGTTATTCCAATGTAATAATAAATAATGGAATAATGTGTTCTCTTCATGAGTACAATAATTAACATCTCTTACCGTAAAAAGAAACCAATATAAGAGTAGGGAAGTAGCGAAATACTTTTCTATAGGTTCTCTGTAATTCTCTCTAGAGTTTCAAAGAATTAAGTAAGAAATAATGAAGGAATGAGCTTATTTATAGGAAAATAGAATGAATAAGAATTAATTCATGAACGGTCCGTATTGATTTACTATTAAACAGACGGTCCATATTGGTTTACTATTAAAACTTAAAACAACGGTTCATACCGATTTACTATTAAAACTTTAAACCAAATGATCCATATTGATTTACTATTATAACTCCACCAATGATCCATATTGACTTCTTATTATATCTTCAACCAACTATTCTGAAAAATTAAAGACATCTCCTCATGGAATAATATTGTACCCAAATACCTGAATGCACAATACTAGAGTGAATAGTAACCGGGTGAATAGTAACTCGTGAATAGTAACTAATGAATATTAACTCGTGAATAGTACTCCGATACGAAAAGTGTCCTGAATACCCAATTGAACAATATATCCTCCAGACATCAATTATACTAACACAAATAAGTCCAACACAATAGAAATATAAAATTCATCTTTAATCAACACGAATTTATTCATCATTAATATTATAATTCACAATATTTAACAACCAGGTCGTTCCCAGGAAAGAGGGAGCTTTTCGATAAGGATTTCTCCTTATTGGCGCACAATTAGGTGACCAAACCTCTCATTGACAGAACTTCTAGACATTGTCAATATTGCAAATTAATAATAATATGAATAACTTTGCCGTCTCAATTATTGATTTAATAATATATTATATAATGCAGATGATACTGTAACAATAATTGAATCAATAATATGAGAGATATGATGCAACAATTCTTTCGTAGCAATAATTGAGTATAACCGAGTGACTTCTCACGTAAGCATCAATAATCAATACATGTGTCTTTACTGTGTAACTACGCCAGACATCGTACTTTTTACTACTGGGTAGTTCAACAGTTTTAACGGTAACACCTCCGCCATTATTTTTATAAAGTATTTTTGTCGTTTTCTCAATCCGACAATAATTTCGTTGTGGGGTCCACCAATGATTGTGCCGTTGTACGAATATTCCCTGACCAATCGAATATTATATAACAACTTGCGTACTTTACAAAATTTATAAATATTACCCACAACTATAACACTATATCAAATCAATACCATAATATTCAAAAATATAATTCGAGAAAATTATTCTTTATTCATAAAAGGTGGGGTCTTACAATAATAGTATTATCAATGAATGATAATATTCCTAATGAGTAAGGTATTATTGAATGTTTGATTACATGATTACATGTTAGATAATTTATTATAAGAATAGTGGTGTTATGAGTTATAATATGTTATGCTAATTGAAAGATCAATATTATTAATGATAGGTCTTTCAAAAGAAGTTAAATTAAATTGCATAGCAGTAATCGACAATCGAGGCAAGTTTCCTAACTCAACTTGAGTTATTAATTTTAAAAGCATGATTAGTGGATAATTATTGTTGGTTATTCAATCTATAATGATTATTGTTATTCGCACATAGTGCATTTATGAGCCGTGTCTCAGCTATTCGTTTCGGCTAGACTTATAATTGATCAATCGTTCTATTATTTGAACTAAGTTGTTATTGAAGGATTTATGTCATTTATTTCGGCTAGATCAATATTGATATTATATGTTGAAATTATAGTATTTCTTTAAAAGCAATCCAACCCATATTATTGTGGTACGAACTCATAATGTAAGACTGAGATGAACAACCCTTATAAAAAGGGGAACTTTATTGTCGGACATCCGACTATTGTGCTATTTTTGAGTATTATGCATAATATAGGGTACAATGGGGCTAATCACATCATGTAATCGCAGAAGAGTATACAGTAAAATCCCTATTTAGGAATACTCTATATAAGAATAACCTCTACAATATTATAAAATAATTTGGTCTCAATTTGGGCCAGTTATAAATACGAATAACCTCTAAATTGTAATATGTTATATACTTTTTAAGTCCCGTATTACGAAACTATACATCTATATAGTAATAATTTCATATATATATATATATATATATATATATATATATATATATGAGAGACAATATTAATTTTAAAAGACTATTTTCTATAAAAGACTATATTTCCTATAAAGAATTACATTTTCCTATAAAAGATTACATTTCCTATAAAGGACTATATTTTTTATAAAAGATCACATTTTTCTATAAAAGACTACGTTGCATAAATATTTTTTGAATAATAATTATTAGGGAGTTCTTATTGATATTTTTGTTAAAGTGAATATTTTTAGGTGTTCGAAAAATATTTTGTACCAATACTTCTATTTAGTAATAACCTCTCAATTAGAATACAAATAGTTTGGTCACAAGTCTATTCCTAAATAGAGGTTTTACTGTAATTAGTTTTTATAACTAAGTTATATTCTTAAGGTAATTCACTTTTATTAACTGATGATTCCTCTAATAGTTCTTGATCCATTTGTGATCACTCAGCATGAAATTTGGGAATATCCCACTTTATTGAATATTGTTGCATTATTGCTAATTGTTCCTAATCAAATGAATATTATTGAATCTTCGAACGAATTTAATTCTTTCATTTTTGAAATGTTATTTATTTTAGAATTCAAGAAAATTCTTGTTATTGAAAATAAGTTGTTGTTCAGCTACTTCGAAATCTTTTGAATATTGTTGACATTCTAGAAAGTTAGATTCTTCTATATCTTTTAGTGTACGCTTTAACTTGCTGAGCAAAATCGTTGCTCACCCTTGCTTAAATAAAACATTTCAGCTAAGGACGAGGTAGCCGAGGGGTCAAAGAAAGACAAGGACAAATGCAAAGTTTAAGAGTAATTATTGTGAACTTTACTTATTATGTTACTGTATGTAAATTAATTATGTAAACCTTTTGAGTATCTAATGGTATATGTACGTAAGTTATTTTAAGGTTAGTTAACCTGAGATTATGATGATATAATTATGTTTGAAGTTATATTTTTATTAAGGACATGTAATGAATGATGTATTCAATGAATGAATAATTAAATGTGATATACATAATGGATCGTGAGCACCAAACCGAGATTAAGGAAATCGGATTTGGGAGCGCACAAATTCTGTCTACAAAAAAATAGACCTCGACGTGATATGATGTACCTTTTTAAGTATATGAGCACTTGTGGTAGCAAGATGAGGTTCCCTAGGTTGTCTCAAATAGTATTTTAATTGAATATTTAAAAAAAAAATATGACATTTTTAGTATATAATGAACAACTAATATAATAATAACACATAATTTAAGATATGCATATCACATCGTTAAGTAAAGACTAACTATTTAAGTGTGTGAATTACAAATCTTAGTATGCACTAAACAAACAATAACTAAATTTTATTTAGTGGTCATAAGTCAATAGTTAATTGAATTTAGGAGGAACACTATAATAATCATGTGCAAACTTTTCATTTTCACACCAGTTTTATCATCTCGAATTTCTTTTGTAATTATTGAACCACATCGATATATATTCACACACAAAGTATCTATGTGGTATGTTATCACTACAAACACACACTATACATACATGTAGTAGTACTTCACAATGGTATTGAAAGAAAAATTCTCCAAACCTTTGATATAATAATGGCAGTATACCACCCAATTTATTCCGACGATGATCCAGAAAAAAAGAAAAAATAAACAACAAACAGACACCAACTTCCATATATATATATATATATATATATATATATATATATATATATATATATATATATATATATATCTTGAAACTTGGATGATCAAGAATTACTCTTGCATCTATTTTCAGCAAGTGGGCCAATCTCAAGCCACTCCAGTCAAACTCTCACCAATTTAAAACTAAATTTTTGCAATAACACCCACCTAAAATTAAATATAAAATAAAAAACTCCTTTAGCACTCAGGTGTTTGGGTATGATCTCTACTAGAATCCCCACAGTAATCATACACCTTGTAGTTCTTCTGAACCCATGCCATCGCCGCATACTGCTGTCGGCTCAACCCAGCGGTGCGAGCAGGTGACCTGACGCCGGCTGGCATGAAACCGGCGAATTTGCACTGCATCCTCCAAGCTTAAAATTATTGTACTTTCCAACAAATGGCTGGTATTTATAATCAGCTTTATATTTTCCGCCCTCGGTAGCCCATGATGAGGCGTCCCAAATTGATCCGTACACCCACATAGGCCTCAATGGGAACGTAGCATCGGATTTTCTCGGGTACCTTCTAATGGGAACATTGTTCACAAAAAATCTGCATATCACATCATCAAATATTTAACACACTATACCATTAGATGAGAGTGAAAATTAATGACTGCAGCAAACAAAGCATGATTGCATGCTGGGACATATTTAGGTTATATAATTGATATGAGAATCTAAGAAATTATTTAGCTTTTGGATTTTACCCGGATTTCCGTTACCTCTCATTGTGAAATTAATATAACTAGATCAATTTTCATGATAATTAATAAATATAAGGTTATACACAATCGTTTATGAAAGATTTTTTTTGCTATAAACTTGGTAAATAGTACTGTAATATCTATAAAGAATGGGTGACTTGTTGCTATATACTAAAAAACCATCGCCATAGACGCATTATGTCTACTACTACCATTTGTATATACATTTTTCATATATATATATATATATATATATAATTGATCCACAAAGAATCATTATTGACTTTTAATTAAGTTCATAATTACTTTATAATTATGTCTATAACACAAATAATTTCAAAGTCTACCTACCTTCATGATGACCTACTATATATACCTATATATGTTGTCGTATCATATATGTACAAATTCAGATACAAACATATATAGGTATATACATACTCGAACATGCATGCATCTATGGATATATGTAAATACAAAATTAAAACTGAGGAAAATATAATTAATTAATAAGCTAGCCACTAATTAATTACGTACATGATCTCATTGGGGTTCCAGAGGATACCATAGTTGTGAAAAGCTTTTGTCGGATCCAACCAGAGGTAAAACTTATAAGAACGATAATTTCGTAGAGTCAAGATAGTTGTAGAAGACGTGACACGGGTGATCTTTGTCCTTAAGGTCTTTATCGCCCCACCACGATCGATTTGCTATGGATTGCAGATGATATACCTTCACATTTGTTCTACACGAGTACTTTTTTGTAGTAGTTATTTGTTTGTAAGAATAATAGTTAAAAGAAAATGAGAGATTTTCATGGTGCAAAATTATTATGTCTAAAAAGTATATATCTAAGACTTTTTTCAATATACATATATGTAGTATATCTATATCTACACATATAGATACATACATATATCTATAATAGTTTCACCGTTAAACTATTATTTATTTCTATTTTAATTATACTTATTACTACTAATTATGTAAGTTACAAATTATTAATTATAATGTAATTTAAATAGAAAAATGGAGAGTTTCTTTTGTTTCACATAATTAAATAAGATTACACCTCTTATTCTTATAAAGCAACTAGTAATCATTTATTAATTATAATAGAACTAAGACAAACTAGTTTTTACAAACAACTTGCACCTTATCAAATGTTTCACTTAAGTCATTGATAAACACAAGTCATATGATTCCAACTTGAACCAAATGAATTACTCTCATTCTCCACATATAGGACATTAAGTTACTCCTTTTATACTTACTTAAATTACATCCACAAATGAGTTTTATCAAACTCAAATATAACAAATAATAAATCTCAAAAATATAAAATAAGGTGCAATATATAACAAAACTTCATCTCCCTTCCAGTAATAGTGTTGTCATCTCCACTTCCTCTCATGTAAACATTTGTTTGAAGTGCTTATCTGGTGTTGTTCCTAGGAACTCAATGTCAATTTCATCGTGCTCTCCCGGATGGGCTTCATTGTTGGACAGCTGTCAATCATTATTAAAAATAATATATATATATATATATATATATATATATATATATATATATATATATAGTATCTCCATCCATACTAAATAGGGTGTTGGCGTAAGAATTCCTTTTTAATTCCAAATCCACAACAACAGTAGCGGCTTAAAAAAAAAAAATAATAAATAATGAAACCGCTACAGGTTATGGCGGCTTTGGCAAAAGAGAGTTATTTCTGAACAACCTCATTGTAGATGGAATCCCATATATATATATATATATATATATATATATATATATATATATATATATATATATATATATAAAAAGATTTTTAGGGATGAGTCGCAAATTATTTAGTCCAACAATCTGAAAAATCTTCCCGAGCCACAATCGACCGACCTTGTCCACACTAGCTTCAATTTAACATGTGCATATGACTTTTGTACTTGTGATCGACATCCGTAAGTTTTATAGTAGTTAGTTATAAGTTTAACATGTGCATATGACTTTTGTACTTGTACTTGTGATCAAGCAGCATGTCGGTTCAGGATCCTTGTGATGAATAGCATGGTGATACACTTGATGACTCGTATCGTATGTATAATATTTCGTTGTGCCAAGTGTTACAACGTACACAAAATTCATCTTTTGTAAGTCTTCACTAATCTTTAGTAAAAAGAGAACTAATGGTATTAAAAGAAGGCTACTGATCATGTCAGGAAAAAAATTGGCAGTTTGACTAATAAGCTCAAAGTTTAAAGTGTTGTTAAAATAAATGTAACATTGTTACTAAATATATATTTACTCTTGATAACAAAATTATTTGCTCTTACGTTATCATTATTAACTCTCTTTTTCAAAATTTGAGAAAAAAGTTTTCTTTTTAGTCCATTCTTAAATTAGAAACATTTCGTATTTTAAATTATAAATTGTTACGTTATTATTGATTATATTTTTCATGTCACCACTACTGCATTAATTTTTAACTAAAACAAATAATGAGAATTGAACCTAAGACATGATAATTTAATACACAGTGTTAACAGTTGAGCTAAAAATTCAATGTCAGTACTTGTTTTCTTGGTCTTAAATTCTTAGAGAAGTTCACAAGAGTATTTCACAGTGCACAAAATTTCTTATAAGAAATTCCTATTTTCCCGACATTATTTTTTGAGCAATAGGACTAACTATAACATTAAAAACTAAAATATGAACATATTAAATAAAACCCTATGGAAAATGTCGAATTGCTTCGCATTTGAATAAACCTTATTTTACACTTTAGTCACTGACTAATTAAGGTGGGAAAGTGACTCCTTAGACTTTGAAGTGATATAACATTATTGAATAATATAGTTGTTAATTTTCTTGAAATGGGGTCTTAAGGATAAAACGGAATTAATTATCATGGAAAATTTGTTATTATAACTGAATTATTACCCCTTTAGTTTCTTAGAGTTGGTGTAATAGTACATTTTTGTGCTTCCCACAAGGAGTGATATATATGCAAATGCACATTTAAGAGATATATATATATATATATATATATATATATATATATTTGTGACCCCTTGATGACACTTCTTACCCGCCCTTGTTAGGGGGACGGTTAGGGGGATATGTTTTGGCCTACTCATATACGGAAAAAATAAATGATTTGAAATTTTATTTTGTTATACATTTATTTCTCTCTTTTTTGCAAAGAAATAGTAGACAAAAGGAAATAATGAATTCAAATAGGTGTTCCATTCCATTCTATACATAAATGAATAAAAATTACTTTGAAATAGTAAATATTGTAATATAAAATGATGAGTACAAGAGGTTGTAACTAGAGGAATGTTAGGTCCTTAAGAAAGGAGGCAGTTGAAATCCCCATTTGTATCTTTTATTCTTCTTTTTTGTAGTGTTGCATAGAAATGAAATTGTTTGTTAATGTTAAGATCGGATCATACACACGCATATGCCGGTAAATAATTAATCAACATAGAGATTTAAGTGATTACTCAATTTAGGTACGTCCACGAGAGCAACGAGAAAAGCTATTTTATTTATGATCTAAGTCCATAGGGTTTTATAATAGAGAGTATATATAATCGCTACTTCTATCTCAACTCTAATTTACATTATAGCTTAAATACTCATAATGCACTTGTAACATCGTATCATACCGTGGGTAGTGACGAAGCTAGAGAATTTATTCAGTGAGGTCAAAATATTGTGATGCTATAATAATTTGGTGAGAGTTCAAGGGCAGCGCCCCCGAACCAATTTTTTTTAGATAATTTTATGCTTTTTGGCCGGCTGCATAGGTAAAACATGTATATATTTGGTTACAATATTATTAATATAACAAGTAATAACATTATATATATATACACACACCCCTTATTGACCCCTAATACGTTTTTCTAATCACAAATTTGTTAATAAATATTTAAATTTCTTATGTTATAAATTAGATTATTATTTATTTTAAAAATATGAGAGGAAGATGCATACATCAAGGAGTAGAAGTAATATGGGATTGGGAAAGTTATAAAAAAAATTCAATTTGACACCGTATATTAAAAATTTTATAAAATTTAAGTAGGATCAATTTATTCATTATACTTAAATTTCTTCTAAATTTATTATATATTATAAAATAATTTTTTTTCTTAGTGGGGTCAATTGACTCCATACTTTCTGATGTGGCTTCGCCACTAAACACTGATCGTGTGGCGCCTTTTCAATTATAAGTCACAAGTTCCAACCGATAATTACTGAGAACCAAAATACGAAAACAAGGCCTTGTATAGCCACCAATACTCGAATGAGTTATTTATTGGCAATTCTCATCTTTGAAGCCAATAATAATAAGGGACCAAATATTAACGACTTAAACTTTTGGTCAAGTTAAATTTCAAATATCCGTATTAAACTTAAATTCCAGGATAATTTGTTAACTTTTTTTCATGCACGTCAAACTCCAAAGATTTATTTAGTTGATTTTTCAAAGGTTGTACGTCATGACTTCTCAAAAATTAAAGGTATATAACTGCATACTAATCCTACCATGTAAAGACCCTACCGAGCTTGAAAATATCTCAAAACATTAATTACATATTTCTCCATCGTGCGGATACATCTTTTTTAAATGTCATTCGAATCATTGATTAATTTGCAGGTAAGCCATAACTTTCAGATCGAGCCGCCATTGTTTCTTGCAAGAAATTTTATAAAGCCTCTTTCATAGACTGACTACTCCGACTTAGTACAAGTATATTGAACTTATGAGACAAACTTAAAAGGTTTTGTCAACTGTTGACCGACGTCCATGGCCTACGAATTGAATGCATGGGGACCTCACAAGCTAACAAATATTGATCAAGAAGATATTTACCTAACACAATATTATCCATAATCGATCTGAATTTTTAATACATTTTTAATTTGTGCTCTTGATTTGTATATTATGGGATAACCATAGACGAAGCGTGTTCAAATATATACCAACGAAAGAGAAAGAAAATAAATCCTTAAGATAGATTCTGTTACATTAATTGCACTATATAGAGCTCGAATTTTGTTAAATAAATGCAAATTGTGTAGTGATACTCGAACAAAGTGTGTAGATATTTTTCCTTTTTATTTTGTGGATATAGAAAATTATTTACAATTACTTTAATTTTATAATATAAAATTTTGAGATTTTAACATTATTCAACATAAAATATGATATTTGTTGGTGTGACACTAGTGGATGGAGGATTTTTTGTAGCGCTATGAAGGTTTTACGTACCCACATGCTACATGCCACTAAACTTACTATATATATATATATATATTATTAATTTAGATTAAATCCTTCTACATAATTAAAGACGACGTGTAAAATAATATAAATGATTAAGGACAATGATAAAATCTCCTACATTATTAGAGATTAATTAAAAAAAATGAAATTATGGATATCTTATTACTTGATATAGCAACCAAATGAATTCATAATCCTCGAATGTCAACTTTCTTTTGTTTTTTAATATTATTTATCATAACGTCACAAATGATTCAAGTGACAAAATACAAGATTTGGGGGTTACTACAGCAACAATCAACAGATCATTTTTTTATTATTTTTTTTGCTAAATTTTTTGTTTGTTTCTATATGATCAATGAATAGAGCTAAGAAAAATAATAAGATTATACCAAATTATTCTTACACAGTTTGAGAGGAGGGAAATAAAAATAACTTAAATAACTACTTGAGCTATATATTTATTTACACAATGTTCCCAAGTTGTACTTCATAAAAAGTTAGTAATAAACGTGGTGTTCTTTACTATCAATACTGACAACATTTCCCTAATTAACTTAATAGCACATAGTTTTAATTAATAAAATGGTGAAATGTCAAAACAGTTATTAATAAAAATAATAAAATGTCAAAACTGTCATTAGTAAAAAAATTAAAATAATAAGACACATAAACACGCTTTCTGTCTATATATATATATATATATATATATATATGAGAGAGAAGATAATATATTACTATTGCTTTCAGATCTATTTCACAAAAGATTTTAATTTGTTTGTATTGATTTAGGCATTTAGCGGTATATAAATACAACATTACGACTCTTACATCCAACATTTCATTATCAAATGAATGACCTTTTGTTAAGCTACGTGAACATGATACGTTATATTTGAATAACTTTATATATATAGACGAAAATCACAACATCAATATGACAGGTATACATATATACTTATATACTATTACATACATTTTTCAACATTCGTTAAGATTCAGACATATTTTCTTCAACTCTACGTGCATGGATCAATACAGTAGACATGCTAAGAAAATTATGGCTACAAAATGTAATATATATATATATATATATATATATAGAGAGAGAGAGAGAGAGAGAGAGAGAGAGACCTAGACCGGCCTGTTCCCTAATTTAAAGTCAAAAATAATTAATTTGAAAGTGGCCAACCGACATGTTAGAAGTGAATTGGAGGGAAGTGGTTAGCATGAAATTAATTTTGGTCAATTAACCAATACAATGTCGACACGCAGGTCGGGAGGTGATCTTTTTCTCTCTGTGTCAGAACTACATTGGTAAATTGACCAACTTAACATGAAGTTAACTCCATAGTAACCGGATTCGAATTGGGGATGAGATGAAGGACTAATTCACTACTAGAATACTGGGCAATTGAAACCATTTTTTAGAGACGGACTAAGTTCCGTCTCTAATTCTAGTAATTTGAGACGGACTTAGAAACCGAATTTTGCTATGTCTCAAATTTTGGAAGTAAAAAACCGATTAAAACCACAAGATCGCCTCAAATTTAACTGCCTCAAAAAAGTAAGTATTTTTTAGAAAATTATAAACTCTTTTTTGAAATGATTTGAGACCAACTTGTGCTCGCCTCAGATTAATAATTAAAAAAGAAATAAATATTTATGTTTGAAACGGATTAGAGACCGAAATGTCCGCTCTCGACTTTTATTTTCCCTCCAAATATTAGTCTCCAATTCCTCCTTATTGTTAGAGACGGATTCGAGACGCGAGATATAGTCCGTCTCAAAAGATTTTAGTTTCCCACCAAAAATTCCCTCCAACTATATCAACAAAAAAAGAAGAAGAAAAGAATTGAAACTAAATCGAGGTTAAAACAAATAAAATCCCCAAAATCGCTCCATCCCTTCTCAAAATCCCAAAATCCCGAATTGTGTTCATTCTTTTGCTATCGATTGAAAATCCCCAAAATCCATCTTCTCAATTGCAACCATAGCTCCCGATTTTGCTTCTCAATTTCCATCCCAAAGCCCATCTCTTCTCAAATGCAACCATGAATTCCCGATTTTGCTTCTCAATCAACTCGCAAGGCTTGTGGATCTTAGTTTAGGGCTAAAGGAAAACTCTCTAGCATCATCGTCAAGACGAAAACAATCACGCCACCTCTTTAGCGGTGTGGGTCATCCCTCCCGACTTGTAATCTTTCTTTTCGTGTTCTTCTTCATTTTTCGACTAATATCCTTAAACCCCTAATCTCGCTTTTTTGCTTTAAAACAAGAATTAAGAGTATTTTCCGTGAAGTTAATTATATTGAATTGAGGAACACAAGCTTCAATTGGTTGATCTGCAATATATTATACAGTGAAGTTGATTAGTCTGACATGGCCGATAAGAATTCATTTTGATCTAGTCATAAAAAGGGAAAAACATGTTCTATTTTCTCATGATTTTGGCGTAAGATATGTTTTGTTCAACCCCTTTGGGTTCAGTGTGTGCATGTCATTCATGAGTTCTCAAACTTTGACTGATGATAATAAGACAAGGCATATGTATTGATGTAAAATTAAGATAAGACTATTCCATTAGGTTATCAATGACCTCGTATCTTTGTTGAATATTCTAATTTCCGCTTATCTTGTGAAAGAGTTGATCACAGAGTGTTTTTATTAAGCTTAATCTTACCGTTAGTCAATCACCATTTTGTGGAAAGATAGATTGCTGATAGAAGGTTTATTTAAAGGGTATTATTAATTAAGAATTTAGATTAATTTCTGAAAGCTAAAGTATTAGTTTCTTCAAAGCTCTATGGTAAAAAGATCTATGGAATGGGGGGGTTTACAACTAATTTATAGTGAAGTTGACTTTTCTAAGGATCTAAGGTTAATAATAATAATAATAATAATAATAATAATAATAATAATAATAATAATAATAAATAATAATAATAATAATTGACAAATTTTAATGATGTTCGTTCGCTCGTAAAGGATGCCACTCGATCGAAGTTGGATTGATAGGCGAAGTCAATGAAAATGGAAGAACAATTAGTGAAGAATTTAGAGAGAGTAAAGGAATTCCTCAATTTTGCTTACTCTATTCCTAGGAATGTTAATGGAGCAAAAAATTAAGTGTCCTTGCTTCAACTTGTAAATCGAGGTTCTTCCAAATTTTGAGAAGATGTTGAAATACATCTTTATAGAAAGGGATTCAAAAATAATTACAAAAATGGTTTGTGCATGGCTAATATTTATCCAAAGAAAGTTCAAATCATGGTGATAATGTTGAGGTCCCGCTTGATACAAATCCGCATATAGATCTCATGCGTGATGTTGTTTGGCAAAGTTTTGATTGAGTAATGAGACATCTAGATTAGAAGAACCAAATTCGATGCCGCCAAGTTTTTTCAACTTTTAAAAGATGTCGATGATCCCCTATGGCCAAAGTTGTGAGAAGTCAACAAAATTATCTATGGTAAGCACAATTGTTGAACCTCAAGGATGAGTCAAACATGAGCCAAGTTCACTTTAATCGCATGATCTCATTAATGAAGAGTAAGGCTGCCTAAAGATGAGAAAGCTTCCCGAGAATTATTATAGTATGCAAGCAAATGGTAAAAATGTTGGGACTTGGTTATCAAAAGATACATGCACGTGAAAATGATCAAGCGTGTCAGTATTACAATGAAAATGAAAATAAGACGAATTGTTCCAGATGTGGTCATCCTCGATTTAAACCTAAGCCATGTGGAAATAAGAAGCAAAAAGATATACCTTTTAAGGTTTTATGATATTTTCCAATTACACCTAAACTTCAAAGATTGTATATGTCCAATGTCGCAACAGAACGCATGACATGGCATAAAAAGAATCCCAGTCCCGATGGTGTAGTTGTTCACCCAAAGAGATAATGAGGCATGAAAACACGCTGATCGTGACTTATCCATCTTTTTCTCGCGAATCTCGGAATATTAGACTTGGACTCTCCACCGATGGGTTCAATCCGCTTGGAAACTTTACAAATCAGCACTCTCATTGGCGCTTATAGTCACTCCATATAATTTGCCACACGGAATGTGTATGAAGCAGACCTATATGTTCTTGACATTAATCATTCCCGGTCCAAAGAGTCCTGGTAAGGATATAGATGTATACTTGAGACCACTGATTGATGAATTAAAAATGTTGTGGAATGACGGAGTTAACACCTATGATGATTCATATGCTAAGCAAAATTTTCGGATGAAAGTTGCACTTATGTGGACTATTAGCGATTTTCCAAATTATGGAATGTTGTCGTGTTGAGTACTCATGGTAAGATGGCTTGCCTTTATCAGATGGAGGGTAGCAAGGCTTTTACCCTCGAGAATGGTAGAAAACCTTGTTTCTTTGATTGTCATCGCCAATTTTTACCTATCGATCATTCTTATCGATATCAAAAGGACAAATTCAAGAGGAATAAAATTGAATGCGACTTTCCACCACCCTGCTATCAAGAAGAGGTATTTGAGCGTGTGTCAAAATTGCCACCTATTACATTTGGAAAGGTCAGCAATAAACATAAAATAGATGGTTATGGAAAGGAACATAATTGGGTGAAATGTTCAATCTTTTGGGAGTTACCCTATCATGCTCACTTCTAATTCGACACAATTTGATGTAAACTGAGAAAAAACGTTTTAAAACCCGCTTTATACAATATTGATGTCAAGGGTAGAACAAAGGATAATCCAAATGCAAGGAAGGATCTAAAGACCCATTGCAAGCGTCCTAAACTAGAATTACAAAATATTAACCGTAAGATCATAAAAAGCCCAAAGCAACTTATACATTAACCAAACCCCAAATTCGTGGATGTTTGCAAGTGGGTTAAGCAATCAAAGCTCCCACTACTATGCTTCTAATATTTCGAGATGTGTTAATGTAGAAGATAAAGCAAGTTCATCGGGCTAAAGAGCCATGATTGTCATGTGTTTTTGAGAGGTTATTGCCAATTGCATTTCGAGATTTGTTGCCCAAGTCGATATGGGATGCATTAATCGACTTGTGTCATTTCTTTAGGGATTTATGCTCAACAAGGTCATGAAAAAGAAGCATATGGAGTTGCTTGAGACAAATATTGTGACAATATTGTGCAACCTTGAGAAAATATTTCCTCCAAATTTTTTGATTATATGGAACATTTACCAATTCACTTAGCTTATAAAGCTAACATGGGTGGACCCGCATAATATCGATGGATGTATCCTTTTGAGAGGTAATGTTTTTAAAACTTTTTTTTCATTCTTTGCAACAAATTTAGTTTAGTGATAACCGACATTTACTTTTTAGGTGTATGTTTCATTTAAAGAAGAAGGTTAAAAATAAAGCACGTGTGGAAGCTTCAATTTGTGAGGCTTATAACATGCAAGAGATATCGTTGTTATGCTCACACTATTTTGAATCCACAATCCAAACAAGGTTAAATCAAGTCCCAAGGAATGACGATGGAGGTGACGTGGATCCGGATGGTCGCCTTTTTAGCTTTTTACTAGTCCGTCGTCATGTCTAGGTGAAGCTACTCATAGGTCATTAAATGATGATGAGGTGAAAGTGTCCACATATATTTACTTTTAAATTGTGATGAAATCGCGTCATTCCTCGAGTAAGTAGTGTAATAAATGTTTGTGCACAACGCTTAAGATATTAATTAATCTACTTCTAATTTAAGTTATGCAATCATAATTTATATGTAAAATTTGATGAAAGCGTAAGGCTTGAACATCCCCACATCACCAAAGAACAAATTGCCACATTACGGAAAAAGTGGACTTTGCAACTCGGCTTCAAGTATATGTGGGTAACACTTTAGGTTTAACTAATTTGATCATGTCATCTTCTAGTTTGTTCTCTCACATAGTATACTATCATATTATTATTTTTTTCAACAGCATCAAATGACTCAACGATAGATTATCGATACGCCAAAACATCATTTGGCCCAAAAAGACGTAAAAGTGTTATAAAGGTTACTATGTTAATGGCTTTAAATTCCATACACATGCATATGGACAAAATAAAAAATAGTTAATAGTGGAGTTTGTATCAATGGTAGTTACTATGACGAGGATGAGCATGACTTTTATGGTCGCTTGGTAGATGTCATAGAATCGACATACTTTGGAAGAGGTAACAAAGTTATTGTGTTTAAATGTGCGAGTGGTATGATACCGAGGAAAAGGTATTAGAGTAGACAATCACGGGCTTGTAGAGATTTTACATAAAAAATATCTTCGCACAAATGATCCCTTTGTATTGGCAAGACAAGCTCAACAAGTTTACTATTCAACCACCCCTGCCTCTTGAAAGAGAGAAAGAAGTTTATTGGTGGAATGTCATCAAGACAAAGTCTAGGAGATTTGTTGACCAACAACCAAGTGTGATGGAAGATTTTTACCAAGAAGATGAAAAGGAATATGAGCCAATTTTATTAACTATCGATTTAGAACTTGACCAAGATGGTCTACTTGCAGCCACGGGATTAGGGGAAGAAGTCGATCCCAATGATCTTCACACTACAATAAACGAAGAAGACTTTATAGACAATGAGGATGATGACATCGAAGATGATGAATTAGAATTCGAATCTTCTTCTAGTGGCAAGGAAATGGAATTTGATTTTTAAGTTTTCAAACGCTTGTAAGTTTGTAAATGATACATTATGTTCAATTGTATGTAATCTTTTATTGCTTATGTTTTAATTTTTAATTTTCTAGCATGCACTATATAATGTGTCTTAAATTTTAATTTTATACCTTACACTATTTGAGGTTATATATAGTTCTCGGTTTGAAAACTTGATTCTCTTTTGTTATAAAATACTTTCATTTTATTTGTTCTTAACTGTGTTTATTTATGATTATCACAATCTTGCAGATATGATAAGGGCAAAAGCGCCAGAGGTAAACGTCTGTGGCAAGATGGTCCTAGTAAGAGAAGAGACAAAGTTTTAAGTAATCATGAAGTTGGCTCTACTCCACAACAATCATAAACACCAAGATCAGATGGCTCAACAACAGCAGCAGCTGTTACAAAGGACAAATTGCCAACACCACCACCAGTTGCAACAAACACTCAACCAACAACACCACCAGTTGCACCAAACACTCAACTAACAATACCACAAGTTGCACCAAACACTCAATCAACTAATAATACCACAGCCAACATTGAAACACTCAACCAATGTATGAACAAGCCAACATCAATCTATTCTGCAAATAATTATATTTTATTGTGATGACATTATTAGAGATATATACTGTTCTTAGCTTACTTATTTATAAACTGCATGCAGTGTCCGTGGTATTAGTGCTGGGGGAGCTAATTATAGTAAAGATGCTTTGAGAATCCAGAGGATAGGGAGGTGATTCACATACTTGGTACTAGTACTTCTATTTTTTTCCTTCCATTGCATGTTCTCGGTCTTGATCAAACTAAAGTTAATGTCATAAGTACAATAATAGTGAACTCGCACACTCCTAAACTAAGCAGCTTCACATGGCATGGGGCTGTAAATGGCCTCGTGAACTCTGGAAGTTTGTGAGGCACAAAGTAGGGGACCTTTCTTGCATACTAACAACTAATATACATACATACATATTAAAGTTATATATATATATATATATATATTTGTGGCGCAATCCTTTGGGGTTGACCATATTATTGTGTGAAACCTTGCAACGTTTGATATATATACAAATATATTAATTGCAGCTTCAAGTTGGCTTTTTGTCCAATGAATTTTACTCCAACCGTCCAAAAAAAAAAGTTTCATTTACAAAAAAAAAATTGTTAGAACAAAAATAATTCTCTTTTTATTATTGATGATAGTTTAAAATGACACATTATCTTTAAGTTTAACATCACAACTGCACTATAATATCTCAATATTGAAAGTTTAGCAGTGTTTTTCCCCGGTAGACGATATTGAAAGTTTAGCATGCTTAATCATTATTCGACCACTCAATAATGAGCTAAATTGTTGTATGAGGGGATGCACATATGGTGATTATTAGTGAAATGTGGCACAAGAATATGTATTGTTTGATGATTGTGCATACGTACTTTTAGCATTCAAATGATTGTTCAGTTTGTGTTGTATATACTGTTTGATGTTTGAAGTCATAACATATATTGCCATATATTGAAGTCACAGGTATGCTTCGTCCTCTCATTCTTTTCCAACCTCAGTTCCATCTTCTTCTTCTACTTATACATAGTTACTTATTCATAGTTTAATTAGCTCAACAATTACTTATATTACCAGTTTGGTGTCCTTGCATCTGTTTCTTTGAATTGGATGCCGAGTACCCACCCTCGTTCATGAAGAAAGAATATTGGGTCTCTTTTTGCGAAGGATGGAATAACGAAAGTTGGCAAAAAATTTCAAATTCTGGTTCTACAAACCGAAAGAAAGGTGGAACACTTAACCATGTTGGAGGGTCAATACCTTTTATAATTAAGTCACGCAAAAAAACTTATAAGTATTTTTTGTTATGGTTGCTTTAATATAATTAAAAATGTTTGAATTGTGTTTGTGCTTCTGTGATGGTAAGAAAATGAGAAGAAAACTAAACCTACTCACATCGAGGTGTTTGATCTAACACACACAAAGGACGGTGTGTATTGTAATGACAAGGCAAGAAAAGTATGAGTAAGTGTGTACCTATAAGCTTTGTGTATTGTCAATATAGATGTTTGACATATTATGTTCTAAACTTGGCTCATTCAATACCTTTTATCAGAAAAAATATAAAAGTGATATTAGTCAAAAGTACGGAAGTAATAAACCTATTTTTGATGCGGATTTATGGACAGAGGCTTCAGATGGTATTAAAAAAGGACGAGTGTTTGGTCTCGATTCAAGTGAGGATCTAAAAACAAGTGGGTTCAGTGAATCGATTTCTACAAATGCCTCTACATCTTGCTTCACTCCCTCACCTACATCACCTGATATGCAATCTCTCATCCTTGCTGCGATGGAGACCCCCCCAATTTCAAGCTATGATGGATGCAAGACAAAAATAATTGGAAGAGGCTATGCAAAAGCAATTTCAAGAAGGGATGAGGAAACTGAGAGAAAAGTCGTTGAATCTTCCAAATAGCGATGTAAGTGTTTTTTTGCCCAAAGATTTCTAGTATTGTCTTCATTCTTCAATAATTTAGAATTCAAAGGCAAGTCTAGGCATATATATGGTTTCTCATTTCGTTGAATGCTATTAATAGGAGTGATATGGTTTCTGATGAATATGCTACTTATAAATCTGATTAGTTGACACTATTGATGTTTATCACTTTCTAGAATCTCAAAAATATTTGCAATGGATCTTGTTAGTTCCCTGTTGAATTCTGCCTTCTTCAGATAGTCCCCAATGGATATTGAAATCTGAAACAGAACATAAAACCAAGTCAGTTAACTATATTTTTATAATCAGGATATATAAGCCTTCTTACCAGGAACATTGCTCATGCATTTGGCATTGCTTATAATGCTTATGAAAATGCAAGAACACTTGTAGCTAAGTGATCATCAGCTGCCAAGTAATTGGGCATTTGAAAACATTCAATGTAGTGTAAAAGTAACTGACATCATATTGTCATAATGTATGATTGTATTTATAAAAACTATATGTTCAGCTCAGTTATTTGCATATAGGGGAACCACACAATACCTTTTTTTTATACAGATTTTTTTTTCTCTCACTAGCACGACGTGCAAGCTTTTCCTAACTTTGGGGTAATACGGATGCACAATAACATATAGGAAGGGTAAACTTAGATATCGGGGAGCTAAGTAGATTATTTAACAGAAAACTATTGGTCTGTCCAAATCATACACTAATACGTGAACCAAGAGATTCCAGTTCTCTGGAATGTCTTCATTGACAATTTCATGGGCTAACTACACGTTCATGGTTTTATAATTTTTTGAGCAT
The DNA here is from genome assembly GCA_020205605.1 of Panax ginseng. Taxonomy (NCBI): domain Eukaryota; kingdom Viridiplantae; phylum Streptophyta; class Magnoliopsida; order Apiales; family Araliaceae; genus Panax; species Panax ginseng. The sequence continues at coordinate 11,228,065 of CM035138.1, read as the reverse complement.
TAAATCTCAGACTACATATATTCATGTTACAATTACTGGGTTGGTAGCAACGAATATTGATATATATATATATATATATATATATATAGTTATCCTATCAAGTTATCTTATATTTATTACCTTATTTTTCTGACCCCAAATGTGATTGCAGATTTACGTGTTACATGCTTTTAGGTTTTATTACCTACATATATATGGTTTCTCATTTCGTTGGTGTAGTACTATTTGTTTGCCTTATGTATAAACTTGTTCTAGATTATTGCTTAAAATAGGTGCAATCTGCAAAAGTTGCTCATGTTTGTTATTCATAGACCATAGTATGTAATCGCTTTTCTTAGTCTTATGTTTAGAATGCATGCATTCATTTCATATATTTGACATACATTCCATGTCTTCTACTACTAGTAGGATGTTGATGTCGAGGATGAGCATGATGAAGATTCAGGCGATAGTAACGAGGATGGAGACTCGTGATTATATATGCATGTTGATCTTTTAGGTAGTATTTTTTAGAAGTTACTTTTGTTTACCATCGAGGATGGGATATGATGGTGTGATTATGCATATTTTTGAGCTTTAAAGCGTAGTTTTTTAGAAGTTACTTTTGTTGTATTTGGTGAGACTTGTAGTCGTTGATATTTGTAATAGTACTCATTGATAGATGTCTTATCTAGTATTGTCTATAAATAACAGTTTAGTAATTATCATTATTATTTTGAACATATTTATTTTTAGATTTTGAAATTAAATTATGAAAATATTTATAATTTGTTGTTAATAAATATATTGAGACGGAATTGAGACGGCTTCTTTTCGTCTCAAAGAATTTGCGATGTTGGCGTCAAAGTCGACACGAATTTTGAGACGGCTATAGCCTGTCTCAAAATATGCACGCTAAAAAGATATTGGCGTCAAAGTTGAAACGGGATTGAGACGAATGGTATCCGTCTCAAAATATGTGTAAAATAAATAGTTGCTGCCTATTTTGAGACGAATTTGAAATGGCTTTTTCCGTCTCAACTTACGTGAACTAAAATAAAGCGCCAAATCTGAAACCGGCAAAATCGGTTTCAAAATTTAGCTCCCCATGGGTTAGCTCTGAGACGGATTTGAGACGGACTATGTCCGTCTCAGATGGTTTGAGACAGATTTGAGGCGGCAATTTTTCGTATCTAATTTCCTGTTTTGAGACGGATTTTGAGACTAGCATAATTAGCGACCAACTGACACGGCCAACATCCGTCTCAAAATTTGTCTCAAAATTGCTTTTGAGACAGATTTTATTGTATTTGAGACGGATTTTGTCCATCTCAGATGTCCATATTTTTGGTAGTGTAAATTATCTAACCTTTGAAATAAAAATTTTGTATCAGAGAAGAAAATCCATATGTAGACCCAACAACTCACTCCAAAATTGATGTGCCAAAATCAAAAACCTTTCATGGGAGAGAAGACATCAACCTCAAAACAAGGAGAGATTTAGTCTGATCTGGGTAGTAAAAAATCAACAAAAACCCCAATAGAATGACTAAATCGAACTTGTAAATTAAAATCAGAGAATTTAGATACAAGAATTTAGCTTTGAAGTAAACACATGTTAAACATAGAGGAAGATTTCTCTTTCTAGAGTTTAGAGAGAGAAATTTAGAGAGATTGGCTATGGTATTTTCTATAGAAATTGGATTTGTGATTTGGATAGCGGTCAAATTGGTTCTACTTAGTTTAATTTATTTTATTTTTTATTTTTTATATATAATTCTTATTTAGTTTATTTTAAGTATTTTTCTAATATAATGACACACCCTTTAAAAGTTAAGAAATCGATACCTCCAGTCAAATGTGACTAGTAAAAAAGTCGGAGTATGCAACTTAATTTACATGTCAACCACAATTAGAGGGTGGAAACGTTTTAAAGTTTATAATGTGATCGATCGAAGGGGAATATTTGCAGTTGGGATCGTAGGAGTTCGGAGTCTTATCCCTGTATCCGTTGTTAGACTATCATATTTTTTAAGTTTTCAATAAACCGGTGGTAGTGCTTGAGATTTCATAACCGTTGTTCGAGTAAGCTCCTTCAGTCCTTTGAAACTCGGGAATGTAGGGTTTTAGCCGAGACCCACGAGAATCATTTTTTGATACTTTAATCGAAGCCCATAAGGCGTGAAAAAGAGAAGAAATAGTAGTAGAGATGGTACCACTAGGAGACAAGATCAAATAACGGTGAAATTTATGAAGATTGACCCGCTGTTTGTTATTTCGCACATCCTGCCTGATTCACTAATTTGTGGGAAGAGACCGAACTCTGGTATTTGAAAAATGCTTCAGAAGGTATTTTTGAAGTAGATGGCGATTGATAGACTCATCCTTGATCGTCATTTCCAGTATGAGTATTGCATCCAACATGAGAGTTTTTATGGGTAGTAAAATATTGAGCTTCCTATTTGGACCCTCTTCATAGATTTCTCGAGATACCTTCTTACAAAGTTTCGTTATAGCATCTAGAACTTCCTCTTGTTTAGGTGGGCTGCCCGACAAATAGACATCCACAGGTTCAAGGAGGAGATGCGAGGAATAACTCATTCGATCCATGCCACTTCGAACTCTAAGTCTTAAGCAAACTGGCATCTACCTTGCCTTGCGATCTGTAACCGGAATAGATAGATTCAAGGGGCGAAGGAAAGATAGTTCTTTGAGTGACAGGGATTTCGATTCAACTTCTCCCATGGGGAAATCCAGCTTTTATAGTTCAGTTAGCCTATTAGGCGTTGTGTAAGAGTTTTATGCTATCTATGGAATAGCGATCAGTGCTACTTGATTGACTGCTTGATCGAAAGTTTGAAACAAGTCTTGGATTCGGAAGATAAGTAGGCGTAGAGGATATTGAGAAAGATCCCACATCTAGTTAACTGCTTTAGGAGTGCCGACTCCAGGTTATCTCAGACTGCGTTCCGAAAAGAAAGTAGCTTACTTTAGGGGCGGGCACTCTTGTCTTTCAACCCCATTACAATATTCATAGTTCTGGGGCACTGTGTACTTACAACCTTTACGATAAGTAAGTGAATGAGTCTGGTGCGTGGCGAACGGAATCGATCATCAAGAAATTGGTGGTCTCGACTGTCTGTTTAATACGTTGGAATTTTTTTATAATTTCCTACTCATTCGTTACTTCGGTTTCCTTGTTTCTATTTCTTCTATCTGCCTGCTTTTCCTTCATTCGATTTGGTATACTTTTCTTCGGATTTAAAGTGAGATGGTGAAGTGAGAATCTTTTCCTAACCTGAAAGCAAGGGGAGGGTAAGACGACTGTACCGCTTTTCAGATGCAAATAGGTAGGTGTCCCTTTAGCTGCTGCTCTAATTCCGAAAAAACAAAAGACTAATCAAAAATAGAAAAAAATACTGGTCGTGTCTTCGTTCGGGTGCTAATCCTGAAAGCCCTTATAGTTTTCTTTTTATGCCAATATGCCATTATTACTTTAGTCTTGTTTCATTACCAAAAAGGAAAAGAACGACAACATCAATTCATTTTCTATTGGTAGTAAAAATCAGATCAAATAGTACTTCAACAGATAGGTAGAGGGTAGGAATATTATATTAAGGGAATTGTTATTTTCATAAGGTAAATTTAATATTTTTATAAAATTTTACTCACATGAATGTAGGTCTTATTTATTATTTATATGAGGAGAGTCTTGTAGAACTATCAAATTTTCTTTTATAAATATCAATTCCCAATATTAATTATGGATATTAATAGTATAGTATAAATATATATCAACAAGATTTACATAGAGATCATACTATTTTAGTTAATGCATCTTCCGCCATCCAAGTCAATATCCAACACTCAAGATTATGATAAAAACATATCTTCCGTTACTGAGAATAGTGGAAAGCAAAGAAATTAAATACAGTCAACTAGTCTCAGTAGCGGGAGGGATAATGTCATAAATGTCACTTTAGTTAGATTTAACATATATATTTGTAATGTAATTTATATTAATTAAATTATATTATATTTACAATATGGAGTTTAATTATTAAATAATTAAATTGTCACAATAATTGACAATTTTATTACTTAAAAAATTATACAAATAAATACATTAAATATAGTTAACAATATTAAATTTTATTACTTCAAATTACTTATACTAATAAATACATTGATTATAATTGACAATATTAAATTTTATTACTTAGCATAAGGTATGTAATTTCTTTACTTTCCACTATTTTAACATAATTCTGCGCTGAAATAGTGCCACTATCTAAGCTTTGTTGTGGATCAGCTCCCAAATAATTTATATAGGGCAAAGGTGCAAAAATATCCCTGATGTTTATACGGATGTCCCACTTTCACCCTAAACTAATTTTTTTTTCAAAAGTACCCTTAACGTTACACATTTAGGTCAATCGTGCCCCTGCCCTTAACGGAGATGCCACATAGACTAAGGTGGTGTTTGATAAAACTGAGTGTTAAGACCTGAACAGTTTAGACGTCTGAATAATATAGAGCATCTGAATAGAATTTTGTCTGAATGAAAAAATGCTGTTTGATAATTAATTTTTCCAAAATGTCTGAATAACAGTATTTTACCATTTTAACCCTTTGAACAGTTTAAATAAAACCTGTTTGATAATCAGAAGGTCTGAATAGTATTTTAAATACATATTTATAATATTTTGACCACAGTATGATAAAATAAAAATGAAAACGTACAAATTAAATTAATTTCAAACATAGTATCATGTCCCAAAAATATCAACATAGCATAATAATTCAACCATACAAATTAAATTAACTTCAAACAGTTGTGTGTTAATACTGTATTAATCAATTAACCATCTTACTTAACTTCCTCAACCGGATTCTTATTCTCCCCTCTAACTCCTCCTATATGGTCCCCATTTCCCCCATTATTGTAATAAATCTTCTTTGCAACTAAGTGGACTATTTGACGATTAATTCAGGAGCTATAAAAATGGATATGTGTGGCAAGATCTGTCGGAAAACGACCTCATTCATCCGACCAATTAAGAAAGATGAATACGTCCTCAAAGGAACAAAAATTCTTCCATCCTCTTCCAGCTTTGAGATCATGCGAAGCAGGTTTTATCACGAAATGTACCGGAGACCAAAGATTCCAAAGAACGACGCTATCGCTCAAACGGACCGTCAAAGCCCGTAAGAAATCAATTCGTGGAGCTCATTTGATAATCCTCAAGAGTACAAAGTCTACAAGTGTGAATCCAATAGAGCTTCACGAAGAGCAATAGGAATAGCCATTATTTCAAGCGGTCTGACGGGAGGAATGAAAGAGAGGGGGAAATACGAGAAACTTATTGTGGAGCTGAGGTTATTTTTGTCCTGAAAAAATGTAAATTCGGTAAGAGGAGAGTCTGAATGGTATAGAATTATTTTTGAATCTTAACAATTAAGAGGCATTAAGAGGCAATAAATTTTTTAACAAACAAGTTTTGCCTCTGACCGAATCAGAGGCAAAGCTATTAAGAGGTATTAAGACCTTATCAAACAGCACCTAACTCTGTTAATACGTGGACAATTTTTGCTGACGTGTGCAAAAACAGAAAACTATATTTACATCATTTAATCATTTAATTAAAATACTTAAATTAATCGAAACAAAAAAAATACTAAAATAAAAAATAAAAAAAGCATAACATATTTAGTGTTGTAATTTTAAATTCAATTTAAATATTTGTTTACAAAAAATATTATAATTAATGATACCTTTTATATAATTTATAATTATTATAATTTACTATATAAAATTAGTCAAATTTTATTTTTAAAATACCTCAAATAATAATAATAATAATAAAATAATAATAATAATTACTAATAAATTAGAAGTAATCATATCGTACGAGCTGTTATTGCATTTTTATTATTGTTACCCTAATTAATTACTAATAAATAAACTCTTTCAAAGTTTCACAAACACTACTTACTACTAGCAGTGTACAATCTTCGGAACTAAATTGAGCCAGTTGGATGCACTAATTTTATTTAGAGTGGACACAATTATCATTAAATATAAAAAAAAAAATTATTAAAACTTTATAAATTAATAAATAACATCAACATATATATTTCAGAATAACATAAATATCTTTACAAAATTATTATCCGAGATTTCGAGTAGACATACAATTAAGATTTGTTTTCTATTCCTTCTGTTTTTACAAAAATAATCTTATTCCATTTTATAAAATGAGTCTCATATACAAAATTTTTTAATATTAAGAATATATATTTGTTCCATATTTATTCTTAAAAATTAAAATTTAGTGAGAATAATATGATAATGAAACTGTGATGACAAATTTAGTGTTCTCCATTGCAAAAAAATTTGACTAATGGTATTTTGATTAGACTGAAATCTAGAGAGAGAAAATGGAGAAGGTATTATTATATTATTATTTTATTATTATTATTATTTGAGGTATTTTAAAAATAAAATTTGACTAATTTTATATAGTAAATTATAATAATTATAAATTATATAAAAGGTATCATTAATTATAATATTTTTTGTAGACATCCGTGTAAACATCAGGGGCATTTTTGCACCTTTGTCCAATTTATATATATAGAGAGAGAAGTTGCTTGTCTGTGACTCTCTTGTTATATATTATTACTAGATGTGTTTCGTGCTTTCGACATTACATGGACGATAGGATTTATCCTAAATTTTAGACGGCCCAGATAATTTATTAGGGTGTGTAGAAAATTCAAAATTAATTATATTTTATTATATAGAAGATAGATTATAAAGAGACATTATTGATCAATATATTATTTATAGGGTAGGCAAAAGTCTTTCTTCCTATAAAGAAAGGCAATTGGATTGTGAATATCATGACTTTTGCTGATTAAAGAAAGAAAATAATTTTTAAAAGTTTTATTTGACTTCCGCATATATATAAAAAGAAATTTGCACCCAGCTGAACTCAATAATTAGAGGCACTAATGAATTCTATGAACCGGGACGATAACTAAATAATAATGATGAAACATGATATATATTATGATTTTACATATCAATTTTTTTAATAAATTATGTAGATAATTATAATTTATAATATCTTTATGATGTATTTGATATAGTACGTTGATCAATTTTATAATCCTCAAGTATTAATATATATCGCAATTATAAGTTAACAAAAAAAATTCACAATATATAGCATGACCCAATAATGGTAGCTCTAAAGTCTACTAGATAAGTTCTGCAATACTTAGAACTATCTGTAAAGAACTTCTTTCTATAATTTTTTCTGGATAATAAATTCTATTCTATTTTTTATTTAAAATAATTATCAAAAGAGTTTTAGTAATTGACTTTAAATTTAGATAAAATCACTAGGTGTGACATTTGGTTCATATCTTTTCAAATTGAAAAGGTATCTTTTTTAAAGGGATGTATCCTTTCAAAAGGATATCTCTTTTCAAATGGATGTAACATTTCAAATGGATGTATCTTGTCAAACGAATGTAACCTTTCAAATTGATGTATATCTTCAAAGGGGTATTTGGAAACCTATAAATAGGTTCCAAATCTACCCAAACACAATCACTTCAACGTCAATCCTTCTCAAGTTCTTAAAATTAAATTCATTCTTCATTCATTAAAAGTCATAGAGAGTATTCAAAATTTTGTTGGTTCGTGGAATTCTTCCATTGAAGTGCTTCTTGTGAGAGTTGAAGACCATTTTATACTGGATTTTTTCGACTCTATGGAGCATTTGCAAATCCATCTACCCCTATGGAGCTCGTGTTGGTGGCCCAGTTCAATATAGATGGATGTACCCTTTCGAGAGGGTCATGGAAAACCTTAAGAGGAAGGTGAATAATAGAGCTTATGTCGAGGGGTCGATATGTGAGGCATACAGTTTTGATGAGATATCTACGTTCTATTTTCCCGACGAAGTCTTGCAAAGGCCAATCGAGTCCCGAGACATGATGATGGGGGCAGTGTTGAACTAAATGGCCGGCTTTCTGTATTTGGTTTACCGGGTCGCGCGTATGGAAAAGGAAAGCGCATATTCCTTTTTGAGCAAGATTTACATGATGCGCATACTTACATTCTTCTCAATTGAGAGGAGAATGATGAATTTGTGAGGTATACATGTAAAATTCATATGTATTAGACCTATATCTTCACCTGCAGTCTCATATTAATATATTTTAATGTTTATAAAATTGTATAGAACATACGAGGACGAGTTAAAAGCAAATCAGCCCGGCATCACTGATAAAGATATTCAAGTTAGTCATGATAAAAAATTTGCTCTTTGGCTAAAGGATAAAGTAAGTTAAGTTAATTAAGAATGACATATATCGTATTAATATATGAATGTATTTAATTCAATAGAATTTTGTAAGCTCTTAATGAGGGATCGATTCCTCTAAATATACAAGTCCTAGCTATGGGTCCAGACAGGGACCAAGTCATTCATAATAGTTACAAAATAAATGGATGTGAATTTCATACAAAGACATATGCTTTCATGAAAAAAAACAACTAATCTTTGGTGTGTGCGTGTGTTCAAGAAGATTATTACAATGAGCTTGGTCGTGCCTTTTATGGGGAGTTGGAGGAAATCGTGAGTCATCGATAAGTGGCACATACACGGGGTCATATTAACTTGTTCAAGTGTCGTTGGTTTGATTCGTAAAAAGGATACGTGTTGATAGACATGGAATCATCGATATTGACCTCCATAAGTCAAGGCGTACTCAACGAACCGTTTGTTTTACCAACTCAAACAGTACAAGTATACTACACTCCTAGTCCTGTTAGGAAAAGGGATAGACCGTCTACAAATTGACAAGTTGTAATTCATACTCCCGCGCGCAGTCGTGTACAAGTAATAGACGGAGATTTCTACCAATAGGAGATGCTTCATAGACCTCCTATAATAAATATAGAGGATAACAATGATGTAATCCAATTAGAGGTGGAGATGAACCCGATGAATTGGATCCCGAGGCGCTTATTGTGCGGATGACAAAGCGATAATCTTGAGGAAGAGTTATTGACTGACACTGACACATAATTTGAAGAAGAAGATGGTTATGAATCTCCGATACTTGTACAAAATGATTCTGACTCAAACAACGATTTTCATTAAAATGTATGTTTAGTTTTAATTGTATTACAATGAATTACATATAGGAATGTATTATATATCCTTAACATGTTTATGTACCTTTCATTTATAGTTGTCGTAGTTAACTATTTTGCAGTCATGTTTATGTACCTTTCATTTATAGTAATCGTAATTAACTATTTTATACAATTAATTGTCATTATTGTGCTTTTCTATAAAATGTATGTTTAGTTTTAATTATATTACATACAATTACATATGTACATGTTCTCTATATCCTTGACATGTTTATGTACCTTTCATTTATAACTCATACTAACATCCTAAATTTTTTATTTAAAGATGTCTTTTGAACCTCGCAAAGACAAAAGCGCGGGTTTGGGTGAGGCCCTAATCATGTCTTCAAGGCCCCGGCTTAATCCCCGATGATCGCATTGTCATTACATGATCCGCCCTCCTCCGTAAAGCACGTAAGTTAAACATCATGTATATATAAGGGTTTAATATTTCCATTGTTATAAATATATTTTAATGTAAATTATTGTATATTGTAGTGATTTTCAAGATAGTAAAATTGTGAAGTGCATTTCACAATTATGCTTACAGAACTGGCCTACGCCAGTGATTACATGGGCGAGCACACCTCTCGCCCATAAGGATGCAGTTTAGGCTGAATTTCAGGTATATTTATTTATCACTCTGATAGATAATACATAGTTAATCAAATAATATTGTTTATTAATGTTGGATTACGGTAATATAACAGTTTTAATATTATTATTGTTATTTATTTGCAGAAGCGGTATAGATGGGATGACACACACAGCATCGATTATTCGAGATAATCGCTCGGCGAAGTAAGTGCTGCTTTGAACTAAAGATAATATGAACAAGTAACAGCCGTAAACCCTGCACAATCTTTGAGATTGACCATCCAGATGCGGGGTGAGCGATATGCATGAAAGATAGCCCCCAGGTGGTGCGCCTTGCAAACCGTATATGGGTGCGGATGTGTGACCAGATGGAGAGATGAGAATTGGGTCAAGAGTCGAAGATCGCCGTCTCGAACAGATCCTCGTGTGTATCGACATGACGAAGCAAACCAAGCACGTGTCGGGCGTAATATATCACAATACCGCAAGATATTGTCGCCGAGGTACGAGTGTTATGTTTACGATGAATCTTTTGTAGCTAAAATATCATATGTTTACATAATAATATGAGAAAATGAACTGTAGGAGTCTCAGTCTCAAGGTCAACCTATCAATTGGTTGGATGTGTATGTGGCCACTGCGATAAATGCACTGAGGTCGCTTAGGATAATGCAGTAATAAGTTCACTTTATCCTAATATATATGTTGTTTATAAAATGTGACGACCTTTTTTAGTATTTTTTTTTTATCTATTTTTAACTATTTAATTGTTGACCTTCTGATAGGACACTTATAAGGGCTTAATGAACGAGCGTTATCCTGAAGGCACCCTACGTTCGTCGATTGATCAAGAATTATGGGAGAGGGCGTCCGTCGTGAAGAAAAATTATGTTAAAGGCCAAGGACAAAAATGGCGCCCACCATCAAGTGCTGTACAAGCACTCACGCCACCCAGTCTACCATATCATCAAGTTATCCAAATTATCATACTCTCTTGATCAGTGTGAGCGATCCGTCAGATCGTGATCTTCTTCAGATATCTTGGGCATCCATCTGCGATCTGAGTCTGATGAGTTAAGCGGATCTCAGAAGAAATGCGGCAGTGCAGCAATGACATCGTCAATGAGAATGACGACCAGGTATATATCGTTTAATGGTTAGCTACATTGTCTTATATGTTTATAGTCTCTGAGTCACTGTCTTACTTATATGTTTCACTACATTGTCTATTGTTTAGCTTTTCCTAAGTCATAGCAGTATCAACACATGTAACATATATGTTTTATTATTTTGTTAATTACAGGATCCTAATTTGGATTATCCATGAAGAGCGCCTTGACTTGTTTTTTAGATTTTTAAAGCCTTGTACTCTTTTAGATTCTTTCTTTGGATAATTGTATTGGTTTATATGGATGTTTACGATTGTATTGTGTTGGATGAAGAGCTAGACTTGTTGCGTTGTGTCAGGAATAAGCATGTGAATGATATTATTATTTATATATGATTTGATTATGATATATATGAATGAATATGAAAGTATGCTTGCATTAAGAAAAGCTGTAAAGTCCTTTGATAGATAATAAAAACATGTGTACAAGGTCTTAGAATGAATTGATCAAGTATGTTAGGTTGATCCTACATAAGCAAAACATCTTTGTAAAGTCCTTAAAAAGAAATGATGTACAAGGACTATAAACATAGAAAGATCAAGCATGTTAGGTTGATCTTATGATGTAATAGATATGCTTGTCTGATCATCGAGCACTGCACCAGAAATCGTAGTCTGTCAGGAGAGTCAAGGAAACTCGAGAGCTATCAAGGCAGAATCGTAGTCTGCAAGATAGTAGTCTTGGAGTTCGTAGACTGCCAGGAGAGACGAGGAGAGGATCGTAGTGCGTCGAGGAGAACTTCTATTCAGAGTCGTAGAGTCTACTGATTATACTAGAGGCAGAGATCGTAGTTGAGCAAGATCAGATGAAGACAACAAGCACAAGGCAAAAATTATAGAGTGTCAAGATCTGATCTCGAAGTCGTAGTGTCTGCATAGCCAAAGCTGAATCGTAGAGTGCAGAACTAAGACCTCAACAGATGTGCTTACAATGCCAAGGCAGAATCGTAGAGCAAGTACAATTCTCAACGAATGAGCACTCCCAGAATATCCAAAGGAATGAAGCCTCTGGTTAGCACTGCAAAGATACATCCCATCTTGAAGGAAATCAGAGAGCACTCAACGAATGGCATGCAAGCTAACAGAAGATCTAAGCACCAACCCAATCAGCATCAAGATTGAGTTGTGAAGCCATTCGAGATGAAGTCTTCCACAAGGAGATCAGAAAAAGACTTGATGAATCGACTAAGAAAAGAAAAGTCGATAAGTCGATGAAGCTATCAATTGATGTAAGACAACGATCTTGAAAGTAACCAGGATCGTAGTGTTTGCCAAACAAAGAAAGAACTGATGGAGTACACACAGAGATACTGGACAGCTTCTGAAGAACAAGGCCAAAGTGATTAAGTATTGGGTCAGTCCATTGATGATAAGTGAACGGGAGATCACAAGGAGAAAGCGAGCTGGACACGCCACAAATCTGAAGTGTCTTGCTATTCAGAAGAGGCCAGAACAAAGGAGTCAAGCCATCAAGATGTCTCAAAGTCGTTGAGGCAAAGCGAAGTGTTGAAGCCTTTGCATGCAAAGAAGGAAGAGGTGTTCTATATTGAAGATCCAATCAACACTCTTCAAGATTATCGTAGTGTTGTCTCTACCAGTCAACAAGACACTACGATCAGGTCCATAAAGACATGCATCAGAATCGTAGAGTTCGAATAGCTGAAGACTGAAGCATTGACAACGGTTCAATCTGAAGGGTAATATCGGACAAGAGCTTATTGAGAGCATCGATGCAAAAGGACAACCTCTGATCGAGAAATTAGAAGGAGGAAATAAAGTCTTCGACCTGCCCAAGACATTAAAGTGACATCTCTGATGGGGTAGGTGAAACAGTAAACTTCAGTGTCAGAAAAAGTATGACATGTCACATCAGCAGTCTACCTCAGTCAACTCGAGATCTGTGAAGATATTTGAATAGCTTTCAACGGCTACTTTCCAACGGAAGGATTGGGAAGGAGTATAAATCAGCAAGAGCTTCAAAGATCAAAGGGTGCTGGAATTGCCGAGTTTGGAGTAACAGTAAACTGTTCTAAACTATGTGAGATAGTGAGTCCGAAGGCTCACTCTACGATCCACCAAGGACACTTAGATACAGTCAAAGAAAGAAGTAGAAGTGAAAGTTCTACAATGTAGAAGTGAAAGTTCTACAATGTAGAAGTGAGAGTTCTATTACATGAAGAGTGTTCTGAACTGTCGAGAACAAAGAAGAACGTCATGTCATCTTGATGTCCATCATGGGAAGACTCTAAGTACCATAGAGAAGAGCTCACAGTCATCTTAGCAAGTCTATCATGAGAAGGCATCAAGTATAAAGAAAGGAGATCACAAACGTCATCATGGTGACAAGCATGAGAAAGTTTCTAAGTACTAATGTAAGAGCTTACATCATCTTGAAACCTATCATGTGCAAAATCATCACGTATCAAGAGGAATGATCTTCAAGGCGCTTCATCAAGGATCATCGAGAGGAGGTTGAAAATCGAATCAAGGTTGAGCATCATGCAACACTCAACTGTATTTCAAGGATGATCACGCCAAGTCATAAAAGCATGTAAGATTTTCAAAGCATAAAGACATCTTAGTAGCTCAGCTCCAATTCTAACAAACAAACAAACAACTCAACAAGAAGTCAGGGCCTGAGGGGTCCTTGTCCGAAGGAACTAAATGAAGTTCCAAGCCTGCTGGGCTTGAAGAGTTCCTAGGGAACTAGAGAAGTTCCAAGGTCAGCGGCCTTGAAGAGTTCTTAGTGAATCAAGTCCCAAGGTCACGGCCTGAAGGAATCTTTTTAGTGATTCAGGTCTTGCCCCTTCCTTAGTGGAAATTCTGCTAGTTGAAAGTAAAAGAGTGGATTAGGAGCTTGAGTCTCTGAACCACTTAAAAACCCCTTGTGTCTTTTAGTTTATGTCATTTATATTATGTACATTAACTGTTATAATTGCTATATGTGTTTTAACTGCTTACCACTGAACTAACTCTACGAACAATGTACGTATGATTATAAATATATCAATGAAGGGGATCTTTTACTTATTCCGCTGTGCTTAAAAAGATTCTTATGTTTGTCATATACTAAATTATTAGCAATACAAAATAAACCAAAAAAGTATTTGAAATTAAAATGGATCTATTCAACCCCCCCCCCCCTTCTAGATCTATTGTGCCTACTGGGAACTAACACGTTGGATGAATGTTTATTCATGGATGAATGTTTATCATATAATAGTTATCATGGATGGATGTTAATATGGATGTTTGTATATACTGCTGTGTGTTGGGATAAAAAGCAGGTACAAAGCAGGTTATTATTGGGAAATCAATAAAATAGGCAAAATTTATATATAAAAAAACACATCAGTGACTGCATGAAGTCGCTAACACCCTAACAGCGACCGCGTTACCTTCTTGGAAACTAGCGACCGATGCGGTCACTTTTACCGGTCGCTGACACGTGTGCCACATCACACCTGAAAAATGACTCAAAGATGAGTCGATTAGCGACGCCTCTGATTAGTTGATTGCGGTCGCTATTAAGTTTGTCATTATTATTGGTCACGATGTCCATCCAAATGATTCATTACATTCTGATTAATACTAATGATCGCATTCTATCACCGATACTCATCTCATGACTATATGCGATCACCGATAAAGATCATTGATAAGTCTTTTTGTTGTAGTGACTTAGATATCTAAGATACACTTTAACTGACGGATTGTATTATACAAGATATCCAGCTGTACTTGAAGGATACAGTGATGCAAATTGGATATTTGAATCCCATGATACTAAATCCAAAAGTGGATATGTGTTTACTCTAGGAGGTGCATTTGTATCATAGAAATCCTCTGAGCAAACATGTATTGCAAGATCCACTATGGAATCTGAATTTATTACTTTAGATAAAGCGGAGAGAAAAGCAGAATGGCTTCGTAATTTTTTGGAGGATATTCCAATTGGCTCTAAACCAAAGGCCACCAATCATTATTCATTGTGATAGTCAATCAAATATCGGTAGGGCACAAAATAGTAATTATAACGGTAAGTCTAGACATATACGTCGATGACATGAAACTGTTAATCAATTACTCTCAAATGGTATAATATCTGTTGACTATGTGAAGTCAAAGGATAATACTGCGGATCCACTAACGAAAGGTATACCTGGAGAGCAAGTGAGAAGTTCATCAAATGGAATGGGTTTAAAGATGTAAAATCCTAAAGAGTCGCCATAATGGAAACCCAACCTAAATGATTGGAGATCCCAAGAAATAGGTTCAAAGGGATAACCTAATTATGTGTGATCTAGTAAGCACTGAGAAGATAAATACTTCTTCCCATTTCTATGATGATACAGTGCATAAACTGTCGAGTGAAACAGGATAAACTTTGTTTTTAATAATTTCTATAGCTTGAATATAAAAAGGTCAAGTGGGGTATTAATAGGACACTCTTTATAGAAATTACCTATATGAGTGAGAAGGGGTCGGGGTCATTTCTATGAGAATGATGAAGGCTAAATTCTCTAGCACACTCATGAAACCAGGAGGTGTCCAAGGCCAAAATGGACACAATAATGAGAACCAATAAAATAAATTAAAAAATATTGTGTGAATTCTATTGTCTCGGTTTACACTAAAAGGTTGAACAGTTCAATACATCACGTTCACTGATACTCTCTCTAAGTCTGTCTGCATATTCATTTGCATTAATTTACCCAAATTTCATTCATGTGAGGATTGTTGGATATATATATATATATATATATATATATATATATATATATATATGAATGAATGAGAATTTTATCTAAAATAAAACAACTAGGTGTGATATTTGGTTCATATCTTTTCAAATTGAAAATGTATCTTTTCTAAAGGGATGTATCTTTTCAAAGAGATGTATCTTTTCAAAGGGATGTAACCTTTCAAAGGGATGTATCTTTTCAAATGGATGTAACCTTTCAAATGGATGTATATCTTCAAAGAGATGTATCTTTCAAAGGGATGTAACATTTCAAAGGGATGTATCTTTTCAAAGGGATGTAACCTTTCAAATGGATGTATATCTTCAAAGGGGTATTTGAAAACCTATAAATAGGTTCCAAATCTACCAAAAACAATCACTTCAACTTCAATCCTTCTCAAGTTCTTAAAATTAAATTCATTCTTCATTCATTAAAAGTCATAGAGAGTATTCAAAATTTTGTTGGTTCGTGGAACTCTTCCATTGAAGTACTTCTTGTAAGAGTTGAAGACCATTTTATCTTGGGAATTAAGTAGACGTCTAATGTTCCATCCATAAGCATCAATAGCGGGGACGAAATCTGCTTTAAGGAGAGACTATTCAACAGTTGACTTAGTTTTAAAAGTTTATCAATTTCATCTAGTAAGTTATTATTATAAAATTGTTTATCTTCTACTTCTGTTTATATAATTAGTATATAATTACTTTTGAAATAACAATTTCTACTTTATTATTGTCAAAAGTTAATTTTAAATAGTTTTTATAACAAAAAAATAAATAACAGCTTTCTCTTGTCAAAAAAAAATATATTTGAAAAAAGAAAGAAGAGCCTCATCTCTTTTCCGTAGCTCTAATATAATTTTAATTAAGACCTTAAAAATTCACTTGTAATATCAAAATTGATTTAGATAACAATCTATATCAAAATTAATATACAAAATTCTATTAGAATATAATACTATGTGCATAAATTATACATAACTTTTGTGCACCAATAATAGAATTCACGTATTACAATACTAATAAAAACATGTAAAACATTCAATAGTAAATGTCACTTTTTATTTTCTCTATTTTTTTTATACTGTCTGTGCACAAATTTTTGTAAATAGTTTATGCACAACAATATTACAAGTCTTCACACAAACAAGAGTAACTAGATAGTTTTAATGTAGCATTTTGATTAAATTCTATGATTTCTAACTGAAATTTTGAACGGTTGAGAACTATAAAAAAAATTAGTTTTAAGGTGGATTTATTGCAGATTTGAGAAATAAAATATAAAATTTTATATAGATAAAAAGAAAACAAAATAGACAACTTTTAATAGACGTGCAGAAGCCATATTGTTATGGATTTTCATTTAGTGAAATGGCCTTGTATAATATGATTGAAAAGTCTAGACCCATTTGCCTTCGAAATTTGGGCTTGAATTGCACATTTGGCGACTTTTTAAAGGAACAATTACATTTTATAGTACATTTAAAAATATAATTATAAAAAAAGTGCCCTCATTAAATATTTACATAATTAATATCTTTAAAATTTTATTTTCATTATTAGTACATATTTATGATTCCTTTAATTATGGGATATGTTTTAATTCTCAACCATCTCTCCACAATTTTCTCCCCATCTCTCCCACGATTTTCTCCCACCCATTTATGTTTCCTTCTTCTCCTCCTCCTCCTCCTCCTCCTCCTCATCCCAACCCTCCCACCCCTCCGCCTCCCCTTCCTCCCGCCTCCCCTCCCTCCGCCTCTCCTCCTCCTCCCCCTCATCCGCTACCCCCACCCTCCTCTTCCTCCTCCTCCTCCTCCCTCCTCCTCCGCCACCCTCATCCCTCCCCCTCCCTCCCCTCCTCCTCCTCCCACCGCCCACGCCCCACCCCACCCTTTGCCATCGCCGCTTTGTTTCAGCAGCTTTTTATAATGCAATTTGGTAGCCAAACCTTTATATCAAGGTAAACTAATTTGCTTTTATTAAGTTTCAATTTATTTTGCATGTAATACAGCTTGGTAGCCAAATCTTCGTGAAGTTGGTTGCCAAACTTTCAGATCAAGGTAACTAATTCATACTGCAGGTGTGAAGGTAGATTGATTATCTTGGTATAAAAGTTTGATTACCTTGGTATAAAAGTTTGGTTACCTTGGTATAAAGTTTTGGTTACCTTGGTATAAATATGCGTTGTTCTATATTTTTATTTACCAACATGAAATTGGTTGCAAACTTTTAGACCAAGGTAACCAATTCAACAGTATTTGATTACCAATTTTATTTTAAATGTGATGCGCTTACTTAGTCAATTTTTGTGGCCATGGCATGTATGCAATGGCAATGGCTGATATATAGAGAGAGGATGATGAACATTAACTCCTTCATAATTTTTATTTTAATTTTCTCATTTTGATTTGAATTTTGAAATATGGATTTGAAATTGTTGTTAGAGACAAGATTTGAATTTGAATTTGAATTATTAGTTATCCTTGATTTTAGGTTTCTTTATTAATGTGAATTGTACTATTTTTGTAATATGAGTCTTAATTATACTCTTTTTGTAATTATTTAGTTGATGCACTTTTCTTGTAATTACTTTCTATTTGTTGTATACTTATGTAAAGGACCCTTTTTTAAAACTATTTGGTAGTTTGGTACAGTGACTTATTAGTTGGTAACCAACTTATAAGTCATTTGTCACTATTTGAGTGTTTGGGAGTTATTTATTTTTTAACTTATAAGTTGATTTTAATAAGTAACTAGTTGGGACTTATTTTAAAATTATTTATAAGTCATTTTAAATAAGTTAGTTTGACCAAATGTAATGTCTATTTTGCCCGTCTTCTATTTTGTCCATCTTTTTATTAATGTCATTTTTCGTAATCTTTACATTATTTTTCTTATAAGTCATTCTGGGTCGAACACATTCATAACTTGTTTTAACTTAATTTTTGACTTATAAGTCAAATTGATGCCGAACACTTTTACTTATTAGCCACAACTTAAAGAACTTATAAATCAACTTATATTTTAACTTCTAAGTCATTTAAAATAAGGAGTTTCCGAACAGACCCTAAATGGAAGTGTCTCTCAAGTATATATAGTGAATTTTTGGGTTTAACTTGATCCAGAAACATCCAACTTAAAATCATTTGGTTTACTTTTTTATTTTTATAGACAACAATGTTGTGTTGTTAAATAGTCTACATCTCCTCAAATATTTATCAAAATACTTGGGATGGCCATTTAAGAATACCCATGGCCATGCATATAAGTATTTGGAAAATGATATAGTGCATGTTCGGCAACTTGATGTCATGTCTACCGCGTTTACTCAAGGTCTCTCGGTTGTTCGGTTGCACAAACTCTCGGCGTTTCAAACGCAGCGGCCAACGTTTGAAGGCACGTTTGAGATTTCGAGGTTGCGTTTATACCCTACAAACGCAGGCAGGCAGGCTAGCTCCATCAACGCAACAGCCATTAATTATTTTGCCTCTTTTCTACCCCTTCAGTACTTTTGCTCCTTTTCTGCATACTGTTCGATTGAAAGCCTGAGCAATACCCATTCTTTTGGGGTAATACTCCATTAATTTAGGCTCGTTGAGCTCGAAATCACAATAATTTGGTGAATCTTGATTCTTGAAATGGAACAACAGCATAAGAGCACTACTATTATAAGAAGTCCAATAGTACTCGCCCGTTTCAGCTTCCCAAAATTTTGGTGGTATGTGATAATTAGAAAAATGAAATGAGAGTTTGGTGGTATGTATGGAATGAAATAAAGAGAAAGTAAATTATTATTATTATGACTAAATTAGTTATATTAATTAATTATTATTAGAATACAATAATAGATTACCAAATGAAAAATGATATTACATACTATATTAATTTCTTTAACTATATTTTTTATATATATGACTCATATTAATTTATTATCATATTCATATATATCTATACGACATAATAATTCTTGCCCTTTTTGGTTATTTTGTACTATTTCAGCTGCAATCGATGTAATTATAGCCGAATAAAAATCATAATTTCAACAACATAAGTTGATGATATACGAACAAAATCATAAGTTTTCAAACGCTGCTTCAGCTGCGTTCGCAAAACGTTGTTATCGCTGCAACCGTATAAACGAACAAACTCATATATTGTGAATGTTTATGTCGACTTTTAGATTGACACTTAGATGAATAAATATTGGTGGTAACTTTTTTTAGAAAAATATGTAATAAGTGGGGTTCTCTTATCATTCTTATCAATCTCATATATTGATAAGTTTCATAATTATAATTTAGTATAAATTTACAACAATACATAGTGACTAAATATTTTTTGTCCAGTCAAGTTTAAGTATAAAATTATTTTGAAAATTATTGTTTCTGGTGTCATAAATGTCTCCTTAAAAAGCAGAAGCATTGCTCTTCCTTTTATACAGTGATATTATAGATACCATTTATTTTAAACAATTAATTATTTAGTTAAAATGGTTAATAACATTAATTTGAATTAATATTATTTTTCAAAAGTCGCAATTATTTAATTGAATAAGAACACATTTGATTTGGTAGGAGGGTAAAATTATTTGGTAAAATTTTGTTTGTCTTTTTTATCGTCTCTTAATCGGTAAAACAAATATATAAACATAAATCATTAAGCCTCTTAATGAAATATTTAAATTTATGGAGCCTCTATAAATATTGCACTCCCTCCCTTCCAAATTTTAAGATTATTATTGATTTTTGAAAAATCAATTTGAGATATATATTTTTAAATTTAAAAGTCATTCAATTATTTTATACTTTTTAATTGTCAAACAACATTTTAAGTTCAAATACTATTTCACTCAAATGATCTAATTATTTATTAAAATATATACACTAACCATTTAAATTTTAATTGCTCAGTTTTATCAAACACCAACATCTTGTACAAAGACATAGTAGAAGGCTTTTTTAGGGAGGTGAGGTATTTCTTTATAATAACAATATTTTAAAAAATTATAAAAATATTATTTTATATAATATAAAAGGAAGTGTATTTAATTATGCAAAATAATATTGTTTATTTTGTGTAAGAGCGTGAGGTAGAACTCACATCCCTTTTTACCATAAAATTTATTAATCAAAGAACGGATCATTCCAATTCAATTTTTACATTTTCTGACAGATTTGTGTTACCTTATACGAAACTCTCACGGTTTAAATAAATCTCTTATTTGATAACCTTATAAATTGGTCAAATTAATTTATAAGTTATTTGTCATTATTTTTTTGTTCAGCAACGATTTATTTTTGTACTTATAAATTGATTTTTTGTAACAAATATAATGTCTATTTTGTCCATCTTTTTATTAATGTCTTTTTAGTAATCTTTACATTTGATTTTAACTTATAAGTTATTATAAGCCGAACACTTTCATAACTTATTTTAACTTAAGTTATAACTTATAAGTCAAATTGATGTCGAACGCTTTAACTTAAGTCACAACTTAAAACAACTTATAAGTCAACTTATATATTAATTTTAAATCATTTTAAAATAAGTCGTTGCCGAACATGCTCTCTGAGGTTGTGTTTGCTAAAATTGAATGTTAAGATTTGAATAGTTTATACATTTGAATAATATAGAGTATCTGTCTAGAATTGTATCTGAATGAAGAAATGATGTTTGATACATAATTTTTTTTAAATGTCTGAATAACACTATTTTACCATTTTAACCTTCCACTCACTATATTCAATTTCAGCAAAAAAAACTATTCTTCTCTATCTTTTCCCCTTCATTCTCTCTCTACGCTATGAGCTTCTTCAATCCTAGAATTCACAAACAATTCTCTCTTCACAATCTCAATTGCAGTCTAAATTCATTTATTCTTTGTCTTTTAATCTTGTTCAATCTTTTCGTTCAACCTTCACTAAAGGTTTAAATCACTTGCTTAAGTGTTACATTATGTGAACTATATGTTCATTATCTTCCTTTACACGTCCCCCAAGAGTTGAGTATAGTTAAAAGCTTTTCTCCGGTTTTTTCCCTGTCTTGGCATCATGTACACGGCTCCCTTTGTTATTAGTAGCTACGCAACACATATTAGCGATGAGTCGAGCCACCGAAATTTGGCTGCCACGGCCACCTTTTTCACATAACTGGCTCAAGCCGCCAGTTCTAAAATTCAGAAATTTTTTCTAAGTGTTGAACATATTTGAGATGCCTATTTTGAAATCTCATAACTTCTTCGATAACTCGGAACGAGGTCGTTCCAAAGACATTTTCTTCCTTATCTTACATACTTTAACTTACCTCGGACAAACTTTCATTTTGAATCCGTTAACATGCCATTCGATTGGCTTAAATTTCATCATTCGTTCGTTTTACGTTATTAACGTTCTTCGTTCGTTAAATCCGTAATTCTACCATCCGAGCTCGTTAATTGCTTTGCTCTTGAGTCCACGACTCATGTTTTTTACGTTTTCTTACATTCTTATGAAACCCTACACATTTGGGTTCATTTACATACTTTCTACTTTTCGCTCATCTTTTACGAAATTTTCGCCATAACTTCGTTATAGCTAAGTTCAATCCGTTCTTCATGAACGTTTCTATCATTCTTAACCAAGCAATTAATAAGCACCTAGCTTATACACGATGCTTTTAAACTTGTTCATCAACAACAAGTTCTAATTACGATGGTTTTAAATTTGTTCATCAATAACGTTCTTCGCGTTCTTCGCGTGTTCTTCGTTCGTTCTTCATTTTTAATCGACACTTTAATTATGATTTCACTTTTTCTTGGAATTTGGTGTTATAAAATATCATTCCTTACTTATTTCACCGAGTCGTTCATATGATTCATTCGGATCGTTCAAATTCATTAAGCAATTCATACTTTCTTATGAAAGCTTTTAAGAAATTTAAAAACTAAACTTCTAATTCTTGTTTCTTCGTTTTCTCATGATTTCAACCTTATGAAAATCATTCTTAACATATTTTACTTCTATTCTCATTAAGCTATGTTTTTAACATATGAAACTTAAAGAAAATTAACTTAGAAGTTAAGTTTTTTAATACCTTTCTTCTTTCTTCTTCTTCCTCTAGACAAAGCACGAAATTTACTACCTTTTCTATTTCTCGATCTTCTCCGATCCGAGCATCCATGCTCTTTCTCTTCCTTCTTCTTCTCCTCCAAGCTCTCAAGCTTTCTCTCTCTCTCAAAGTGTTGGTTGATTTCAAAGAAATTAATTAACACTTCTCTTTTATAGATTTTCAAGGCTAGGGACGTTTTGGTTATTTGGCAAACCGTCTTACTATTCACACCACCTTACTATTCATGAAGCTTCTCTTGGAAGCTCACTACAAGAAAAATGTATATTTCCCACGAAATTATTTTCCACAGAATTAATTACGTGGGAAATAACAGTCATTATTAGTCCCCTCTTTTAGGCGAACAGAACTCTCATTTGCCTCATATGCTCGATTTGTTGCAGGAAGAGAAGAAAAGAAAAAACCTCTCTCAATCTCCTCCGCCTCCTCATCCTCCTCCTCTCATAATCTCCTTCGCTTCACTACTCCCTTTCCTCTTTCTCTCCTCCCACTCATTATTGCTCTAGTTTAGAAAAATAGCCCCAATTTCAATTTCTGCAATTTTTGGTGACGGCAGCGATGACTTCTTTTACCTCATTCTCTTTCATTGTTATCTTCTATTACCTGTAGTTAACGGTTAGTATTCAATTTGGCCATTTTCCCAATTTTACACACACTAACACACACAATAGCTTGTAATTTTTGTTTCACACACATGCCCTAATTTTTGAATGTGTATGATATTATATATATGTATTGATATTGTGTATATATAATTGATTATATCATGTATATACAATGCACTTGTGGTGTATGAAATAAGATTCACGTTACCAAGAAATTTTTAAATAGTGGTGTATTGGTTGTGTCAATTAGGTACATGTGAAAAATAATTCTTTTTTATTTATCAAATTCATCTAAGTATATCTAGGTGTGAGGATATGTTTGTGGTCTGTTTTATTGCTAATAGAAGGGAGTAAGAAGCTAAATTGCTCTCTTTACTGGATGAGACAACCTAAAGTTAGGAAAAAGCAGCAAAGATTGAAACTTTATATATATACATGTGAGGTTCATTACTGTAAATTGTACAGAATAAACTTGACCACATGGTCTTGGTTGAATTGTGTTTCAATTTTTTTGTGGTGTGGTTTATATATGTTTTCAATTGGTGTTGACTTCAATTAGAGATGACAGTTCTGATATGAATCAGCTTATTGAGCACCAACTTCTTCTTTTTTCTTTTATTTTATTATTATTATTATTATTATTATTACTTGCAGGAGAAATTGCTTCTTATTGATTTATAGTATAAGAAACTTTATACTACTGATGTACATCTGTTTATGCCATGGTAGCCTGCTAGCTTCTCTTCCTGATCTTGATACTTATGCCATAGTAACCTGCTGTACATTTTGTTTCTTGGTTGGTATTTGGTTGGAATGTTCATGTTGATTCCTTGTGGAGTAGTTGAACTAATCGTGTAGGACTTACTTTGTGAATGCTTATAATTTAATAGGTTATGTTGTTTGTGACACCCCCAAATCCGGGTTACCTGACCCCCGAGTTTGGTGTTCACGATCCACATTATAATAACATCTAACTACCCATTCATATAGAAATAGGAATACATAACTCATTAACATAAGTTGTTAATACATAAGTCCCAGGTTTGCTAACCTTAAAATTACATACATACCCCTTAGATAAACAAAAAGGGTTTACAATACAACATGATATTAATTAATAATGTTCATTATAACTACTCCAGCATCTTGTCTTTGCCTTTGTTCTTCTTTAACCCGCTGGCCTCTTCGTTCCTAGTTAAAATGTTTTATTTATAGCAAGGGTGAGCAACAAGTTTGCCCCGTAAGTTAAGACATACAATAAAAGTATAGAAATCAATATCAAGTCTTTTAACATTCTCCGTAACAATAATCTGATAATGAAAGAGTACAACGCTTTCAAAGTTTCTACGATATTTTATTGAATAAACAAGAATCAATTCTACGCAATAACAAAGTGGAATGTTTTCCAGATTTATGCTGAGCGATCCATTCGATCTAGAACTTCTACTTTCTCGAGTATCTATCAAAGATTTACTTTGATACATACGCAGGAGTATCGAGATAACCATAAAGATTAAATCATACCCTCTGCGCAAGTACTTAGAGCTACCAACTCCTTGTACTTTATATTATGCATAATAATTAGGTCGCGTATGAACGGTCTAATTACGACTTAAAAATTTTGTTCCCTTTATATAAAAGGTTGTTCTTCTTAGTCTCAGAATCAAGATTTTGATTTAACAACGAAATACTGTGATTTCAAATTCTATTTACTTATCGATCTAGCCAAAAATAATTGGCATCGATCTATCAATAACAATTGAATTTTCTTCTCGAATTTATCAAGTTCTAACAAATGTTAGCCTAGCTGTAATAATTAACTAAGACATTTCTCAACATAATTTGACAATAAATGCAGAATTATCTCAGATCATCAATTCTATCTTCTACTAATATGAATATCCAACAACAAAGCTTATTCTACAATGGTATATTCTCCTAATCAAGAATTCAATTTGAATTATTAAAATACACTAATCATGTAATAATCAACAATAAATTCCTCGACATGGTATAATTAGCGAATAATTAACCATATATAATTGAATGAATATAACTCAAGGTTGAGTTAGAAACTTGCCTTCACGTTGATTACAAATTACACAATATAATTAATCGCGTTCGTAAGACCTATATTCAACAATGCCTGGCCTCACAATTAAAGACAATCATTTATAACATGTAACACTATATTTTACAAATCAAACTTCTCCTGTATTATTATTACCACATATAGCCACATTAGTGTTTATAACCTATATAAACACTTAACAAGTCTAACTAGTTCGGCCTAGTTGACTTCGATCCATTCTCTGTTCGGGTCACCCTATCCGATAATTAACACATTGATTGTCAATTAAACTTCAATCTCTTTATAATATTTTTCTAAGCTTTTAATAATTTATAAACAATTATTATAATTTATAATAATTTTCAAAACACTTAAATCATTTTTAAATGATTTAATTATCAAATAATCTTATCATTATTAATATTTAATAATATAAAATATTAATAACATACTTGTCAAAATATTAAAGTTATTATTAATAACTTAAAATATTTTTAAATCATTAATATTCTACTTAAATGATTTTTAAAAGTAATTAAAATCATTTTTAAATCATCACCATTAATATTTAAATATTAATGAAATTATCATCCAAATATTAAAAGTAATTAATTTTCACTTAAAATATTTTTATTCATTTTCTCATTTTTAAATGATTTTTAAATCAATAAAACCATTTTTAATTCATTTATTTAATATAATAATTAAATAAATCTATATCAATAATATTAATTTATTGATGAGAATTCTCCAAAAATATTGAAATATATATTTTATAATTCAAGGTATTTTCTAACACTTTATTCTCATTTAAAATAATTTTAAATCAATAAAATTATTTTTATCTTATTTATTTAATTCAATAATTAAATAAATCTAATATCATTAATATTAAATTATTAATGAAAATTCTCTAAAAATATTAAAAGTTGTATTTTTTAACTCAAAATATTTTTAAATACATTATTCTTATTTAAAATAATTTTTCATAATATTAAATCATTTTCCTCTAATTTATTTAATACATTAATTAAATAAATTAAATACTTTTAATATTTAAATAATTATAAATATTAAAGAAAAATATTCCAATTGGTCAAAAATTATTTTAAAAATTATTATTCATAATTTAAAATAATTTTTAAAACCATTTTTGGTAATTTTTAGAATTTATTTTTATTTTTAAATAATTTTCAGGAAATTCAAAAAATAAATAAATAGGAACCGTCGCTAAAGCCTTTAGCGACACTTGTCCGTCGTCTTAGGTGTTCTTGAGCTCAAGAACACCGCTGACAAAAGATTTTGGTGCACATTTTTCTGAGTGTAATTTCCAGCCTGATCATGTTTTGGACTAACTTATAGTTCAATCATGTAAAGACATATGTAAGACTACAATTATCAAGTATTATCTCTACCAAACAACAACAATCACGAAGATCTAGAGCTTCAAAGAAGTCGTCAGACCCATTCGGTTTTCTCCGTAAACCCGAAACTCGACTCACCACTTTCAAGTTTATTTTAATCTATGTTCTACTCATGAGTTATGTGATATAAAGGCTCAAAGTTATATTCCGTACCAAAGAATAATTACAAAGTAACATTTCAGTTGAAAAACAACTCAATCTACAAAATCAGTATGGTCAAAGTATGTCGAAATTGTATTCCCAGTTTCGGGTTTTTCCAAAAATTCCAAAATCGAAGCGTTCTATTTTCACCACCTGCTACAATCAATATGTTGATGTTTGAAGAAATATAAAGACTCAGATCTATACTACAAATAACCGGGTACAAGATGTACCAAACAACAACATCAAAAACTAAAACGATCGATGATCCCGGCCAGTAAAAGGTTGTCGACACTTGCTTTTGAACATTCGGGTTTTCCTGAATTCACACTGTCAACATCGGCCAACCGTTCGACCATGAATAAAACGAAATATAGACATCCAACAACTGTGATTCCACTTCTAGATGAAAGACAATATACCAAATTATAGATCTAACACATAAACCATAACAAAACATTAACAGACAGAGATCTGAGCCGTCTGACATTTGCTTGTCAGATCACAAAATCTGTTCTTGGACAGTTTTAAAAAAACACCCTTTTAAAGCACTTAGATGCTATGGATCCATCATGGATCAACATAGATCGACTAAAAACACCTTTTAACACAAATACAAACACTTAAACACAAAATTTTTCTTAACAACAAAGATCAAAAATCAATTTAGGTTTATACCTTTTCTTGAACAATATTAGATCTTGGCTCTCCAATCTGTTCTTGGTTGATCTAAGAGGTGTTTATAGGACTGATCTAATTGTGATTTTCGGAGGTATGAGAGAGAATAAGAGTTGGCGAGAGCAAAGTTGAAAATGAGCAAGTTTTATGAACTTTCTCTCTCTAATCTAATATATATTACTTGGATGCATGTAAGATCTGATCTTGCTGTCACTTTGAGGCTGTTTTGCTGAGATTTTTAAGTCATGCAAATCAAATTAGTTGGTGAACAACTAAAGGTTTTGGTATTTTTACAAGTTACCAATTAAAAAAAATCAAAAAGGGCATTTTGGTCATTTACAAAATAAATTTAATGACAAACATGTAATTTGTACAAACCATTAGGATTTAGGGTTTGGGTTAGGGTTAGGGTTAGGGTTAAGGGTTTGAACCCTTTAGGGTTTAGGGTTTAAACCCTTTAGGTTTGCAATTTAATTTCCAAGATTTTCGAATTTCGATTTTCAAAATAGAAAATTAATATTCCAAAATTATAATTAGGATTCAATAATTATATTAATATTTCCTAATCATAAAATTCAATCTTGCTAATTAGGATTAATATTCCTAATTAAAATTGCTTAATTTAGCAATTAGGGTCAAAATGGTCATTAGGGTTTTTAATAGAAAAGTAAAATTTCTAAAATACAATCAGGGTTTGTAAAATAGAAATTAAGATAACTAAAATATAATTAGGGTTTTCTAATCATATTAAAGTTTAATAAACACCTTAGGCTTGTCAATTAGGATTAGGGTTTCCTAATTTGAGGTTTAGGATTCCCGAATATGAAATTAGGGTTTCTGGCGTCTGATTAGGGTTTAACTCAGATGCGTTAGGGTTTCTAATTCTGAGATTAGGGTTTCTAATCTCTTATTAGGGTTTATAAATTCTAAACCTTATCCGATCAATCATTGATCAAAATTTCTAAACAATACAAACGCGTACTCATTAATATAATTATTTTAATTATATTTTATGTCGAATCCCTTTCCAGAAATTAGGGTTAGGGTTTCTCATCTTTTTAAGCACAACTCTACTCTAATTTTATTAGTTAATACACAAATTGACTCATTCTCCAAACTCGTATCACAATTATACAACACAATATTAATAATTAATATTAAAAAAAAAATTTACTCGAAAATTTTTGATTATTCGAAATCTCAGGTATCACATTGTTCATCTGTTAAAAGTTGTGTCTATCTTATTTGAGTAACTCAAATTCAACTATTTTGGACTCCTTTATAGGAAAATTGAGTTTAATTTGTGTACTGGAATGTATTTGGAAATGGTATAGATGGAGCTATTGATTATACTAAGGGTATGGGGATTCTATCTGATTGACAAAGCATTTGGAATTGAGCTCAATGTTCTTTTCTTTGCAATTTGCACTTAAGGAGGTTTGTCTTACTCCCTTGGGTCCTTGCCTATTTTTAGTCAATTATTCTAAAATTTGTATATGTTGTTATTTATTTTGTCGATGCAGCCTGTGCATAGCTCAGGCCTCCATAGAATGTACTTATTACTTCATTTTGCTCAAAAGAAAATTATTAGTTAGTTTCAGTTATGCCATCGTGAATATCAAATTTTATTTTTGGGCCTAGTCTTAAGGCCAATCGTTCAGCTGAAATGTGTGTGTGCCTTACCAACTACTTCTAGCTTTCATACAAATCAAAACCTTCAGCGTATTTAAATTTTACTACTAAAAATCTGAATGAATATGTGCTTATGTATTTGTTATCTTTCTATGTATTTGAAAAGGTAGACAATTAGTACCTTACCTGTGATTGTGCAAATTTGTAGTGCTTTACAAGCTATGCAATTTTTTTTTGTTTGAGCAGCTTTGACTCAAGTCTCATTGCCTTGACTAAAAAAAAGATATTATTTAGAATTTGAAATTGATTAACCATTTTTTGGTGCAAAACATGTAGTAAAGAAAGATATATGTGGGAGGACCATGTTGTGGTAGTATATATATATATATATATATATATATATATAGAGAGAGAGAGAGAGACATATATATCTAGGATGATTTCTAATGATTCCACAGTGTTCATGTCGAAAGCTCATGGTCCTATCACCTTTCTTTTGCTGGCTTTAAGCATCCTGGAAGTATATTTGTTTCGATAATTGTAAACAAGTAGCTCAATCACTATATGCCAGTCTGACATAAGCACTATATGCTCATTCAAGTGTTGGACATTATAGGGTATAAATGAATTCGTTTGAAAACTTAGGAATAAAAGAAAACATAATTAATTTTTTTTAATTTTTAAAAGGTTATTTCCGACGGAATATTCCGTGGGAAATAAATTAATTCTGTGAAATAATATATTTAAACTTTAAATTCTCGAGAAATAACTATTTTCAACAAAATTCGACGTTTACTTTATTTACTTACGAGCTTTAATATTTATCAATTTTTTGAAAAAATTTAAATCAAACTTGGCTTATTCTCGACGAAAAATTTCGTTTAATTAAGCCTTTTCTTAGAAGGGCTTCGTTGTCCAGTCTTTTGGGATTCATCCGATAGTTTTAAAAACTGTGATTTTCAGAATCCAAATATTTTTGGATATTTCATCTTTCTTCTACAGTTTAACTTTTATGCATTCTTCGGAACTTCAAAAAACTGAAAAATACTTTTTGATAATAAGCGTTTTCTTCACGTTTTCCCCTAACGTAGTTAAACGAATGAAAAGTACATAATAATACTTTTCGTTTTCTTATTTTTGCACGTTTTTCAAAAAAAAAACTTTTATCGGCTAACTTACTTTTTCACGACATATTATCGTCAAATCTTTCGATGGAATGTTATTTCGACATACAGAACTCTTGGAAAGGCTTAGGTTATTCAAACTCTAATTCTTAAGGTTTTGTCAGGTGAATAGTGTCTATTTCGTCTTTTTCCTCGAAAATAATTGTGTTCCCGGAAAATTCTTATTCGTTCAGTCTAGCTCGTAGCCAGAATCCTTCCGTTTTATAATCATCTTAGGTTGTAGAACGATTAATAAACACATAACACAGAATATTATTAATAAAAATTTATTTTATTAGTAACTAATTCTTTGAACTTAAATTCTGGACAATCCGATTTTACGGGTTGTCACATGTATAAACACATCATTACTATAATCATAACTCAAATATTTTATCCTGAAATTTCTATTTTCTTCCACTTCAAATGTTCTTACATTAGTTTCATCACCAAGTGCAATTGAGTTTTTTCCAATAGCAGTTCCATTCGCAATTGCAATTTTCAAATCTCTATAGTCAACAAAAGTATCGTTCTTCAAGTATCTATGATTCAGGTGGGACTACCAACAAAAAAAGAACTCCATTAATCATAGTGTCAATAATATAAACATATAAAATAGAGTTGTCAATGATAATTATTTTAAAAAATAGTAGAAGCATACCGTGAAGTAATCTTCCCACACTTCATCCCTAGCAGTGAACTTTTTATTGATTGAATCCCACCCAAACCTAGAGCTATTATGAAAAAGCTACACAAAATTGCCATAACGATTCTTGAACTATTTCAGTTGACTTGGGTACTGTGAGTATGTTCTTTGACAGCCAAGCTTTTGATTAAGAACATGAAGTATCTTTTTCTCAACTGTTAGCTTACTTAGCATTCCATTACTATCACGTCAACCACGAACTGCAACATCAACCATGAGTTGTAGCAACTCATTGCTCTCCTCCAATGTCCACGGGTTATAAGTCCCAACATTTTTTCCTTGTCCTTTGTTATTTCCTTATTGAGAATCTCCCATTTGTAATTATTATGTCATATATACACATCTATCTTAGTGTTTCCTTTAGTAGCTTACTAGTCTAAACACAATGAGACATGAATATTCTTCATGCAGAAAATTTTAAATTATGAATCAACTGAATAATTTTATAAAATTTATATTATAATCAAGACTTCAAACATCTGAATAGCTCAGGATAAAAGTCAAATTCTATGATTATGAGAACATTCACATCCTTGAAATTTTACAGCATACACAAATTACCAATACCAGCTTCAAAAGGAGTCACTAATGAAAGTGCCTTGTGATGTGGTTATAAAGTATAAACCAGTACTCTTTCAATCTTTCCTTTAAAGCAAAGTGAATTGATGACCATCTCCACCAAAATGCATCAGTTAGTTTCAAAAATCTCCAAATCAGAAATATAATATTTCATATCTAGCATATGACTCCTCAGAGAATGAATACTACCATCAAAATCCCTAGAAAGGTATATAAAACAAATAATAAACAAAAAAATTCATATAATGAACATGGATCCATATAATAATACTTCTATAAAAATCCAATATAAATAATTATGGAATTAAAGTGTAGTGTAATGGATGGTTAGTAAAGGTCCAAGGAATTTTCTCTCTCATTTTCCAAGTTCCAGTTTGGAAAACAAAAGGAAAAGAAAAATACATACATTCTACATATTACAGAACATCATACAAAAACCTCAATCACACCACAATGAATATGCGTGCCAGCTTCATAAAAGTATGCATAAATTGGTAATAGGTACATAAATACAGTGTGGTTCCTACTTCACCTAACTCATGTATTATTTTTATGTAAAAAAGTATGTTGTGGTGCTCCGCAAATTTGTATATACTATATAGTCCACAAATGAAACTGATTTTATCTCTCTTTATATATATATATATATATATATATATATATATATATATATATATAATATTAAATCCTTCTTTTTTTCCTTTATATAACTTTTCAATCAAAAGAGAGACATTTCTGTTCTTTCCACTTTCTTCTTCCTGTCCAATAGACAGAAGTATAACAGACCCGAATAAGTAAATATGAACAACCATAACTCAGAGCAATCAACAATATCACAAATACACGAAGAAAAGAATCATTTCAATGTTTTACCAGACGAAATTCTTCTTCAAATCTTTAACAAATTATCATATCATAAAACCCTTTACTTTTGCTCCTTAAAAGCCCTAATTTTGAGCAAAAATCCTCCAAACAAAAAAAAGAAGCTATGTATTATAAGGAAAAAATGAGTACCAAGCCATTTGACAAGATGTGAGCTTGACACGACCAAAGAGATGCTGATAGAAGCGTGGCGAGCGAGTGGCAAGACCGGGTTCCTCTTTATCTTGGCGATCCGAATTTCCAGCTTTCTGTTTAATATTTAAAAGTCTTTAGAAGTCTTTAGAAATGAGGTCAGACTTTGAATATGGGTTGATAGTTATAATTCTGCTTCTAAAGTCTGTCAAACTCTACCATTTGATAGAAATCTAAAAAATCTATGACTTTTTGAATACCAAAATATTTTTATAGATTTTGTAAAAATCTTAATTCAATACCATCAAACTTTTAAAGACATTAAAAAAAGTTGTAATTGAATACCAGTAAACTTTTATAAATTCTTTAAATGTCTTGATTAAATATAATCAAACTTTTAAAATCTTAATTGGAAAAAAAATTATTAAACAAGTTTAGCTTGTGACCTAATGAGATTAAAGGGCTGTTTGTTTAAGACTGAATACATCTGAATGGCGGAATTGGTCAGCCATTAAATATGTTTGTTTTAAAAAAAATCGTCTGAATGGTTGAATCGGTCAAATGATTGAGCTGAATGGCTAAGTCAGATTTTTTTAGCTGAATGAGCACCTGAATAAAGTAAAAAAATTAAAAATAAATAATAAATTAAAAAAATATATTATTTATTATATTAAGTAATATTAAATAAATTTACAATAATTTTGAATTTTTTTTGAAGAGGTAAAATAATAAAATTCTATCATTCAAATATTTCAGACATATTAATTATCAAACATTTTTATTTATTCAAATTCATACTCAGCTCATTCAAATTCAAATTCAAATTCAAATTCAAATTCAAATTCAAATTTAGATTCAGATTCAGATTCATTCAATTTTAATCAAACAACCCGCAATACAAATTCAAATGTAATCATAGCCTAGCCCGAGTCAAGTTTGTTAACTTGTTTCATAATAACTGAAAAACTAAGGGGGGTGTATTCAATTATGATTTTTAAAGACTTTTTTTAAGTGACAGACTTCTGTAGAATTTGTGAGATTTTAATAACTTTCACAAACTTTAAAAACTTTTTTTAAATGACTTTTATAGACTCCATGAAATAAGTAACAGACTTTTATAAACTTTTTATCAAGACTGTGATAGACTTTTGTATACTTCTAATATATCTTGTAATTTATATTAATTATTAATTAACCCATGTGTACAACATCTCCCTCTTTTTTTATGAACGAGAGTAAATCTCATTATATTATTGTGGCATGAGATTTTATATATGTTGAAAGCGTTCACATTATTCTACTCATTTCATAATACATTTGGATACTCGGATACCAATAAAATTTTAGAAACTACATACACAATACAAAAATTAAGCTCACTTTTCATTGAGCTATATATACTTTATGCATATGCGTACACTTTTTAGTAAGAATACCAAACTCTATTTTTCACAAAATAATATGACAATGAAATACATATATATTTGTCATGCAGGAATACATATATATATTTGTCATGCATGAATAGAACCACATGTTACATTATTTCACTATGATACACCAAAGACACTTGAAGACGAATATGGAGGATGTCTCAAAAATTAACAGTAATTTCCTTCGTTTAAAATGGCAGAAAACTAAAAAAAATATACACATCATATATTTTCTATTTTCATATATTATATATACATAATCTTTACAACTGATATGAGAGTTTCATGATTTTATCTCATTTTTGTTGAACAAATCTCTTCCTCTCTTTCTATTGGAAGCTTTTGAATCAGGCACTTTTTTTCCTCACCAATTCAGTTAGGTCTAGTTATTTGTTTACTTATTAATATATCTTGTTAATTCTCTTATTATAATAAATCCAATTATTTTTATGGCCCAAATTTTATCAAATTATTTATCCATCACATATTAATATTTATTAGGACATATAAAATAAATAACTAATTTGACCTAATAAAAGAAAAGGTCCAATTAATAACTAGTTTTATCTACCTTTGTGTTTATTTTGAAGTCTTTAGAAATCTTTAGAGATGAGGTAAGACTTTAGATATGGGTTGATAGTTATAATTTTCTTTTAAAATCACAAAAGTCTACTATTTGATAGAAATCTTTAAAATCTATGATTTTTTGAATACCAAAATATTTTTATAGACTTTTATAAAATCTTAATTAAATACTGCTTTAACTTTTAAAAGAGACATTAAAAAAGTTGTAATTGAATACCATTAAATTTTATATAAACTCTTTAAATGTCTTAATTAAATACAACTAAAATTTTAAAATCTTTAAAAGTGTTTAAAAATCTTAATTGAATAGATCCTAAAACAACTTTTCTTTTCTTTCTTTTTTCGCAATTAAATTATAAAGTATCTTTTTCGAATTAGATCATCATCATCGGTCAATCAGAAGAACCACGCAACACATAAAGATCATATCTTCATCAATCGAATCTTAAATCTTGTCCGCCTTCAAGTTTTCTTCTTCATCGTCTTCTTCAACAATCTGATTTCATAAAATTTAGTGCTGAGATTTTAGTGAGAGTGTGTATGGAGAAAGTAAAAAATATATTGAAGCCAAAAGTAGAACCGCAAAAGCAATTGAGAGAGTGGCAGCGTCGTCTCCGAAGGGAGTGCCTGAACATCGATCGCCAGATTCGAGGTCAATTTTTCTTATACTTTTCTTTTTCTACTATTTTTTATGATCCCTAATTTGGATAATTGAATTGTTTTGGGGGTTTTTGGTTTCTCTTGCTGATTCGGATTTTGGGTCCGGTCAGATATTCAGAGGGAAGAAAAGAATGTACAGAAAGCAATTCGAGACGCTGCCAAGAGGAATGACATTGGTTCAGCTAAGGTATTTTATATAAGCTTCCATTTGGTCGTACCATTATGTCTTTTTTGTTTGTTTGGTTAAAATTTTATTTATTGGAATTTTCGGATCAAACTTGTGCAAAACTTCATTTTGATGCACTAATTGAAGATTTTATAAATTTAGACAGGGGTTTAAGCTGCTTGTGTTGTTTTACCAAAGAATTATAGATATGTATTGTGATGTGGCGAACCTTTAGTTGTGATTTATTTTTATTTTTGTAGCGACCATGGGTATGTAAATTTATTGCTTAGAACTTTCACTTCTTTTGCAACACCAATAATTTGCTTCAGGTTAGTTTGCCGTCCTTTTCTTCAGACATTTCACATTATGAGCTTGTGTGTAGATTGTAGTAGGCTCGTCTTTTCATATGTATTTCACTACCGTGTGATTTGCAGTCTGGAAATGTTTGTTTGCGGTGTTTGATGCGATCTGTTTTTTTTCTTTCAAATTTGGAGTGTTGGTTTCAAATCTGTTTTAGTTTTGATGAAGATAAGGATGGGAAAGAGTCCTTTGTGGTGTTGGGCTTTGTGATTCATAGAGTACTTTGGGAAGAGGACTGTTGGATCTTTATTCTGTAATGATCGCTATGAGAGCATGTTAGGTGTATCTATTTCTGATTTCATAGGGATTGTAGTGCATCCCTTTATTGAGGACTTTACATCATTTTCTTCAGTTTTGTCATTCCATCTTACTTTTCTTCCTAACAATCAGTGTTCTAAAAGTCGCTAGTCGATCCCAGTTCGGTTGGCTACCGACTAGTTGACTAGTCGGATTTTCAATTATTTTTTTAAAATATATATTCTCCTTCCTCCTTCACAAGTTTTGAGTAAGTAGAATAACATAAGTAACATAAATCATCAAATAAAAACATGGAAACTAAGTAAAACTAAATAGTTCGACGCTCTAAGTTCAAAACCAATTAACCAAATGAAACTAAGTAGCACAAAATCAATAGTCAATCATTCCTCCTCCTCTTCTCCATATTACTCCAAGACTTGCTCTCCATCGGACTCAAACTCATAATCCTCATCTTCCTCTTCGTTGTCATCCATCTTCCGACACAAACTCGTCTTCATCTAGTTCTTGCACATTTATACCACTTCTTTTAGGTAGAAGGACCTCATCCGCTCCCATTTTTCCCGATTTTTCCTGACTTGTTCCGATTTTTTGATTTACTCCGACTGAGCGACTTTTCTGATTGGGCGACTTTTCCGATTGGGCGACTTTACCGACTAGTCGCCGATTGGAGTCCGACTAAGTCGGTCAGCGACTAAATCAAAGGACTAGGCCTTAGTCGACTCGTTGAGGCTCTGACGGCCGACTTTTCGAACACTGCTAACAATTTTCTAAAGGATAATATTAATTTTATCTTATCATGCTATATAAATTGTTGGTTTGAGTTTGAGTATGCATTTTGATTTTTGAGTGCTACAAATGCTAGCTTTTATTAATATACACACATAAATGGTGGTTGTATTTTGTGCGGTGAAATCTGTTACTTGTTTCTATTTTTTATTTTTTAATTCTCTTTATTTACATGCTCCTTGCAATCAGGCACTTGCCAAAGAGATTATTATATCTAGACGAACTGTGAACCGCCTGTATGAAAACAAGGCTCAATTAAATTCAATATCAATGCACCTTGGAGAAAGTGTTGGTACGATCCTTCTCATATTTAAACTTTTGCATTACTTTTAAGTAAACGATGGATCTTTCATTGCTCTTTTTTAGATCAGTGATCTAATAACTTTGTCTTTCTTTAGGTTTAATTTTATCTATCTAAAATCTTAAGTTCGCTATTATATGTTTAATCTGAAAGGAATTTGCTGGAGCAACTATTTCTGTTTATCTACCGTGTAACCATTCAAATGGAATTGGTCTTATTTTAACCTGATCTTGCCTTGTTTATTTGGTCCTTGTAGGTGGATGGGATAAAATTCTGTTTTAATAAACTATGTCATGGTTTATTGCAATAGGAGAAATAACCGATAGATATTTATAACTATAGTATATCAACTAAATACCAAATACTATAAACAATGACTTGAAATTTATGTTATAAGGACTCAGATGGAGTGTTCATGTATACTAAAAACAATTAGTTGAAATTTATGTTATAAGGACTCAGATGGAGTGTTCAGTTGCATATGGTATTTTGAAAAGTCTGACATATTGGTACTGCTCAATTTGGCCAAAAAAATTTCACTAAAATGAAGTGTCAAGTACCCACACTCTTGTTCGAGTGCCGAGTGTCAGACATGGGTACTTTAGGGCAAAGGGAAGAATCCGTGTAACATAGGTTGAAATTGTCTTTTTAACAAATTATTTACTGGCTGGGCTTCATTTTGCCAACCATGACAGAATTTAACTTGGACAGGTGGTGACTATTAGGATCTGTAGTTCATGTTAAAGTAGTTTAACTTCAGCTTTTAATGGAAGCAATTATAAAGGCGTTGATCACTATGTATTTATAAATGAAGTCTTGTAATTATGTTTTCTCCTCAGTCTTTCACTTCTTTTTTTTTATGTTATCAGGGGTTGTGTTAGGAAGATGAGACTATTTCCAAATTTATTTATTTCCATTCACTTCTTAAAATTCGTTACATCTTCTAAATTTGTTAAACTTCTTATGACATCTGATTTTTAAAAAAATATTTTGCAGCTGTTGCTCGTATGCAAGGGACACTTGTCCAAGAGCGCCGAAGTCATGAAGATTGTCAATAACCTCATGAAGGCTCCACAAATGGCTGTGACCATGCAAGAATTCAGCAAAGAAATGACTAAGGTACTGTCACGCCCCCAAATCCAAGTGCTTTCCACAGCGGATCTGGTGCTGACTAAACAACATCTTCTATAACATTCACCAACAATAAACTTGGTAAAAACTCATTTAATTAAAAACTTAACATCATACTCTTTATTCCAGAATCGTAAACTTTACAATTTTTAGTTACATCTCAAAGTCATAAAAATTACAATTTATTCTAATGCATTAAATATGCAACTCCTCCAACCCAACTTCCTCTGGAGTATTCTATAACTTCAACTTCAATCCAACATTAAACCCTTCTTCTCAACTTCATCACCATTTATCTATCCTAAACTTTCAATATTAGCAACCAGTCAGTCCCAGGAAAGAGGGGACTTTCCGTTAAATCGGTGCTCAATTAGACAATCTCTTTCCTCGACAGAACTTTCTAGACATTGCCAATACTGTTAATCTAGCATAGTTAAATGACTTCTACATCTACTAGCTTAAATGTAAAGTACACTATACATTTTTATAATAATTCTAAACTCTTTTAATCAAATATCCGAAGTTATTACAACTTTAAGTTCTATTACAAATAAAAAGACTAATTATCTATTCTTCTTTACCTTTCCGTTTTACTGTCAAACTATTCTGGTAATATTTCCTTGACTGCAAATGAAACATATTTGCAAGAATGAGTATAAGATAGCTCAACAAGTCTAACACATAACACATAAGAGAACTCACACTTCTCTAATTCAAAGGAATAAATAGCTCAACAAAAGATATCAACAATTGTTCATAATAGTAAACTGAGGGTTAAACCAAGAACTGTTTGTCAGTCATAAGACTTAGAACTCTCTATTCGTCAGTCATAAAGACTTAAAACTCTGTAAATATTATAAGGGAATTAGGGGTTTTTTGTTTAGAGCTAAATGGAGCTGAATCTTAATGGCTGAATCGGTCAGTGCGTTTGTTTTGGTCTAAATGACTGAATCGGTAAGATGGACGAGCTGAATTGTCAAGTCAGATTTTTTTTAGCCGAATGGCTGAATGAGCAGCTGAATGAAGTAAAAAAAATTTTAAAAATTAAAAATTTAAAAAAAATTAACTTTTATATTAAGTAATATTAAATAAATTTACAACAATTTTAAATTTTTTTCAAGGGTAAAATAATAAAATTTTGTCATTCAGATGTTTCAGACATGTCAATTATCAAATAACTTTTTTCATTCAGATTCAGATTCATTCAATTTTTATCAAACACCCCCTTAGCCTAATAATATCATATGTTATGCATAACACCTTCTATATTGACAACTTTCGTTTTCAACAATATAGGAGTTGGTTACCCGACACATCATAATTTTCCCATGAATAAAGGTTGTTCAACTTAGTTACTAACATATAGATTCCGCCCCAAAAAAATTTGGTTTGGCACAATAAACTCAACTCAAATAAAGAATTAAAACAATTCAATATCTCATCAATAATTATTCCAAAAGGAATTGCTCAATACTCGAGTTAAGACGAATCAAATGGCTTTATACTCAGTTCAAATGGCTTTAACTCAGTTCAATAAACCATTTCAGCTCAATTCTGTTTTAATAAACTATGAATTTTACAAAGCAATGGAAATCCAACATTTAAAAACATATCATTTGCACGGAGTGCAAAGGAGTAGAATACTTGCACAACACTAAAATACTTTCACACAATAATCAATTGTACAAGATTAGGAAACTTGCAATAGTTAGAAAACTTTCACAACCTTAAAATACTTGCACACAATAATCAATTGTACAAGATTAGGAAACTTGCAATACTTAGAAAACTTGCCTGATAGCGCTTTCTATGTTTACGGTAATTTTTCGTCTTTCGTATGACCTATATTATTCATTAGGTCAACATACAATTAGTCATAAATATGATTTTACTCTTATTACTTAATTAATCTTGAGTATGAATTTTATTTCAATACTTTATTACTTAATATGTTTGATTTTAATGTTAACATACATATCATGCTTTATCTCATTTAATTATTTTGTCTAATGAAGCAATTTAGTAGCTAGTAGCTAGTTTTATCAAGTTTTACAACATAAACATACTAACATGCATAATCATGTTTTACTTTCTTTATTAGGACATTTACTTAAGCTAGCTTATTATGAACATATGACTTGCTACTTATTAACATACAAATTATGTTTAGCATGTAACATTACATCATTTCGAATATAAAAATGATTAACTAACAAGAATACGACAAGTCGTAAATTACCTCTTTACATTTAACTTGATTATGCAAGACCTTAAACTCCTTCCTTCAATTAGCAATTGATCATACTATAGTTCTCTCTTATAATTCTTATGAATTGGTGAAGGAAAATAACATAACATAAGGCTTCTATTTATAGGCAAGCAAGACCTAGGGCATAAGGGTCATCTAACCACAACCAACCAAAGTGGCCAACACCACAAACAAGAAATGAGGCCACATCTCACCTCTTAAAACAAGCCAACACTAGAAGCAAATTAATAAGCCACATCACACTATCCTAGGATTGACAACACATTAAAGCAAGCGAAAACCAAATTGATACTCTTCAAAGCAAGTAACAATACTTACAAACTTGTAAGTATTACATACTTTTATAATGACCAAAATATCCCTACTTTCTCTACACCTTATTACCCTAACCGGATCCCACTTAGTTGGTTACTCCAAACTTGGTTTACCATCTAGTTAACATTTAGTTTGCTCATTAGTTAGCTTTCCTAACAAATCCAATTAGCCGAAATTGTTGACTTTCCCAAAGTTGACTTTACGTTTTATGAATAGTGATTTAGCATTTTTATGAATAGTGATTTCCTTAAGTTTTACAAGAAATTTCTATACTTGTACTTGTAATGAAACCACACATTCAATCACATAACACATAATTTCAATCACAAAAGCATCCTTTATTAATCATATAAAGTTACATTACAAGTCTTACAAGGATTGGAATATTACAGGTACCTTTATATTTCTTCCATAAAGATATTATCCACCTCTTTGTTTTTTTGGTTCTTATGTATGTGTTTATGTGCTTTGTTCTTGTGTATTCTTGTGTAGTATGGATTTTCAAGATCACATTGGTTTCTGTGTATCTTTTGTCTCAATGATTATAATTTTTTAATCCGTAAGATGGACCCATTTTCCATTCCATTCTCAAACAAGGCTCCCACCTCAAACTCAAATCTCTTATCAAATTTGCAAGAGTTGCGAAGCAAGAAAGACCAAGTCTCAATCATCTTATTACTAACCCTTTTTTTTGCTTGAACTTCTTATATTTTTCTTGTCTATATTTTACTAAACCACTCATTCTCATTCTCTCGCATAGATTGCCAATTAACTTTCATTCATGATTATATTTTGACGTTATTATCAAATTTATACTCCCCCTGTTTCAAAACATAAAATCAATATTGACTTTTTAAAAGTCAATTTTAAACATTTTTGAATTCAAAATTGATATGAATTCATTAATCTTTGTCAATACAATTATGAATTTAATAAACTATCTAATAAGAAGTACTACTAATTATGAAATTTATTATTTTCAAAACTAAAAGAAATCATATCAATTTTAATTGTGAAAATGTCTCCATTTTACTTTTAAAAGTCTATTGATACTATATATGTTCCGGAGAGAGTATTTCTATGTGTGTCTCGCTCCAGCCATTTCTGTCTGTGTCTCTCTTTTTCCGTCACTCTCTTTCATAAGCACATGCCAACGTGTTCACACTTGTACGCTAATGCATCCACGTGCAGGAATTGCGGTGTTGTAAAGAGCAAGAAGTAACTAGGTAGTACTGAATAGGATGTGCTTTTTGCCTATCATTTTTCTTTATGAATCAGAATCAGATGCTATGATTGTGTATAACTGGTTAACACCTTTAGCCTTTAGGTTGTCGATGCAGTCACAT
The DNA here is from genome assembly GCA_020205605.1 of Panax ginseng. Classification (NCBI taxonomy): domain Eukaryota; kingdom Viridiplantae; phylum Streptophyta; class Magnoliopsida; order Apiales; family Araliaceae; genus Panax; species Panax ginseng. The sequence continues at coordinate 11,185,630 of CM035138.1, read as the reverse complement.
GAGTCATAATGCATGAATATTTAAGCATAAGATCTACTGTTCCTATTAAACTACGAAATTATTTTCGAACATGCAGCCTACCAAATGATGCTGCTGTCACTTGTATTGAAACTGATGAGTGTGCACCAGGAACCATTTCACGTCGTGTTAAAGCATGGTCTTTTGTATCCATCAAGTGTAGTGAGATTGTAATTGGATATTGCATATTGAAGAAAATATCTCGAGGATAATTTTAAGTGGTATTGTTTTGAATTTACAAACCCAATCCTGGGCCTAGTAGTAAACATTTGCAGGTGTGATGTGATTGCATCACAATCTACTAGGCTGTTGATTGGAATAATCTCATCATATGTAATAATTCCCGAAGGAGCCTCGCATTCTAGGTTTATAGCTTGAAAAAAATTATCTTTATCTGTTTTCATTACTTTGCTGCAATTAACTTTCAGTTACATGATCACAGGCTGGAGTAATAGAAGAGATTGTGAATGAGTCTGTTGACTCTGCTCTGGATTCAGAAGATATAGAAGAGGAGACTGAAGAAGAAATTGATAAGGTATTAACTGCAATAGCTGGTGAAACTGCTGCACAGCTTCCAGAAGCAGTCAGGAAGGAGAGGTTAAAGCAACCTGCCCAGGCAGCTGAAGATGCAGAGGTATTTTTGACATAGTTACTGTGGTGGCATTTGTTTCTTCTTTGAAATAAGCCTAAATGATTTTTGTTTTTATTTTTATTTTTGTGAATTTGTAGGAAGAGGGTGCTGATGATGAGGAAGAACTAGAAGAAATAAGGGCTCGTCTTGCCAAAGTAAGGTCCTAATACGAGCCTTTGAATCTCTTTATGATATCAAGAACGAAAAGGTCTGCTGATCGAATCAGGTACTTGTTTTGAGATTTCTGTGGTGAAACCATTTCCGCGATAAAGGAAGAGTTCAAATTGACGTATTGTAATTACGTTGTCGCAACTCTTAGCTAATGCAATATGCATACTAATCAACATACTTTGGTCATTGATTATCCCTGTCTGCTTAAATATACTTGAATAGGCGAGAGATCAGTTGTGTAATATAGTTATGAGCACATATATATATATATATATATATATATATATATATATATATATATATATATATTATCCTGAAGCTTTAACTGCTAAGCTTGTATAAAATAATGAGATGTTCTTCTATGCTCTGCAGAAGATTTCTTTTTTTACTTTGTACAAGGAATTAACTCTATTTTTATTCTCAAATGTAGTAGTGTTTTCTTTGAAGCAATGTGCATGGATTTGTTGTGGTGAATATGCCATTTCTATTTTTTAAAAAAGTTTGGTACCCATTGCATTGCTTTAGGGTTACGCGGCTTACGCCTAACGTATGTAAGTATATATTTATGTATATTTTACCATTGCTTTAGGGTTACACAAAGTTTTATGTTTATGCATTACTAACTAATGCATGCAAGCACGAAGCAACTTTATGGTGTAAACTCATTAATAACTAATACTCCTTTCGTTACAAACGTATTGACATAATGTGACTTGTGAGTAATAATAATAGCACGTGCAAGGCATAAGTTTTGCTTTTTAATAATTATTTATATTAAAAATAATAATATTTAATTTAAAGTATTTTTGTGTCCAAGTAAAATGAACAATATATATAGAAATTGTTCATATGAAAATATTAGAGATGTAATATAAAAATATATTTGTATATTATCTACTACTCCCTCCGTCCTAAATTAATTGCTCAGTTTTGACTTTTTTAAGTCAAATTGACTATTTTTAGAATTAATACTTAAGCATATATAAATATATTTTTAAAATTATAAAAATTGGGATTAGTAATAAATTGTATATATTTTCTTTTGGTTATAATCTCTTCACTTATATTTTAGAAAAAATAGTAAAAAGATTAGTTTTAAAAATGGTCAATTTGACTTTAAAAAGTCAAAATTAAGCAATTAATTTGGGAGGGAGGGAGTATGTAATATTTTTCAAGGTATGTATATTTGTATTTTGGGTGTTATGACAATATATAAAAAGTGGTAAATGAATATCAATTTCCAGGTCATTGCACAATTTACCTTATTTTTTCCCCTAAATAACTTGAAATTCTTAAGTTAGTAAATCATTTTCTGGAATTTGAGAAAATAATTTATTTATTTTAAAAAAAAACAATTGGATTGATCATTACGATCTATTGGAGTAAAAATTTATTCTAAGAGGCAAAAGGCTAATAAGGATATTTGAAGATTACTGTGCTTTAATGGTTTAGGTTCATAGGTTTTGTTGCACAATTGATTAATAGGTTTTGTTGCTCAATTGATTAATAGGTTTCTTGAAGTTAAACTTTAGGTTGCTTGTTGTCATGACTCACGTGTCACTTGACATTAGCAAAATTAATGTGACTTATCAAAATAATAATAATAATAGTAAAAAAATAGGTTTACAAAAATAATTAAAAATGTAAAAACTATTAAAATACATGGGCCACTTAAGATACTCGTTAGTCACTCATGCAAGTCATTCATATGGGCCCCCTATCGTATATAAATATAATAAATATTTAAGGTATTTATTATAAATATATAATAAATGACTGAAATTAGAGAGGATAACACTCCTACCGGTGACCGCTAGAAAGAGTAACAACAATAACATTCTTTTCTAGCGGTATGACAGATTATCAAAACACCCCTACAAAAAAAAAAAACTAAAACAACAAAGTAAATATACAATATATATACTGCTACACCTTGTAACGGTAGTGAAAAAAAGAAGCAAATACACATTGCATCATGTCATGTCCCATTTTTACCTTATTCCTTCACTTCAGTGGCAGATCTCTTAAGAGTCAGTATAAGTAGCTATCCTTACTGAAATTTTTTTATAAGTATAGGAGTAGAGGCACATATGTAAGTGAATAAATTTAAGGAGTAAATTAATTAAAGAGTTAAAATTGGAGGGAGAAAAAAAATCATTCATATTCTAAATACTAGTTCAAACAAACTTAGATTCATTCTACTTCTGTCTTTTACCTACTTCTTCTACATCACCATTCTCCGCCACTACTTCTACATCTTCGCGGCTTAGCCACTAGGCTCACTACTTCTTCTACATCTCCATTACGTCACTACCTCTTGCGCATATCAGAGTAATCAAACTTAGAAGATAACTAAATTAAGGTTTTTTTTGTTTGATAATTTAAATTTTGTAATTTGTTGTTGGTTGAGAAATTGGGGTTAAACCCAATTTAATTATTTGATGTATTTGTTATATTTTGGACCTAAGAGGTAATTAATTAGGTTTTTTTAATAGTTTATTTGAATCTGTTGTGGCATTGTGGGTTGGGGACTTCCGCTGAGTACACCTGTTGTTAATATTGGATGAATAAGTAGTTTAGTGTTCAAATGAAATGAAACAATTGTGTCTAGAATTGAGTTTGTGTCAAATTATTTTTATCCGTAGTTATGCTTTTTTTTCTTTCTGTGAGTTTCAACGAGTTATGTTCTCTAAAAAGATAAAGATAGGACACTGGAATAAAAAATCAAAATTGTATGCATTTTATTCCTATAGTTATACTGAAAAAAGTTTGATCAATACTATTTTTTTAAAATTTCAAAAATTCAACCCTGTTGAAAAAAATTGTTAGATCCGTCACTACTTCACCTTAATGGAATGGTAGGAGCGACACAGTGGATGAATTTTGGTAATGAAAAAAGGAATTTAGAAAGAGAGAAACTTAAAAAAAATTGGGAGAAAAAAAAAGAGAAAGATTTTAGGTAAAAACATTTAGCGAGTGAACAATTTTAAGGATATTTTTTTGAGGGAGTAACAATTTTGTTTTTATAGTATATTTTAAATTTAACAAATTAAATTATATTTTATGTAATATTTCCACGATATTGATATATTTTAATATTTGATATTTAAAACACTAAACATATGATTTAATTTTAATATTTGATATGTAAGCTGCAGCTGCATTGTGTATTTGTTTTTCTGCCTTAGTTTTTTTGTAAGGGCGTTTGGATAATCTGTCATGTCGCTAGAAAGAGTGTCACTGTCGCTACTAGGACTGTGCACCATTTCTAATTTTTTTAGTTTTTCGGATCGGACCGAATCGACTGGTTCAATATAAAAAGAATCGGTCCGATTTTTTGGTATCGATTTCGGTACGACGTTTTTATGGTTCGGTATTATCGAACCGAACCAGTATATACTAGTTTTCCAAATTTTATTATTATTAATAAATAATTAATAATAATAATAAATAATTATAATAATAATAAAATAATATTAATAATAATAATATTAATATTAATAATAATAATAAAATAATAATTATATTAATTTTCGGTAAAAAACCCTAATGACCGAAAAGGTAAAACCGGTTCTAAGATATTCGTCCATTCCAACCTAAGATGCTGTATTGATATTAAAATTTGTCTAATTTCAATACCGGTTCGATTCAGTACCGATCCGATTCGAATCAATTTTTACCGGTTGCACACCCCTAATCGCTACTCCTTCTAGCGACATAGGTGTTATCCTATTTAATCTCAGCCATTTATTATAAGGATCAATATTTAAAATTATGATTATTAAAATAGTGTCCGTGACAATCCATTAGTATAAATGGGTACCCTTAATTGATTTTTCTTAATATTTGCAATTCAATGTATCCTATTCTTGTAATATTTGCAATTCAATGTATCCTATTAACTTGAAAATTTTAATATAAATACATGCATACACGTCAAAAATTATTTTACTTTGACCTATATAGGCATGTATTAATTTTAAAAGAAACAAGCAACCAAAGAAAGCCATTATCATTAATCATCATTTACTAAAGGATTTGATATTATCATTTGGTCATCCGAGTTAACTCAGACACTATCCGAATCATGTCACAATTATTTGATTGCGTATGCTTTTACTGAAAAAAGAGTATCCGTCATTTAATTGTTGTTTTATGTTTGAAACATGCATTAAAGAACTTTTGATTTAAAACATGATTGTAATGCTGTGTATCACACTCTCTTATACTCCCTCCGTTCCGGGATTAAAATTCTGATGGACTTTTTACGCATATTAAAAAGAGAAATAAAATGATAAAATTGCTTATAATAATGTCATTAAATATGGAGAGAGAATTAGAATAAGAAAAGTATGAAATATTTAATCTACTTAAGCGTAATAGAAAAAAATGTAAGTTTTGGTTATTAAAAGAAAAAAGACATTTAACATGACTACCCAAAATAAGAATAATAAGACTTTTTATCCCAGAGATTTAGGGAGATAAAATTTGTACTAGTAATATTTTTATAAAAAGAAATGATATTTTAGTAATATTAATTATTATTGCGTAGCGTAACCAAAGTTCAAATAAGAAAATAATTTACATAACAAATCAGTTTGTTCTCTTCCAAGCAAAGGAAAACCATTTCTCCTAAATGTAACATACGTTTTAAGGAGATTGTAATAAAACCAGATTATCGGTTTATATTCCGATGAAATTTAATGTATTGCATTTTCGATAATTAAACGTACTAACTCTATAAAAGAAAATCAGATTGTTGAGTGAAATCTGGTAGTTGGTTACTCCAAAATTATTGAAAAAAATAATTCTGCTTTTAAATAGAAGAAATGGAATTGAATGATTTTAAGGTATTTTAAGTGTATGTATGTCTAGTTATTGTTGGTGGTGACGGATATATAATGTTAAAATTATCATATATATTCATTCCACTGGAATGAATTTTCTTCCTGATGAAATAAAAAAACAAATGAATGAAATGAATTTTCATTCAATTGGAATGTTTTATCCTTATTAAATATATTATTTTTATTTTATTTGTTTCTCTATTTGATTTATTCAATCCAAATTTAACATAAACGAAACAAGATTGGAAATATATGATATGCAAGTAATCTTTCCCTATACAAACAATGTGAAGAATTATTTTCCAAGATCCGTGCAAGTAATAGAGAGATGAATGTGAGGGAAGGAAAGTTGGAAAATGATACTCCAATAAAAATTTAAATCTAACAAATTATGCTTAAAGAGAAAGAATGAAAGAGAGTGAGGTACACTAAGATATTTGACATAAATATTTTCAATGATATTTATCTAATATTAATTTTAAGAAATTTATTGTTGAAAACAATTATGATAAAAAGTTATGTTTAAATAGAACTTAATTAAATTTTATTATTGCACGTCTAAATTTTAATTAAAACATAAATATGGTAAGTCACGGTACAAAAATATAAATCATTCTTCTATATAAAATAATAAAATAAAATCACAAATTAGTTAATTCTATATCTAATGTATTTGCACTAGCATAACAAACTAACCGTTAAAATCATTTTCCCCACTTCCCTCTCCCTCTCTCTCACACACACACAGTGACCCAAACACGAAATATACTTCTCACTCAACCTCCTTCTAAGCCAAACCAAGCAAGTCGGTTTCTACATCAAATCCAAAGCTTATATATATACAACCAAAACCCAAGAGCTTTCCATTCATTTATTTTCTTCCAAACAAAATGGCACCAACTGTCTCTCCCCTTTCCCTCTCTCTCTTTTTCCTTCTATTCTATGCTTCCCCTTTTTCCTCTGCCACAACCCATAACATAAAGAATCTCTTCCAATCTTCAGTTCTAAAATCCCCACAAACTCAAGCGCAAAAGTTCATCAGAGAACTGAATTTGTTTCCCAAACATAAAGTCAACATTGCTGCAGCAGGCTCTTCTTTTAGTACTGCTCCAAGGCTTGTGGAAAGGAAATTTACTTTTCCATTGATTGTTGATTCTGGGAACACTGCTGAAGATTTGGGTCACCATGCTGGTTATTATAAGCTTCCACATTCTAATGATGGAAGGTAAGATAATGGGTACCCATTATAATTCTTGATTTTATAAGTAAATTAGTTCTCTGTATGAATTTTATTTAATATGGTCAATTAAGCAGGATTAGGATGATGATGATAATAATAATGCTATGTTTGGATTGATAGGAAAAGAATGGAGAAAGGAATTGAATGATTTTTTAGCATCTCAAGTTGATGTTTGGTTGGTGTTGGTGGTGGAGGATGTGAGTGGTGTCATAGGATGACATAACTGTCGCATTCATTCAGTCCACTACCTCCCCATTAAATAAAAATTGAGAGAATATGATAAATTTTTATTCCATTAGAATGGTTTATCTACCTGAATGATTAACCAAATACATTTTTTTTTAATTTCATTCAATTTCGACCTTGATTTATTTGATTCAAGCTCAACATAAGTGTACTAAGACAAGTTGACGTTATGAATGAATGGGTAGTATTTGTGTTGATTTTTCAACATTTTGAATGGCCAATAGATGCCTTAGAAATTGCTATTCTGATTTTTATTAATTGGCTGGCATTATCGTTTGTTACGAGTATGAACAAAAGGGTTGATAACTGATGTTTGGGCATTTCATTAATTTAGTTGCTCGAAGTCTTTTCAGAAAATGAATCTTCCAAGCAAACGTTTTGTTGGGTTTTTGGGAATGTCGAAAAATGACATAAGAGTCAATCGAGTCAACTGAACTCTTCTTGTAATTTCCAAAAAGGCCATTAAAAGTCCTATTGAGTTCATAATTCACAGTTTGTTTATGAAGTAATATTGGCTCAATTTGTATTCATCCATATATGAATGTAAGGATCACCTAAAAGCCTAACTTAGTGGACAGGCATTTTGAACGGAAATTTGACAGCAAAAGAGAGACTTTTTTCCTCCTCTTTTGCTGTTTTTGTCCTTTCAAAATGCCAGTCAATATGTCTTTGGCCGATCACTATCACATATGTACCAGAATTATAGTCCCAATTTACTTTTGTGGATGTCCCAAAAGAATGTCTTCCATCCCTTATTACTTTTCATCAATAGAATGATTTGAAATGTTCCATTACAGGCAAACAAATCTTTGCGAGTTAGTTCTTTTTTTGGTTTTGGAAAAACAAAAGTTTTGTTCAAGTGATTGACATGATATGTGCAGGATGTTCTACTTTTTCTTTGAATCGCGGCAAAGCAAGGCCGACCCTGTTGTTATATGGCTAACTGGAGGACCAGGTTGTAGCAGCGAACTCGCCATGTTCTATGAAAATGGCCCTTTCCATGTAGCAAACAACTTGTCTCTTACTTGGAATGACTTTGGTTGGGACAAGGTATTTTTTATCTGTTCCAAATTTCCAATTAATCTTACAATATACCTAAAATGTCTCTCCCCCTCCCAAATTTTGTGTCAAAATTTCTTCGCGCTCAGCATTTTCGAATTATGTGACACTTACTGATGCATTTGCCAGGTATCAAACCTCATATATGTCGACCAGCCTATTGGAACTGGTTTCAGTTATACTTCTGATGAAGATGATCTTCGACACAACGAAGAGGGTGTCAGCAATGATCTATATGACTTCTTGCAGGTTTGTTTCTCACATGTTCATTTCCAAAATATGAAAATTTTGGTACACATTTCCCACTTCCCAAACCTTTCTTATGTGCAACAGTAAGAACAGGACACAAATACCTCAATAATGCTAAATTCCTATACTTGAGTTCTGCATAATCACCATTCACTAGTTTTCTGAATTCTTGTTTTTCCTATTTGCATCACTTCATATAAGTACTTGCATTTACTTGTAGTAGTATTCTAGGACAGCAAGGGTTATAAACTAACTATTCGTATAATGCCAGGAATTTTTTAAGGCGCATCCACAATACGCAAAGAATGACTTTTACATAACTGGAGAATCATATGCTGGGCATTATATCCCTGCTTTTGCTGCTCGAGTTCACCAGGGAAACAAAAATAACGAAGGAATTAATATAAACCTGAAGGTAAATATGCTTTAAAATTCTTAATCTGATTTGGTTACACTCATTTTCAGCTTAATTTATTGGGTTAAGAAGTTATTGCACAGGGATTTGCTATTGGCAATGGGCTTACTGATCCTGCAGTGCAGTACAAAGCATACACTGACTATGCTTTGGAAAACGGGTTAATTACGAAAGCAGATTCTAACAGAATAAACGAGTTGCTTCCATCATGTGAACAGGCAATTAAACTCTGCGGTAATTCTTCTCATCCCTAATTTGATTTCTTTTTCATCAACATGTTCAAAGTTTGTATATATAGGCAAGGATGTAACCATGCAATCAATGTATATCTTGTTTACGTTTTTCTTTTTCTTTTTGTATCAGCCACTGATGGTGAGCGTTCTTGCTCGACTGCATTTTCCATCTGCAATAACATATTTAACGATATCATGGGGCTTATCGGAGATAAAAATGTAAGGAAGCAAAAATAGAATATAAGAAATGAAAAATAACAACTTGATTTTGATTTTGGAGGATATAATGTATATACGAATTTGTACTATATTTGGTTTTGCAGTACTATGATATCAGAAAGGAATGTGAAGGGACCCTGTGCTACGATTTCTCGAACATGGAAAACTTTTTAAACCAACAGTCAGTTAAGGATGCTCTAGGTGTTGGAGACATTGATTTTGTTTCATGTAGTTCTACAGTGTATGATGCGATGGTCACGGATTGGATGAGGAATCTTGAAGTTGGCATTCCTGCACTTTTAGAAGATGGAATCAAGATGCTAGTTTATGCAGGGGAATATGATCTTATATGCAACTGGCTTGGTAAATATCTTGATTCAACTGAGCTACATTATTATATATGCTGCATTTGAAATTGGAAGGTCTAAATATTCTTGAAGAGTTGTTCTTCTATTTATAAAGTTAGCTTAGGTTAGATAGAATGTGAAAAGATTAGTTGGAAAGACATGATAACTAGATTCCTAGACCTAGATAATCTTTAAGATTGGGAGCAAAATGCACTTTTTAGAAAGTGAAAACTGGAGATGGTGAAATATTTCCAGTTGATCAAGTTGCATTTTAATATGACTATCACAAAGGAGCCTAAATTTTCAACTTGACTTGTTCAAAAGAAGCCATATTCATACTGTACTTCTTCTTTGTGGGTACAGGAAATTCTAGATGGGTTCATGCCATGGAATGGTCTGGTCAGAAAGACTTCGTTGCAGCTTCAACTGTTCCATTTTCGGTAGATGGTTCAGAGGCAGGACAGATGAAAAGCCACGGACCTCTCATTTTCCTCAAGGTCTCTCTCAATATATTTTAAACATTTCACTATTTTATATCAAATTCTGCGTCTTTTTGGCCTCAACATATTCCCTTTTTAATGTGTGTATATATATATATATATATATATTCTCTCTTTTTTCTGTGTCTCTTTATACTTGATTTGCTTGCACAACTAAGTTGGCAAACTTTTGAAAACAATGAACAGGTACATAATGCTGGCCATATGGTTCCGATGGATCAACCAAAAGCTTCTCTAGAGATGTTGACTAAGTGGACACAAGGCAAGCTTGCTACAACTGAGGAAGAGAGTCAGCTTGCTCCTAGTTCATTGTCCCAAACAAACTAAAAAAGCATGTAAATATATACCAGATTTTAACATGCTTGTACCTAGTGCTGAGCAATCAATTTGAAAGAAACTTTTCAATATAAATGATGTGATTAATGTGTTTTATTTAATTAGTATAAGAGTCCCGCAATATATTGCGATGCCAAATTGCGAAACTTATCATGAGATTGGTATGAAATATAGGAAAACCCTACTTATTATACATCCCTTCAAAAAAGTTAAACCAACACTTATTCACATAATTAACGATAAAAAAACTTTACATAAACATTTGCAATATATATCATTTTCCTAAACATAGGCATATCACTTGTGAAAATATAGAAACACGTATTCTAGAGAGAGGAATATTTGTGAGAAAAATGATTTCTCTATTCAATTTTTTTTATTACAGAAATGAACAATCTTATCTCCTTATATACACTTTAACAGCTTCCTTATATTGACTAACTACCTCACTAACCTTACTTATAATAGTAGTTTGAACATAAATAGTTATGCTAACGAATTTACAGTAGTGTCCTTGCGAACATGAATAGATGTATTAGATGTGGATATCTTATCACCCCCCCCCCTCAAGTTGGTAGGACTAAACAGGTTGAGAACTCCCAACTTGGATAACAAAAATTGAAGATGAGCTGCAGTTTGAGGCTTGGTGAGAAGATCAGCAGGTTGCTGAGTAGTAGAAACATGTTGTGGTAAAATAATACCTTGATAGATCTTTTCGCGAATCAAATGACAATCAATCTCTATATGTTTGGTTCTTTCATGGAGAACTGGATTTTCAGCAATGTGAATAGCAGATTTACTATCAGTATAAATAGGGACCGGGAGATTTAAATGAATGCCAAAATCCTTTAGCAAGGCTAATATCCAAGTAACTTCACACACAGTGTTGGCCATTGCTCTATACTCGGCTTCAGTAGAAGACCGAGCAATAGTATGTTGTTTCTTGCATTTCTAAGAGAGTAAAGAACCTCCAAGCATCACACAATAACCAGAAATAGATCTTCTGGTCATCGGACAAGTACCCCAATCAGCATCACAAAAAACTTGTAGTTGAAAGGAACTGGTAGAAGATAAAAGAAGGCCTTGACCAGGAGCAGCTTTAAGATAGCGAACCAGTTTCATAGCAGCATCCATATGAGCCACAGTAGGAGTAGACAAAAACTGACTAAGAATGTGCACAGCATAAGAGATATCTGGTCGAGTAATGGTGAGATAGATGAGTCTACCAACCAATCGTCTATAAGCACTAGCATCTGTCAAAGGTTGTCCTGTGTCAACACTAAGTTTATGTTGATGTTCAATAGGAATTAAACTAGGCTTAGCTCCGAGCAGACCTGTGTCAGTAAGAATTTCCAGAGTATATTTTCGTTGATGTAAACAAATGCCAGCAGAAGATCTTGCTATTTCAAGGCCTAAAAAAATACTTCAATGGGCCACGATCCTTGACTTTAAAATGAGTATGAAGATAGAGTAGGACTTGAGTCATAATCTCAGGATTAGAGCCAGTTAGAAGTATATCATCAACATAGACAAGAATAGCAGTGAATGAGTCATTTATCTTCAGAATGAACAAAGAATTATCACTGAGAGACTGTCGAAAGCCATAATTCAACAATGCAGTGGAAAATTTGGAAAACCACTGTCTGGGTGCCTGCTTTAGACCATAGAGTGATTTGAGAAGTTTGCACACTGGTTTGAAAGATAATTGCTTCTTAGAAACATGAAATCCAGGTGGCAAATCCATATATACCTCTTCCTGGAGATCTCCATGTAAGAAAGCATTGGTTATGTCCAATTGAGAAATTTTCCAACCTTTAATAGCAGCAATAGATATCAGTAATCGAACTGTGGTCATCTTTGCAACTGGTGCAAAAGTTTGGAAATAATCTAGTCCTTCTTGTTGAGTGAAGCCCTTGGCAACTAACCTGGCCTTATACCTTTCCACACTGCCATCGGAGTTGTATTTGACTTTGAAAATCCATTTACAACCAATAGATTGTTTATGAGGTGGTAAAGACACAATGGTCCAAGTATGATTTGCCTCTAAAGCATTAATTTCCACTTGCATAGCCTCACACCATTAAGAGTCCTTGACAGCTTGGGAGTAAGTTTTAGGCTCAATAATAGCAGATATAGAGGCCAAAAAATGATGATAACTAGGAGAAATATTAGAACATGTATCATAAAGAGATAAAGGATATTGAGTGGAACAATTACAGAAAGAAATACCTTGTTGTGAGGTGAAAGGAAGAGTGGTTGGTAGATTCTTAGGTAAATCTGTATAATCTTGAAATTTTGTAGGTAAAGTTCTTAGTCTTGAAGGTCTGGACACAGGAATGGGGAACTGAATAATAGAAGGAGACTGAGATGATATAGGAGGCTGAGACGATATAGGAGACTGAGATGATATGGGATGAGACGATATAGGCTGAGATGAAGAAAGAATAGGAACAGAGAAAGATGTATTTAGATCATCAATAAAAGTGAAACCTGAGTTAAGAACAGGATTAGAAGACAAGCACTCAGAAGCGGTAGCATAGGGAAGAATATTCTCATGAAAAACTACATCTCTTGATACAAATATTCTCTTGGTATTGAGATCAAAAACTTTATAGCCTTTTTGATTAAAAGGATAACCAAGAAATATGCATTTGGTAGCCCTGGGTGCAAACTTATCCTTTCTAAGAGACAAAGTGGAAGCATAACAAAGACATCCTAGAATTTTAAGATGACTATAAGTAGGAGATTTATGAAATAGAAGTTCATAAGGGGTTTTATTGTGCAAATATTTAGAAGGCATTCTATTTATAAGATAAGTAGCAGTAAGAAGACAATCTCCCCAGAAATGAATGGGAAGATGAGCCTTAAATCGTATTGCTCTAGCAACCTCTAGTAAATGTTTATGTTTTCTCTCAACAACTCCATTTTGCTGAGGTGTTTCAACACAAGAACTTTGATGAATAATGCCAAGAATATCAAGCATAGGAGTGAGATTTTTATTAAAGAACTCAGTCCCATTATCTGACCTTAGAATTGAGTTTTGACATAACAAAAGAATTTATGTAGAATTGAAGAAACTTGAGATTTGGAAGATAACAAATAAGTCCATGTGCATTTTGTATTATCATCAACAATTATCAAAAAAGAAGTACAATTGTGATGTGTCTTATGTCTATAAGGACCCCATAGATCACAATGCAACAATTCAAATGGTTTGGAGGCAGTAGTAGAACTAACTGGAAATACACTTCTCATTTGTTTAGCTAATGGACAGACATCACAATGGAAAAAAGAAGAAGTACAATTGTTTGGCACAACATCAGATATAGTTTTGATGACATGAACAGGTGAGTGACCAAGCCTATCATGCCACAGCTGTAGTATTGAAGAAGACTGAGTAGAACAAACAACATTATTAGAAACAGTAGGAGTAACAAGTTTGTACAGATTGTCCTTTAATCTACCAATCCCTTTCACCTTCTTCATCACAAGGTCCTGAAATAGACAAACATTAGGGAGAAAAGTGATACAACAATGAATGTCTTGGCAAAGTTTGCTTACTGATAGCAGATTGAATTTGAAATCTGGTACACAAAGGACATCATGTAAAATAATGTCATCAGTAAGGCTAATAGTACCCTTGTGAGTGATAGTTGAGTATTGACCGTTAGGGAGATAAATGATAGAGTTTATGAGGACAGGATTAGTTAGCAAAGCAAATGAGGAAGTAATATGATCAGTTGCACCAGAGTCAATAATCCATTCACTGGATACAGAAAAACTGGACAGACACACAGTATTGACAGATGGAGATATACATTTACCTGCCAGAGAAATGTCATTGGTAGAATGTAAATGATTTTGATTTAGTAAAGTCAACAGTTCTTGATACTGTGCAGGTGTAAAAGTAGCAGTTGTGTTGAGAGCTGCAGTCAAACCAGTGGATGAAGAAGGAACAGTGGAAATTAGTGGATGAGCTGTGGGAGCACGGATAGATGAAGAAGCAGTAACTTGAGCCACAACTTTGTTTTCTTTATCAGGTGTACCCTTGAATTTAGGAGGAAATCCATTTAAGAAGTAACATCTATCCCTAGTATGATTGTTGCCATGACAATAAGTGCATTCTAGATTGCCTCTCTTAAATGATTTTGTATCTAATTTCTTGTTAGCAAATGCACCTTTTGGAAACCGTGAAACAGGTTGATTAGAATTAAACTTGCTGAGAAGAGCTGCAGATTCAGAAAGCACAGGTATTGGACTGGTGTAGTTTCTTTGTTTCTCTTCTTGTTGAATAAGAGCTAAAGCTTGATTCAGATTCGGCATAGGATTTATCATAAGTAGTTGACCTCTTATGTTTGTAAACATATCATTTAGTCCCATCAGGAAGGAAGTCACCTTCATGTTTTCATCACAAACTTCTTGGAACTTCAAAGCACCATAGTTGCACTTACAAGTGCATTTAGGAACATGAGTTAGGTTGACAAATTCATCCCAAAGAGTTTTGAATTTTGTAAAATAAGTAGATACAAACATTGAATTCTGTGTTAAGGAGGCTAAATCCTTCTTGATTTCATACAACCTAGGTCCATTGCTCTGTGTGAATCTAGTGTTTAAATCATTCCAAATATCAGTAGCAAGAGGTATGTAAACAATACTTGAACTGATTTCAGGAGAAATTGTATTAAGCAGCCATGAAATCACCATATCATTGCATCTCTGCCAATGGAGTAGATAAGGAGATGATTCACTTGGTTGAGTGAACTTACCTGTCACAAAACTGAGTTTGTTCTTCGCAGACAAAGACAAGGACATTGCTCTGCGCCATTGATTAAAATTGTCTCTAATTAGAGTTTGAGTATTGATAAGAAAGAATTGATGTTGCGAATTAAAAGAAAAAAATTCCAGATCTATGTTAATCTGGCTTTGATACCATGTGAAAATATAGAAACACGTATTCTAGAGAGAGAAATATTTGTGAGAAAAATGATTTCTCTATTCAGTTTTTCTTATTACAGAAATGAACAATCTTATCTCGTTATATACACTTTAATAGCTTCCTTATATTGACTAACTACCTCACTAACCTTACTTATAATAGCAGTTTGAACATAAATAGTTAGTGTCCTTGTGAACATGAATAGATGTATTAGATGTGGATATCTTATCATCACTGTTGCTTTCTTCTTTAATTGTTGTTCTTCAGCCATGGTCCATGGAATAGTATAGCAATTCCAATCTGTCCCCAAAAGAAATACTACCTCCGTCCCATAATAAAGTTGGCTTTTTTAAATTAAAATCACACGTCTCAATACATAAGTTAAAATTCAAGAAAAATACCCTTAATATATTTTCTTTGAAGTTGAAGAGTTAATGAGTGTCATTTAATTGTAGTGATGGTAAGATGCAATAAATACCATTGAATGCATAAGGGCATATATGAGAAAATATTGCAAAAATTGTATTGGAGTTCTAACACATCACTTATTTTGAAAAAAATTATTAAGTCTAAAAAAGCACTTATTGTGGGACAGAGGTAGTACTGAAAAGAAAAATTATACACATGAATAGGATAAAATTATTCCAAAACAGTCTCCCATTTCAGATGTGTCCAGTACCCACAATGATTCTCAACCTTTATAACAAACAACTGTTTCAGAACAGGATTAATAGACTTCAAACTATAAGAAATTTATCTACTCTTTTGTATTATTTATGAGTTCAAATTATGAGTTAAAATTTGATAGACTGACACGAGCGGCGTTAATATAACGACACCTGATAAAAATAAGAATAATAATGTCCGAAATAAATACTTTATTAATGAGATAAAATTTATTAAACTCAAAATTGATGACTTGTTTTAATTAGGATGATAAATATTGTAAATTATATAAAAAATACTACTAATTAATATTTTTAATAAATTATTTTAATTTAAATTTAAAAATATCTTAAATTGACTTTCAAAATAATAAAGATTTTATAGTTTGGATAGGAGGTATTCCAAGATAGTATTTTATTTCCTATAATTTTTAATTCATAAATAAAAATAATCGATGATGTATTTATTTAAGTAATTATTATTTTCACAGATAAAATTTAACATTTTATAAGTTTCTTCTACATACCACTAACGATTTTACTTGGTGAAAATATCAATTACCTTTATTTATTTTTCTATTAATAGTTTTTGAGAAAGTAATTAATAGTATTTTATGCCAAAACAAAGACATCTGCAACAGAGCAGTTCTATATAGTGTGCTTGCGTACTTGCAGTCCCAATTCAAAAACACCGCCTGTCTGAGAAATTACTCCGCCGTGGGTACGGATTTCAGGTACCAAGGTTTCTTTTCCAGCTAGTCTATGTAATTTATTTCAATATGGAGTTGATTTTACTGATTCTAATTAAGATTTATACTTGTGATTTCGGGCCAACTTAAAATAAAGTTTTTCAATTCGTGTTCAAATTATCAAACACCGGCATTTTTTTTGAGTTTTCTCTGAAGTTAAATTTAAAGGTCAATACTTTTTTCTCAAACGTGCACAGGGAGAGGATTTCGAACATACCCTATTCGACTGGGAATAGAAAGGAGAAGATTGAATCATAAATGTGTTTATAAATAAATAAAAGAAAAAAAAAGTAGCTGAAGAGAAATGGAAGGGAAAAAAAAAATTAAACCCATATACTGGATGCTTGTATTTTTTACTTTTTTTTTTGTTTTGTGAAAAAAAAATTCATTATAACTTTTATATTACTGATTGTTAACCTTCATTTATTTATTTTGTTTTGCAGTGGAGTAGTTTAGATCAAATTCTTGCTTCCCTTTAAACCTTCGATGGAAGCTGACAGGTATGTTGCTTCTTCATCCTTCCTTTTGTCCCTAAATTAAATTTCCAATCCACTGTTTCAGGTTTATAGTTAGAATGCACTTTTTGCGGATGTTCTTGTGGTTCCTAAAGCTTGCAATATCTTTTTGGGCAGTCTGGCTATTTGTCTAGTGTAATTATGTCCATCTGCTTTAACTATTAGTCTATTAGTTTACATAGTACCCTAGCAATCTGGAGCCATTTCGGTAGCCAAATTTTAAGTCACTTCCAAATTTCAGTTTCATCTTAATTATAACCCATCTACATACGGATACATCTACATCAATGAATTGAAACGTAACTAGGATTATATCTCCTAGCCAATAAGAGAGCAGCAAAGGCCACTCTCACCAAGAAATTGTTGCAGAACAAGTTAGAAAGTGATATGCTCTAACGTCAATGCACTTCCAATTATCACAATTAACATGCTTCTAAAGGTAAACATAATCTTTTGGGTTGACATTTCATTTGGATTGTACACAAATTAAGGAAGGAAGTGCTTCAAATGGCAAACCTGAAGCAGTATTATCATCCGTTCTCTTATACAAAGCCCAACTATGATGACGTGTATTGATGAATTGGAGAGAAAGCTAATAGTTATAGTAGCTCCTGACCTTATATGGATTCAAAGAATTTGTTACTTCTCAAAAGAGAAACAGGAAAAAAAGGTATATTTGACCTTATATGATTCGAATAATGTGCCCCCCTTGTGCATTTTGGGTCAACCTTTTTAATGGTATATTGGTTCTTATTGTAAAGTAATTAATTCGTATATGGGAGTGAGATCATTATTAAGGTGTAATATTGTTATGGAGTTATTTATTTTCAAGTTATATGCTGCTTGAATGCTTTACGCTGTCTCTCTTCCTGTTCGGTCCTATTAGGATATTAGCGTTGGTTTCTTTCTACATCCTAGATGTAGATTGGTTGAAAATTCCTTGTAATGGATATGTGAATAAGACTCGATATTAACTGGATCGTGGTTCGATACGATGCGGTGAAACGAAAACGAGAATGGAAAATGTCACTTTGCGTAGGGATAGGTTTTCACAAATTGCTTAGTTGGTATGAAAAACATTTAAGAAACTTGGTATGATGAGAATAGCTTTCTTAAATATTATAGTTAAAATGCTGCTATAACTTAACAATCAAAAAGTTCTGCGTCAAACTTCTGCCCCTTCCTCGGTTGTTTTTGCTTTTGGATTCTATAATGAATCGCTACTAACTAGAAACTCGAATAGTTACTTTTTTGCCCCTTTGAGTTGGCCATAAGGCAACAGTACCTCTAACGCCCCCACACCATTGCGAGAGGAGGGTGCTTTGGCCATCAGCTGACTTTGAGAAGAGGTGGCAAGAGTTGTTTCGAAGTTTAGTGTTACAACATGTGCATTTTCAAGGAGGAAACGTAATGCTATGGCTTACTAAATGCTCATAAGGCGCATTCTGTTACGTTAAGTGATATGTGATAACTATGCTTATTAATATTCTAGATATTTTATAGTATTATTATAAATTGTTGCCTAGCTCCCCATTAGATTTAATTCTAGCCAATGGTTGTATGGCCCAAGGGCTATATAAGAGGATGCTCCTCATTTGTAAATTATAAAACAAAGTTGTAATCATACTTATGTTATAGAAGTTTAAGTAAATAAGAGAAAAAGGTTTTGGATCTCCAAATTTTGTTTTTTAAATGAAAATGTACTATGTTTTGGAATGTTCGTACCAAGATGGAGTTCAGTACCGTGTTAGTGTTTTCCTGTAATGATGAATAGGAGTAATTTAGGAGTCGCTAATTAAATTCTACACCATAGAAATAATATTGATAACAAAAAAATTGCTTAAATTTTCAAGTAGCATGCCACCAATTCCAGTTACATGGCATGAATTCAAAGACACCAAACATAGCCTGAGTTTTGGATGGCAAGTCTTGGCCACTGGAAAATTTCGGCTGCCAAAACAGGTAAATATGTGCAAAGAAAAAGCTTATGACTGTGTCCACTTTAATATGCATATTTTTTTCCTTTTATTATCATGAAGGCTAGAGTGGAGGAAAAACCAAGAGTTGAGACGGAAAAATTCAAAAGTGACATTTTTTGTGGGACTGGAAGTGTCACTGATTGAGTCCATCATTGTATCCTTGGAACATGTAAAAACTTTGGCATTGTACTGCATTTTTTTAGTAGGTAATTTTGATCCGAACAATGTAATTCCCTAGTTTTTAGTTGATGTAAATTAAAATCATATAACCTCATCGATATATGATCATTTTTTCCTAGACTTAGTGACCAACAACATAAGAGGAGAGGGTGAGCTGCTGAGGGTGGGGTTGGGGTCCCGGGGGAATGAGGGAAGGGAAACCATGTAACTAAACAGGTAGTATGACTAAAAGAAAAACCAACTGCAAGTAGGCAAGTGAAAGTATATTGATGGCCTCTTAGACTATTTTCCAATCACAATAAGTTATTTGGCATTTACTTAAATATTACTAATTTTGACTTGTATGACACATTTTTGCTAGTTTAATAGGTACTGTTTGTTGTTCATTCTGTGGCAATATTATAAATAATTGGAAGTGTGATTTCCAAATATTGGAGTATACATATACTTCATCGGTCCCACTTAATTGTTCATCTTTCTATTTTGCGATGTCCTATATAAAGTGATTTTGTTCCTCACTTTGATGTATGAAAAGTTAAAAATGAGTGTAAAACTTTGTGGATGCATTACTTTAAGGGTATAACTGGAAACAAAGTTAAAGCCTTGCCAAGTATTCTCTTTGTTTATATTTGTGCCAAGTGAAGGTGGTCTCTTGGAGATAGAGTGATAATAATGGCTTTAGAGGACAACTATAACTACTTATATAAGCTCTTTTTTAACAAGAAAAGGGAAGTATTATTTTATAAGTAGGAAATGCGGAATTATGTTAGCCAGTGCTTGGTCATGTTTCAAGATTACGTATCCTGCTTTGGTTGCTTCAGGTTAAATTCTCCTCATACATCAGCTATCTTATTTGATGTTCTGGGCCATCAGCTGCAGTTCTCTCAGGTATCCAGTGTATTCTGTGCACATTTTCTTTGCAAACATTTTGGTTAAACATCTTTCAAGAGCACTGATTTATTTTAAGTTTTGATCCCAACCCTTATTGGATACTTTCCTAAAAAATGTTCAAGAAATCTGAGATGTATACTTGCCTACAGTTGTTCAAGAGACCTGAGATCTGATATTAATTTTAATTTGTCAAAGTAATACAATTGTAGTAAACAACAAATGGAATGTTTTGTCATATCAAAAGCAAGACAAAAGAAAGCTGATTAAATTAATAAGTAAGAGTTTTGTCTAAACAGAATAAAATTAAATAGGATGAGAAGGAAAGAGTAATCATCATTATACATGTATATCAAATACATATACGTTAATTTTATATATCCTGGGGTGGGGTGGGTTGGGTAGGCAAAGCAAATAATATATAAGAGGAAAACATGATAATATTTGGTAGGCAAAGCACAATATTTTATTTTTATTTTTTAACTAGCAAAAAAAAAGATAGTATCTTTTTTAAACATATTTATATTTAAGTTGGCTTTTAAAGTAAAATAATTATCAATTATCATCTAAAGGAATACAAAATATAACATTACAAAGTTTTATGAGTTCCAAATGATATTAACAAAGACAACACAAAACTAAGGGGTCCAAATCATAGAATCTAAAGTATTTCTTTGTAAACTTGTAAAGTTATTCAGCTACAAATAAATTTTCTCAAAACTTTTTGGGGTCTTGACACCACTTTCCCGTCATGTCAACCCTACATGGATATATATGTGTGCATATGTGTTTTCCTTACTATCATATGATTTTTGATTTACTTCTTGTTGCATGTATATAATTTCAAAAAACTGCACAGATTACATGAACTTTGGTAACTGAAGCAACAAAAAGTAATTGTCAAAGACATCACTTATTGTATGTTGTAGTTATATTTAATTTGTATGACTTCCTCACAAACTCAAGAATAGCTTCATATAGTCATAGATACTTACACTTTTGAGTTCAAGCCCTTTGACGGAAAATAATCTTTGAGGGATGGAAACGAGACGCAGATATTGTATGACATTATGACATCAACAAATAGACACAAAATATCAACAAAAAGTAGGATGATATGGATGTGTTAATATATGTTAATAAGAAACTAAAGTTCCAATTAAAAAATTTGAGTCTTCATACATATATATATATATATATATATATATATATATATATATATATATATATATATATATATATATATATATATATATTCTTCTTTATCATTTCTTTATAGATTAATTACGGTGGATACGTTTTTGGAAACTATTACAGGATCCTAATTCCAAGCATCTTGGGACTACAGTTTGGGACGCATCAATGGTGTTGGTCAAATTTTTGGTAATATAATAATTCCTTCAGTATGTCCTACATTAAACTTCATGTTCTTAAAACATCTGTGCTATGTCTCACTCACTAAAGAGAAGGTACTGTGGAGTTTAATTAGAGCATTAGAATAATCCTCTTCTGAGGATTATTGTTGATAATTATTGGCCCCAAGTGGTTGTTGTAGACAATCAACCTTGGTTAGTAAATTAATATGCTAATTTTTTCTCTGGTTTTCGTTGCTCATTTAGTCATTTACTTTGCTTTTTCTTGTGTTACCTCTATTGTCTAATGTTCTGGGGGCCAAAACGGTTCACATGTACAAGTGATTCTCCTCACAATATCCTCTACTTCTTTTCCAAAATATAAGTTCACAAGACCATATTTCTTATTTGGTGAAAATTTTGTTACTGCCTTTCTAGTTTGAGGAAGTAGTTACTAAAGTATGGATTAGTTACTAGTCATGGATTTTGGATCTTCTTTGAAATTCATCTATTAAATTTAGAACTTTAAGGATTGCATCAAACCTAAATGGATACCGACTTTGTTCTGTTAATCTTTTATAATTGAATATGAAATCTTTGTCAGCTCAAGGTGACCATCAAATGCTGAATAATAGAAGATGAATTCTATCTATCTGTTCATTTCTGGACATCTTGTTAGTGTAAAAAGGTTTAATCGTAAACTTTATGTTTTATAACAAGTAGTGCTGAATCTATTGGTGGAATTTCCTAGGAGAAAAATTGCAGAAAGGGGAGATTTTGCCCTTCTAAGCTGAAAGGAAAACGTGTTATTGAACTTGGAGCAGGTTGTGGAGTAGCAGGATTTGGTGAGCTTTGTTTTTAGCTATTATTTTCAATATATATATATATATATATATATATATATATATATATATATGTGTGTGTGTGTGTGTGTGTGTGTGTGTGTGTGTGTGTATATATATATATATATATGTGTATATATATAAAGTATACATATATATATATATATATATATATATATATATATATATATATGATGGTTCTGAGAAATTGTTCTAGTTTCTAGTAAATTTAGATTTATTGTGTGGAGTACTTCTTAGTGTAGCATATGGCTTCCTTTTCAGGCATGGCATTGCTAGGATGTGACGTAGTTTCAACAGATCAGACCGAGGTTTTGCCGTTGCTAATGAGAAATGTCGAACGTAATACTTCAAGGATTATGCAGATGAATCCTGATTCAGGTATCTGTTAAGTTTCTGGTATGTTAAGATGAATCCTGATTCAGATGAATACCAAGGTTTTGGGTGAACAATGTCTTGATCATTACTTAATTGTATGTGGGTTCTTTCATTTGATCAAATAGGTTGACGAACTTGGGGTTTAAAAAATTCATCAAAATAGGTGGTTGTTGTTACTGCTCTCATAAATCCAAATCATATATTTGTAGATTCCATTGGTTCCATCAACGTTGCAGAGCTGGACTGGGGTAATGAAGATCATATAAAGGCCCTTAATCCACCATTTGACTACATAATCGGCACTGATGTTGTGAGTTCCTTGAGACTGGATGCATTCTGTTAACAACTTAACATATATGTTCCCCCCTAATATAGGGATGTAACATTATTAATTTCTTAGTAATGTGTTCATATTAATTTACTGATGAAAAGATCTAATTTCTGATCTCATTGTGATTAGACAAGGCATTGCTATAAACTTTAGTTATATTTTGGAGTATCTCTTTCTTAACTGCATACATCTTCCTAATTTTGGATATTTGTTGCATGCCTTTTCTTTTCCCTTTACTAGTTAGAAGATTGTTTGCAACAGATCATGATACTTCTAGTACCCGGTGCAACTGAAGCCATTATATCTACTGGTTGATTGTCTGGGTCTTTTTTTGCTTTGTGCATGTGAGACGTCTAGTTTGCTCCAACAACTATTGTGACTAAATTCTTTATTTCAAGTATTTGTCATTCAGAGATCATCTTTCTGTCATGTAGTGCAAATAAAGAAGAGTTTGATGTTGCAATGTTTTTCTGCTATAATTATATATAAGCAAATAATATTCTACTATATTGTTGACAAGGTTTATGCAGAGCATCTCTTGGAACCACTTCTGCAAACAATTCTTGCACTCTCAGGACCCAAAACTTCGATTTTGGTAATGCGTCAATATTAGCACGTGTGCCCCACTCTCTTCTTCACGCTCCTCAACAGTCGACACCAATAGTGAATGCATGGGGTACGTTGTTAGTAAAAAAATTTATTCGCTTTTGGGTGCAGATTGGGTATGAAATACGTTCTACAAGTGTCCATGAACAAATGCTTCAACTGTGGAAGAGAAACTTTGAAGTGAAAACAGTTCCTAGAGCAAAGGTATATGTTGCTTCAGCAGAACTTTTGACTTTGCTATGCCAACGTATTTAACTTTTCCAATTTCATGTTATTTTCAAGTGCATGATAGAATGCCAGCACGAAGTAGTATTGTACCTGAAGAGCTTTGTGGTAGAATTTTCCACAATTTAATGCTTTTATAGTAGAAATAGAGGAACCTTATTAGGGTATCCAGAATCATCTGGCAAAGACGTGTTATTGGGTCCATTATTAATATTTGTCACGTATCTAGTGAGGTACTTAAGAATCCACTCGTCAAATACTGAATCACTAATGCAACGTTATTTTGAAACTGATATGGGCTATTCTGACCCTTGTAGATGGACAGCAAGTACCGGCATCCAAGTATCCAGCTGTTTATTATGAGCTTAAAGCCATCAGACAGATCTCAAGGATTTGATCGACAAACTGATGAAATTGGAACTGCAGACTATGATAATGAAAAGGACCAAGATGATGCTAGTAGCAGTGGGGTAGAAGAAGTGGATAATCTTTCTGGTGACAAGGACGGGGATGATGATAGCGTTCTACTAGCAGGTATCCAGAACGGAAAGCTTAGTGAATGGGAAGCAAGAAGATATGGATCAATGGCAGCTCGACTTCTCCGAGATGTCCAGATAGCGTGAATATTTCAGGTTTGTATTCTTAGATATGCTAGCTTCTTGTAAACTTTGTTTCCCTTTATTGTTGTGAGACTTTATTTTCTTCTTATTTGTGAGACTTGTATTCTCATTATTAGAGTGTGAGTTTATTTACCTTTGTTATCAAGAGATTGTTGAGATTGATTATGTAATGATTAATTGCACTAATAATATTCCTACATAGTGGGAGCATTCAAAAAAAAATTTTCTCAGACATGTGCAACACTTGTTAGAGATGTAGTAATGATATGTTACAAATTTTTGTTGGGATATTTCACTAAATTTGACATTAACAAAATTAAATGGTATAAATGAGTTAATAGTTATGGTCAGAGTTTTAACCTAATTATTTAATCTTTCGGGTAAAGAGTTGATTTAACATGTTTGTAAGGCTACACAGACGTGATCATGATGATGAATTGATGTGGAATGAATTTGTACAATTTCAATGTATCAAAGTATCAAGTCTTTAATTGGTAATATTTTTATGATATATTTGATAAGTTGATATAATAAATTAATTTTATAATTATATACAAATTGTAATTATAATTATTACTATAGAAATCTTTCACAAAGATATAATGAGTTTTTTATGCGAACATGATAATTGAATATGAGTGTTTTATAATTTTATTTTTTATTTTTTTATCTTCAAAAATATAAATAGATAAAATTATAAAATACTCATATTTAATTATTATGTCCGGATAGAGTTTTTGGTATAGGCTTAAATATAAATTACTACCTTAAACTATGAGTCATATTTCATTTCGATGATTCACCTTTCAATTTTGTCAATTAGATGATTAAACTATTAATTTTTTTCACTTCCATTCAATTGAGTCTGCCACATCACCAATTGATGATGTGACTCTCTAAGTAGGCTATAGTGCAGCTGATGTATTCAAAAAAAAAATATTTTAATATTTATTTACATATTTATTATATATTAAAGGGCAAATTGGTTAAAACCGCCCTAAGATTTCACCCAAAATAAAATTAATTCGTCATCCAAATTCGATTCCCAAAATAAAATCAATTCATCCAAATTCGATTCCGATTCATCTTCATATTTCGCGGAAACAATATTCATTCTCTCCCAACAATTATCTCTCATCTTTCTTTAGGTGTTTTTATTGGGTATTTAGTCCCTTTCTTTTCGTCAACGATTTTGAGCCCTTTTTCTATTTAAAAATTTGATTTTGAGCCCTTGTCCTTTAATGTATAATGAATACGTAGATATGCTAACTTATGCTGACTACTCACGTGAATTGCGCCTCACGTGAATATATGACGTGGATATTTTAATTTTTATTTTACACCGATATGTATGACGTGGCAAATATTTGAGTTTGAACTAAAAAATTTGTCGATGCTCGTAATCGAACCTGCACTTCTCAAACTCGCAACATAATTTCAATGACCACCCGAGCACCACGCAAGTTAGCTGCTTTTATTTTAGCAAGGAATATGATTTATAATCAACAATTAATTTCCCCAAATTAAAATAAAACCCTTTTCTTAGATCTCGATGAGTCTCTCATTTCGATCGATCGATCTTCACTACCTTGCTTTCTCTATATCGCCGCTTTCATATTTCGCATCTAGTTGCTTTTCATCTCGTAAATTTGTGAGTAATGAAAAGGGAAAAGCAACTTAAAGAATGTAGCTACCTAAAGGTCGGGAATAGCTCAATATCCATCAAGTCAAGGGATTTCATCACCAAGGTATTGTGGGTCGGGATACGAAAGAAGAATTTGTACATCGTCAAAGGGCAAATAAATGTAGGGAGGAAGTTTTATGGTTGTTCAAATTATGGTGTAAGTATTGTATTTACTCCGATATAAAATTGAAGAATTTTTACATACAATCGTGGTAATTATTAATTTAATTTTCACAGATGCAAACATTTTGTGGCTTTTTTCAATGGATCGACTCCATCCACACGTTAAGATGCCGAGAATTCTTCTGGTCTATTAAATTTGAGGAGCGCTTGAAATCGACCTCACGATAAATGGGCGGAGAAAGCTCATGACTTGAGGTTAAATTATCGAAAATGGAAGAAAAGAAAGTCAAATCAAAGAATGATTCAAGTGTTCAAAAGAAGAAATAAAAATTTACAAACTAGGAAGTGGGTCGATACTTGTAATCGGGGTGTTTTTTGTTTTGTGTTCGAGCATGTTAAAAACTCTGCTTTTAGTAATTTGTGTAATCGAGGAATCTCTCGCTCAACTTGTTTTGATGTCCGGAAAAATTGATATATATAGACTAATGATGTATGGAGAAAGCTATGTTTGGTAATATACACTAATGATGTTCGAGAAAGCTATGTTCTATTTTTTTTGTTGTATGTGCTCGCTTGGAATCTCTCGCTCAACTTGTTTGCTTGCTCGCTTTTGTTTGTTGTAGTTTCGCTTTTGTTTGTTGTATAGGTTCATGGTTGATGATCCATTTTCACTACCATTTCCATGTTTCTCAAGACACTTACAAAGGCTTAAAAGAAACTAATGACATCCCTTCCTTTTGAATAAGTATAATTGCTTCTCACTCTCTCTTTTTCCATGGTCGAGCATCGCTTCAACAAACCAACTAATAACCGGAAAAATAGAAATATTACATATGAGATTCAAAGAGCCTATATGAGTTCATTTCAAAAGTCACTTTGTTGTGGAGCAATAAGAAGGGTACCAAACACTATGTATGTAAATAGATCATTTGATTACACTTAAAAAACAACAGAGTTCCTCAAGAACAACAATATTATCAATCGCCATGTGAAATCAACTTGATTCATCTAAACATTTAAATCAACATAATTACAAACATCCCTGTAACAACTACACCTAGATACCAAACACCAAAAATACCTTCTGTATGTGTTTACAAACACCCAAAATATCAATATAATTATCCAACTTTGTGGTTTCATGATTATACACAACACCAAAATACCATAAAAAGTCAAATACAAAAGGATGATATAAATTAGTAGATCTTCATTTTTAATCCTTGTTCACACTTTCGAGTTCCACCACCATTTAACTTATTTGTCACTCCACTGACCGCCCTCGCCTCCGGGTCTTCCCACCCCTCTAGTCTCCTCAAGTTGTTATACAAGGCTTGAGCTATCAAACGATCCTCCGCTTCGTAAATCCCATCAAGCACAAATACCACCCTCATAGCTCCGTACATCAATTTTGTCGCCTTATCTGCAGAAACTTGTCTTTCCGATGGTGGATTATGTAGTAGTCGTTTTGCCTTTCTTTTCCTTTATTATTTCTATTAGTGGAACTGTATAGTCTTTGGGCCACCTTTTAGCTAAGAAGTACTTCCCTGTGTGTGCTCTACATAAAACATTATAGAACATCATTCAAATGTAAATGTAAGTGTAATTTTTGTAGATCAAAAAATGTAAATCAACTTAGAACATCATCTTACGTAAATGTAAGTGTCCATCATTTTTGGGGAAATGAAATGTACCAAAACCAGAGGTACCACTTCTTCGCAAGTGATTTCTCCTAATTGTTAGTTTTTCTTTAACAACCGCACCTTTGATATTTTTGTTTGCCACATTTAGCTACAAAACCAGCTTTAAATTAATAACCAAATGACAAATTGAAATCAATAACCAAATGACAAATGAAATATTTATTACCTTATCTTTTTCCCCTTTCATTCTTTTTGTTTTTCTTCCCGCCACTTTCTCCCTTATCATGTTCAACGTGTTCCTGCAAAATTATACCAAAAAAATATTCAATTCCTAGACAATCATCATCAGACATTATAGTCATTTGAAAAAATGTAGTAATATAGTCGTTGTTTACGATCCTCATACTTACATTTGTATGAGTTGTTTGTGCAGTAACTCTGCAAGTAAGACGATTGACCAAATTGCCTCATGCAGTGTACTACATACCATGATTTACCTTTCCTAGACAATTTGTATGACTTGCTATTTTTTGTGGTTGTTTTGATCTTGCAGCAGCTGACTCCTCGCATCTCTCCCTCCTCCTCATCTTTTGTGGCCTTCCTCTCGTGTCTTTAATGGAGGAGGTAATGGTGGGGTAACATTAACTTTTGGCCAAAATCTCTCCCCTAACCACCCTCAACATTTCAATATGCTCTCATATACGTACGTGTTTTAAACCAAAGGTGACACATAATCTGCAGGATCAGATCTCATGTAGAATATAATGCATACGACGCGGACAAGGAATTCCACTCAAACCCCCACGCCTTATAAAACATGTGTGAAGTTGCAAATCCACTCAGTATACCCATCACCGTAATCCTAGATGTTACCTCAAACCGCAGATTCCATCAGATAAAGACAACATACCGGGTAACCGTCCCTCAATGTTCTTGTTCAAAATTTTTTTGGTCTTCGACAAATGTCCCATTTCTTGTTAATGGC
Organism: Panax ginseng; assembly: GCA_020205605.1. Lineage (NCBI taxonomy): Eukaryota > Viridiplantae > Streptophyta > Magnoliopsida > Apiales > Araliaceae > Panax > Panax ginseng. The sequence goes on along the minus strand of CM035138.1, from coordinate 11,156,400 downwards.
TATATCTCTTTTCTCGTTGTAGTCCGTCATTAAGAGTTGTTCGATATCTTTCTAATAATTCAATCAATGGCTCATTTCGATTGAATTATATATCCATCAAACACTCGTGAAAGTTGTTGTCCACTATGTCACACTTTGTATCAATCTTGAAAAATGCCTCGCACCATTTCCTAGATTCCTAGCCATCAAGAAATCATAAGCTCCTTCATCTAACTCCTTAATTTGGTTCATCTCATCCTCAAAATCAATGGTAGTCAGAGATTTTGCAGCCTCCAAAAGGTTTTTTTCAAAGCTATACCCCTATACCTCTTTTCTCGATTGGCATAAATATGCCTCAGACAATTTCTGGTTTCGAAGAGGGAAACAAGCAGAAGCTAATGCACCTCTAATCCCTCGCAATACAAACACAAAAAATAATATGTTAAGACTTCAAATGTTTTAGTATTAACCCTACAATCAAGTAAAACATGTACAACAAAAATAAATAGTTGATATTTACCTTTTGTTGATCACTAATGAATGTCCACCCTTCACCATCTTCTAAGTGCAGTCATCTTTGAGTTTGCCCAAAAACCAATCCCATGAGTCTCTATTTTCTCCTCTACAACCCGCCAAAGAGATTGGAAACATTTGTTGTTTCCATCTCTACCATCGCACTTAAGAGTCAGTCCACCACAACAAATTTTTTAGAAAGCAACCATCCAAATTCAATTACTTTCCTACAACCAACTAGCATGCCAACTCTAAAAGCCTTAAATCCAATATAAAGTCTTCTAAATTCAAAAATTCGTAATGAAATACTTGATACAAGTCATTTGTAATCCTGTGATTTGATCTTCTTAACTCCTCAATATATCCATGCAACTTGGCATAATGTTCTTTCATGTTCACCATCAACTCTCAAAAAGCAAACTGCCTAGCCCTATAACATTTGTTCATCGACACGCATACTAGAAATGTCTTTTTCACATAAGACCGATATCACTCACCGCCAATTCCTCAATTCTTTAAGTTCAGATTCAAATTCTTTGCAATCCACTTAGCATTAACTCCGCCTATTCACTAAAGTTTTTGAACATTTGTGTCTTTTCCTCATCGATCTAAGTTGAAAAGTTGATTGAAATTGAACTTTACTTCCCATACTTTCGATCGACAATTTTTGTTATTCATACACCTCCCACTAACCCTACCTTTTTCATTTTCACCCATTTTAAATCAAAACCTTTGTTAATGACCAATTAACAACCGCACTTCTTGAATTCTTTCTTGTTTGCAAATAACATACCCAACTCTAAGTTTGTCCCCATGATTTTGGTGTCAGGGTTATACACCGGAAAGGGTTTTGCCTTCCACACAAGTTGTATCATCCTCGTGAGTCAACTTCCTCGTATCGCCATTTTCTACTTGATCGTAGTCATAATCTTCAAGATCCCCACTATCCTGCTTCACTTTCATTAGAATAGTCCCCATCACTATCACTTCCTTGGTCTCTCATGTAATTTTCACCTCAACAAAGATTCTCACCTCAACATTATCACCACCTCTCAACAATGGGTTGTTTTACCCTCTTTTTTGTTCTTTATATTCTCTAGTTTTTTTCTTGCTTCAATTATTTCTTCATCATCGCTAGAAAAATTTCTTCTTCCTCCTCATCAAGCATATCACTATCACTAACAACTCGAGTCCTCATAGTTATTTTCTTCCATCACCACATGTTTAGCCTGCTTATCCCTATTCCTAAAGATTAGTAAAGATATTTAGCATGTTTCTCATGTGTAGCTGCTTAGTCTGCTTACCCCTGCTTACTTTCTTCACAATCATGCTCAAGATAAATCTCAACATGTTTATAATCTACAACTTCATCTAACATCATATTTAGTTCATCTTCATTTGTAAGATTTTTAAATTCTACAATCGAAAGTTCCAGCATTCTATAATATAAACCAATTACATCATTGTACCCAAAACCCTCACACATTGTCTTCGCTTTCAAAATTCAATTCAAAATAAGTGGATCTGAAAGTTATCAATTCTCCCATAATCATAATGGAAAACAGATGTAACCCAAATAAACCCCCCACGGTGGAGTTCCACTTCCAAGTATCTACAATAAAAAACCATTTACATGAATTAAAAAATATATTCTTTATTATTATTTATAACCTATATACAATAATTGTACTACCCATTATGGCCTATAAACAATTTTATATCAAATTTCTTTGAAGAAAACTTCAAACTAAAAAGCAAAATAGAATAAAATTTAGCTCAAGATGGGTGGAGTTCCACTACCAATAATCTACAAGAATATAATATGGTTGACTAGTGAACAAAAAGACAAATTCCACGTATAAATATAAGACCACAACAAGTTAATAACAAACAACATTAGACAATGTATAAGGAAAGGGATTAAATCAACGATAATAGATATGTGAAGGTAAATAAAGGGTAATAATGATGAGAAAGGAGGAGCATAAAGAGGCGATGTATAAAAAGGGGAATAAAGTCGATATCGAGACACTTACACCATTTCCCCACCACAGTAGTACTTTCTGCACTTTTAATTAGTTAAAGAACGACCCAGACAAACCCCAATTTGACGAAAAGTAAGAAACCCTAGGTTTTTGTTTCAGTACGCGAGAGGTTCAGAGAAAGCGACGTAAGATACGAAAGCGAGAGACTCATCGATCTAAGAAAAGGGTTTTATTTTAATTTGGGGAAATTAATTGTTCAATTATAAATCATATTCCTCGCTAAAATAAAACAAATTAACCCGTGGTGCTCTCTGGTGGTCATTGAGATTATGTCATGAAATCGAGGTCCTGAGTTCGATTCTCGAGCATCAACAAATTTTTAGATCAAACTCAAATATTTGCCACGCCATACATGCCAGTGTAAAATAAAAAAATTAAAATATCCACGCTATATATTCCACGAGGCGCCACGTGAGTAAATAACGATATCCGCAACAGGGGGCTCAAAATCCAAATTTTAAATAGAAAAGGCTCAAAATGCGACCAAAAAAAAAGAGATTAAATACCCAAAATACAAAAAATATAGAAAGGGAAAATACCCAAAACACCTAAAGTTATGCTCTTCGTTTTAATATATATATATATATATGGAAATTATTGTACAGATCATAAGGAAGAGCTTTCTGTCGTCGTATTTAATTTTTCAAACAAAAGATTCGATTTTGCATTAGAAAAAAACAGCAAAATTAAGGGTTTAATTTATAGATAGCTAGTTACGTTCATCTATATATATATGCAAAGAAGACAGAATTTTTTTTTAAAACAAATAAAGAATCACAAGGCGAAAAAAAAGAATTGGTGCAGAAACTCTATGAAAACTCTTCTAGCGAATAGAGTGAACTGTGTTGCACCATGTCAAATGAACTAAAGGCTCTTGATCTTTCTCAGTAGTCCCTATTTAATAGTACATAAAATATGGTGAGCTGTTTTGATTTAACTTGGACGTATCACATAAGGATCTGGACCATCCTTTGTTGTTTATAATTCGTGATGGAACAAAATCTTTATCAAGCTACTTCAAATCTTTGTCAAGTCTTAAAAGAAAATATTTTCTTAATTTTTATTTATTTCTGAAAGATCATCTCTCATAAATATGTTATTTTAAGCCTATATTTAAAGTCTGAAACCTTTCTTGAAATGAAAATGAAAATAAAAAGGTTAAACATTTGTCTTTTAGCTCATGTTTATTTGTAAATATTATAATCTCATTATTATATATATTATCATGAATTATAATTATGTCAAGACTATTAATTTTAATATTAAATAGTCTTAATCGCATGTTTATTTAGATGAGAATCATTTATGGAATTACTTAAAATTATCACATGTTATATTTGTTTTGTCCATGATTATTTAAAGAATTAGATAAAATTAAAACTTATTATTTAACCTATTATATCATTACCAGCAATAACAAAAAAAATATATTCTCGGTAGTGTAAGTATAGATTGATATATAAAATAGAATACACCGATCATTTTTAAAAAGGATAAACTAAAGGTTAATTAATTTTGTCCACATATTTTTTTATCTCAAATGGCAAAAATTATAATAAATAGTTGGACATAATATTAAATAATCTCTCATTTTAAGTCATTTTGTAATTACCTTGTAGTAAGAGAGTGTTTCAGAACGTTTATAAGAAATCAAACATACTTATAATTAGTCTTAAGAAGTGAAAGTGTTTACTAATATATTCCTATTTATTTTAGTAATTATTTCCATTACTCATTTTTACTTTTTAAAACATTCTTCTTCTTTTTTTAATTTGCACTTGAAGCAAGTAATTAACAAATATTTTTAAACCAAACATTTTTTATTTTTTTACTAATTTAAGTGTTATTTTATTACCAAATACAAATTACTTTTTAAAAATTAATTACAAGTAAAAATAATAATCAAAATTATTAATCATATTTTTAAGCAATATCAAGCATACTCTAATAATTAAAAATCCAACTTTGAAAACAAATAAAAAATTTAAAATTAATAATCTAATCTCAAATATTACGTTTACAAACAAACGTGACCTTAATACTTTGCTAGCGTGTGTTGCATGTAGTAGTGAAAAATACTGTACAAAGGAAAGAAGGTCAAGGTTGAAACTAATTAACAATCATTGAGTTTTGTTTATTATTTTTTTATAAAGTAGACAAGTCAACAAAAAAGATTTTGCGTTAAAATAATGTTATTATTATATAAAAAATATCATATTACATAATATTTACATATATACATATATATATATATATATATATATATATTTAAATATTATATATATATATATTTTTTTTATGTGATAATAATATTATTATTTACGTAAACAATGATCATTGGATGAAAATGCTTGTTTTGTAGGTATCAATTTACATATATATGTTTACAGTATCCTTGTTACCATTCATGATGCCAAATTGCATATTATACGTTATCAACTTATCATTATTCTATTTTTAAAAAAAAACAAATAATAAATTCCAGCTTTGAGTTATATGTTCACAGTACTGAGTACATCAGGAATCAGCTTGAGTTTAGACTTTAGAGGGAGGGAATTGATATTTTTACGAATAAAAATATTATTTTTATAAAATTCTCTCACATAAAAATAAAATTTAGTTATTATTTATGTGAAAAGTACATTGAATAATTAACATTTTTACTTGACGAAGATATCATGAATACCTTAGTAAAAAACTTTATGATTTAAGATCATTATTTAACTAAAATATATACTCACCTGATGTGACATCTCAACTAGGTAGAATTTATATATATATTATATATATATATATATACAAACACTAAGTCCTCGGTTTAAAATATAAAATTATTACTAATTTTTTAAAATTAATTAAAATTATTTTAAATTTAAAATTAACAATAAATTCTTTTTACTTTTAGTTTATATAATAATAAATATTATAAACTATCTCAAAAGTACTATTCATAATAATATTTATTTTTTTCATAAATTATCATAATTTTAAATTTAAAATATATCAAATTGACTTTCAAAAGTCAATAATAATTTTATAATCCAAAATGGAGGAAGTATTACTTTTAGTAACAGTACTTTTAACGGACAATTATTTGCTACGATTTTAATTGTCATTGGTAATGTTACTATAAATAATGTTTGTCGTTAATTGTGTGTTGAAAATTGGGAGAAAGATGTCAATACACATTTAGCGACACAAAATATTGTTTATAGCAACTGTATAAACGACACCATTATTTATGACAAATTAAATTTTATTATGTCGTTAAATTTAATATTTGTGTCATTAAATGTGTATTGCGAGGAGTTGAATGAAAAGTGAATATAAGTCTAATTTTTTTATGCTAGAGAGACTATAGTTTGTCTAGTTTGTAGCTCTTGAACTTTCAAATACACCGCACCAATTTCAACGATGTGAAATACTTATTCAAATAATAATGTGTTTAAGACCAAAACGTTACGTTTACGTTTAAAATAAATTGTTATTAGACGAATAAGTTGTACAAGTATATTTGAACTTCCTAACACTACAAGTCGCAAAGGCTAAGTAACCAAACATATACTATAACAAGATCAAAATATTATAAATGGTGAAAACATAAAAATAAAAAGGAAAAAAGAGATATATTGAAGAGATCGACATAAAGAGTATCAAAATAATTGCCCAAAAAAATACCATAACAAAACTAAGCTACCAAGTACCAACTAAGACCAAGAACACAAAAGAAAACATAAATAATACAAATAAAAATGAAATTAAATTAATTATGATGCCACAGAAGCTGCACTCCACGACAAAACTAAAATACCATTAGAAAACATAACAAAACAAAAGGGTAAAAGGAGGTTGAAGAGAACAAAAAAAAGTACAAAAATAATTACCCAAAAAAATAAAAACATAAAACGAACAATAGGTATAAGAAGGATTCGGTTATCATAAAATTAAATTTATGGTAAGTTAGTTAATTAATTAATACAATGTTAATATACAGAGAGAGATCACTTATCGTCTGTGTGTCAACACTGTATTGATCAATTGATAAAAATTAACTTCATAATAACTACTTTTGTGAGAGAACATTTTTTTTTTCTAGAGTAGGTAGATATATGAAATTTTGCAATTTTATTTAGACATAAATCTAAAAGTCTGATAATGTAACCATGCATCACCTTTTTACCAAAATAAAAACAAATAGTTCCATAATATATATATATATATATATATATATATATATATATATATATATATATATATATATATATAACTAGGTTTTAAATTTGAGTTAAAACCCCATTCTATATATATTAATTAGTCTGGCCTTCACAGACAACCATAAAAATCATTCACCTAGCTAGTGTGTGTAAAAGTATGACTATTCAAAAGGTCGCTTTGATTAGTCAGTCTTAAACACACACCTGATGGCATAAATATACATAGTACTAGTAATTATATAGGAACCTAGAATCAAATTGCTTTGGAAAATGTATTGACATGATGATCATTCTCATGATCAGTCACTATATATTCCAATCCAATGTACAGTAAATTAAGAACAAGTTATTTCAATCATACTTCTTGGACTTGTGTTTTTACCCAATACTCGCACAATATTGAATCATAATAGTAGATATTTGCTATGACACTAATCAACTAAACACATTTTTTTACCATTAATAAAAGGGAGAAATATATAGACTGTCCATATATATTTAAAAAATAGTGATATATATATATATGCTATTAATATTTATAGATAGATAAAAATTTAAAATATAAATCTTCTGTTTTTAATAGAAAATTACAATTGTATTTATCTGAATACAATTAGTTATGAATCATTCTCCGGTACAATTTGTTAATAATTAAAATCTAATGTGAAATCAGTTGATATATAATATTATTGGTCACCAAATATTATAAAGTTTGGAATATGTCACAATTCATTGGAGAGCCGTAGCCATCAACTAGTTATTACTGTAGTAGTTTATAAAAAGCTGAATAACATTTTTATCCTTTTAAATTGTCACATAATTTTATAGTCATCCTTAAAATTTATTTTGCATCAATTGGATCCTTAAAGTGACACTTTGTGTCGATTTCATTCCTTTTCTCCAAATTTACTGAAATTTGTCAAAAATTTGACTCGATCCGACCTATTAGAATTTTTTTATTTAAAAAAAAATTAGTTAAGTTTCATAAAACAGAAATTAAAATACAAAAATAGTTAAAGATTTAAAAATCATTTTTTAAAAAAATTATTTTTTTTTAAATTTATCTTTATTTTCAGAAAAAATAAAAAATTTATTTTTACAAAATGAGCAAATTTTCATAAAATAGAAACTAAAATACAAAAAAAACAGTAAAAGATAAAAAAATTGATTTTTTTCATAAACAAAAAAAAATTACTTGTTATTTTAGAAAAAATAGTAGAAAATTTTATTTTTAAAAAAATGAGTAAAGTTTCTTTAAATAGATAAAAAATCATTTTTTAAAATTCTAAAAGGTTTTAAAATTGATTATTATTTTCAAAAAATTCAAAATTTATATTTTCTAAAAGTTTGTAAAGTTTCAGAAAATAGAAATTAAAATACAAAAAAAGTAGAATATTAAAAAAAATTGATTCAATTTTTTTTAAGAAAATAAAACTAAAAGTTTTGAAATTAATTATTATTTTCTGAAAAATTAAGTATGAAAATAATAATTATTTTTAAAGTTTTTATCTTTTATAAAAAAATTTGAATTAGTTTTTTTTATTTATTATTTTTTGTATTTTAATTATTATTTTATGAAACTTTACACATTTTAAAAGAAAAATTCAAATGAGTCAGGCACGGGTTAAAATTTGGACGGGTTATGAAATTGGGGAAATGAAATGGAATTGACACAAATATCACTTTAGGGACCCAAATGACGCAAAAAAGAACTTTAGGGGCGACTATGAAACTGGATAGCAACTTAAATAAGGGAAACAAGTGTCATTCAACCTTTATAAAATGAGAAATGATATTTTTACAAATAAATTTAATAATTTCATAAAATTCTATCACATGAGGTCAACCCTAGTTACTATTTATATGATGAAAAACTTATAAAAATATCAAATTTATTTATGAAAATATCAATTCTCTTATTTTTTTTATGGTTTTACTCTACTTTAATAATTAGTAAAACTTTGGATTCTTGGATTATAAGACTAGGTAAGGTTGGATATAGGGCTTTATTTATTTGATATAATATGGAAACTTTTCTATACATATATCACCTAGCTAGGTAGCTAGTTTTTCAGCGAAGGGGTTACGAAACTGATCAAACAGGCCTTTCCTTTTGACTTATGAATGTATTTTTCTTACTAAAATAATCAAAACATATTTTATTTATTTACAATCTAAACCACAAATTCTCTCAATATAAAGGCACTTGCTCTACCACCTCACCGCACAATTAAAGTCCATTTAGAGACAAAGAACAGAGAAAGACTGGATATATAAAGAAGCCAATTACGTAGAAACAATACAAGAGGCGAGTGTGAGATCAGAGAGAAAAAGAAATGGGGAGGACTCCTTGTTGTGACAAGGCCAATGTGAAGAAAGGGCCATGGTCACCAGAAGAAGATGCAAAACTCAAGGATTTCATTGAGAAATATGGTACCGGTGGAAATTGGATTGCTCTTCCTCAAAAAGCCGGTATGACCATCAATTATTATTTTATTTATCTACCCACATTTTGTTTTTGCTTAATGGGGTTTTTTTTCCCTCCATTCTTTCTTGGATCAGGTCTAAAGAGATGTGGTAAGAGCTGCAGACTGAGATGGCTGAACTATCTTCGTCCCAACATCAAACATGGTGACTTTTCTGAAGAAGAAGACAGGATTATTTGCAGGTTGTTTAGTCAAATTCGAACCAAGTACGTACTCTAAATAAGTATGAACTAATTCCTATTTTTGTCAAAAAAGAATTCCCTTTTAAAACTTTATATATGCATGTTTACCAAAATTGATAGTGATGATCTGGGTAGTACTCATCATTATTACCTTTTTTGATCAACTTAAATGGAAAAGAAATAGAAGTTTCGAGGGAAAGATAGGTAGAGATGGTTTATTTGTTTGGGTTATAAATTCAATGAATCATCTTTGTCTCTCGTTTTATTGTAAAGATTCTTCTATATATGGACAATTCCTGAGAATGCATGCCAAGTAATTTAGATCTAAACAGACCGACAAACAACTCCCACTTACTTACATACAACTGTTTTTAATTACAAAAAAAATATTTCTTGCTTGTGTCGCAGGTGGTCAGTTATAGCAGCTCATCTCCCCGGAAGAACTGATAATGATATCAAGAACTACTGGAACACCAAACTCAAGAAGAAGTACTTGGCAGCCCTGAATAATATCAACAACAATAATCCGTCTTCACAAATTTTCCCTCAAACCCCGACTCCTCTCGTTGATCCATCAATACAATTATATCAAGATTTTTACGCTACTTCGTCCATAAACATGAATTCATCATCTCTAACATGCATTCATCAAACACTACAAAATATTTGGAATAATAATATTCCTCAAACTTTAGTCCAAGCGACAGAAAACCAGTGGAACCGCAGCACTATGCAGCACCAGCAGTACTACTGCAACCACAACCCAAACAGTCACAGCCACGGCCAAGCGAGTTCGGAATCATCGGACGGAAATTTCAGCCAGATTACGCAGGACCATAACATGAAAGTGGCAGGTAATATTCTGAATTATGCCTCGTCCTCAAATGTTGCTAATACTTCTAGTGGAGGATTTGAGGAGAATTACCACAACTCCTTGATGATGCAGCAGCAGAATGGTAATACTACTGGTAATATTAATGGAGGTAATTGTTATGGGAATATGGGTTCTGTTAATAATCCTCCATTAATGCTGCAGTCTAATTATGATGATCAAGATGTTAGCTATTACTACTACTACTGAATGGGAGGAGGGACTAGCTAGCTATATAGCTTTTGAACTTATGATGAAAACTGACTGATAGTTACATCGGAAGGATTTGAATGGACATAGGAGGTATGGTGGGGGTCTGGACTTGGCAGCTAGCTACTAGCTACCTGAGTACTTACTTAATTACTCAGATGTATTTTAAAATTTAAAAAAAGAAAAAGAAGAGACTTTCAGTAGTTCTTTTTATGGGGTTTAATTTGGTGTAAATTTGTTGGCAGGGATGAATGAAAAAACTTGTTTCTTTTTTTTGACAGGACATGGACCTACATGGTAAAGAGCTTTTCTTTTTGTGCACTTTGTTTGTTTGTTTCTTTTTGGGTAGTGTTGATGATGATGATGTCTATGTTTTTTGTACGGGTTCTATCTATCCGTTCAAGAACTCTAAAACAAATGACATGATGAAAACTAAACTAAACAAAACAAAACAAAGGAGTGTTTATACACATGAAAAAGTCTAGGGGGACCGTGTATGGGGAATTAATTGGCGATGGGTCGGTCCAATTTTTTTTTTTACCGACTCCCAAAATAATTTATAAGATTCTTTGGGCCCCAATTTTTGACAGAAAAAAGTGTTTTGGATGTCATTTGGATACATGTTTTTACAGAAAAAAGTGTTTTGGATGTCATTTGGATACATGTTTTTACAGAAAAAAGTGTTTTGGATGTCATTTGAAAAAAAGTGTTTTTACAGAAAAAAGTACTGTACAGACATATTTTTTACATGTATTCAAATGACATCTAAAACATTTTTTTCTGTAAAAATTTCAGTTCCAGTAAATCTTATAAATTATTTGGGAGACAGTTTAAAAAAATAAAATAAAAATAAAATAAAAAAAATTAGATCGGTCGCCAATTCGGGTCCCCATACACGATCGCCCCAGAAGCACTCTTATACACATATACCTAGAATCCTCAATATTTCAACTTTCCACTGTTTTCTTTGTTTTATTACTCCTTTTTTTCCTCATATATATTTTTAGTGGTATTGGTTAGGTTTTTTTACCTGTTATGTGGTGAAAAACAGTGGATATATGTTTTATATAAATATTTTTTTTGGTAAAGTAATGTGCTTTTTAGTTGGTATTAAAACTATAAATGATATAATATCAAATAAAATATTATTAAAATATATATAATAAATATATACATATGCATGTGCTAGCTATTACCACTAAATAGGAAATTAAATATATATGGAATAAGGAAAACTAGCTTTATCTTTTAGTATTCACCCTTGAGCATAGTAAACTTCTAATGAATTTAAGCTGATCTATTTTGACAACTTTCACTTGAATAAATAGTGGTTATATATTGATTCTAAGGTAATTAGAAGTAAGAAAATTGGAAAGGACCCATATCTATATAACAAAATATTAAATGATTTTGAATTTTTCGTTCATTTTAATAAATTATTTGAGCCGTCTAAAATTTGAAATAAATCTCACCATCCATAGTGCCGGAAGCACGGGACTGTTGCTAGTATATATATATATTATAAAACAAGATTTGTCCTAATTTATTGGTGACAGGTTTAGGAAGAAAAGAAGGGAAAGTATGGCATAGTTCAACTCATTGCTTTGATATTATTGGTGCTGTTGCTTATATAAACAAGTGCATTGTTAGTTGGAATTAATATAAATATATATAATTTTGTGTTCAGAATCTTTCATTATTTGAAATAGTCAGGTCTATCAAATAGTTTTGTGTATTAAAAAAATTGAAGATAATGACAGCAATTTTGGATTGGATGTGGTGTTACAAGCTTTGAAAAGGACGTGATTAATCATAATCTCAGTTTTCTTCTGATATAGAAATAGTTAAATAAACCCAGTATTATAATGAATTAAATAGGTGAAGGCTCAATTTTTTTATTTGCATGTGTAGTATTTATATTTAAATCCTTAGGTGAAAAGTTCTTAGAAGATTTTAATTCAAACGCCTATCACGGCCAGCTAATGGTCCTTTAAAGATTGAGACTTGTATAATTGACCACTGTTCTTCCCACTCAAAATATGTACAAAAAAAATAAAAAATTGTTTTAAAAAAATGTAAGTTTAAATTTGGGTCCCAAATAGAGTTGACCATTGTTATGCAATATTGGCTTAATTAGGTAGGCAAATTTGTCTTAACATTGATAATAATAGCTCATTCCAATTGAAAAAGTACAAAAATGGTTCGCTTTTTCTTTTGTTAAAGATGCATATATGCATGATCATCTCTCTCTAACATAATGACAATTTCTTCTTAATGTATGAAATGCGTGTGGAAGTTTATATGAATAAATTACTTTTTTTATTTTTGTAATTTTATGTAAGATGATATTCCTTTTGTTTTAAAATTTAAAAATATTTTTTAAGTAGACAATTTCAAAATTAAAAAGTTATTTTTATTTAGAACTATAAAATGACTAATATTCTTAATTTGTGATTTTTTTAATTATCACTTTTTTAACAATATTAAAAATATATTTAAAAATATAAAATTATCTTTAAAAGTCCTCTTTATATAAATTTATAATCTACTTTTTAACGGATTATTGAAGTAGTATTATCCAAGCATGCTGTCAGCCAAGTGTACTTGCATTGGTTAAACTCCGAGTGGGTTGTCCTCGAGGCATTGTATGGTGTAGTTGAGGATTATTTTACGCATGATGCATGCATTTTTTATACATGTTTGGAATTGAAAATCAGAAGAAAAAATAAATAATAATCAATATATATATGTCAATATCAATATCAATATAAATATAAAAAATATATCTTAATTAAGTACTTCAAACAATAAATGCTTTTAATAAAAATCATGTAATGTAAGAATAAAGTTAAATATATAGTGTAATGGTTGAGTAATTAACTTTCAATTAATTTTAGAATTTCTTTTCCTTTTTTTTTTCCACTAATCTTACAAATTTCAAAATACCCTTAATTAAGCGCTTACGATCCAAAAATTGAACGAGTAGTTCATTGTTTTTCAAAATTAAATGAGTCAGATTGCCTTTTAAAATATTGTTAGTTCAAGTTTTGTTTTTCTTTTGTCCAAAAGGCAATTTTCAATTTAGACGTTAGATCGTAGGTCTGAAAATAAGGTCGTAAACATATTTAGGCTGAACTTGAGCTTTAGTTTTATTGGCCTATATTATACTCCCTCCGTTCCTTAATATAGGTCGTTTTAGAGTTGTGCACAAAATGATTGTATAACATTAACTATAATATCAATTGTCTATATTGTTCTTGTATTGGAAGAAGAGATTGTTATTTATTGGACAAAAAATAGTGAGAGAACCAAAGTTACATTTAATATTTGGGGTAATATTGGAAACTAAACAATTAATACTTACTTGAAATTCTCAAACGACTTATATTAAAGAACAAAAACATTTCTCTAAAACGACTTATATTAAGGAACGGAGGGAGTATATAATTTTCTTGCCACACAGAAACTTTAACGCTTTGGTTGGGAATTTAGGCAACAAAAGAACCAATGAATCGATCGATCTTTTGAACACGAGGAAGGGATAAAGAGGAGAGAAACTAGGAAAATTTAACTTCAATCTTCTGAAACTTTTGCTAAACTCTAACTTCTTGCTGAGATATAAACTTGAACTTGAATATATTTTAACCACCAGACTATCACCTATAGTCTAATGGAGTAGTATTTTGTTCATGTAAAAAGAAAAGAAAAGAAAAAAAAGTTAAATATGTTACTTCTTTTTGGTTGGGGGAACTTGTAAAAAGTGAAGGAAGAAGAAAGATGTATATATTTTCCTTGTGCTCAAGTTTTGCTTTTCTTTTGCAATTTTCAATTTGACATTAAAGGTAGAATTTATGAGCAAAAAAAGAATTTTTTATTTATAATAATTCATGTTTCAAAAAATACCCTTATACTAACTTTTAATTTTATTATTGTTATTCTAAGAAAATAGTCAAAGTTTCATTAAAAATAATTTTGTCCTTTCATTTTTCCCAATTTGGGAGTACACAAAGGTAGAATTTATGAGCATTCATTCCCTCCTTTCTCTCCTTTTCCATTATTATAACTATCAACCAAATTAATTAAAAGAAAGTCTATCCCTTGCCTTTCTCCTCACTGTCCTCAGTCATCTCCCCTATCGCATCTATTTCTCCTCATTTCCTTAATTCTTCCCAACTAAAGAGAGTCAAGTATTGAGAGTTGAGACGGACGTTTATTGAAGTAAAGAGTCATGAAATGGCTACAAATTAAATAGGGTTAAAATGACTAAAGTCCTCTGACTTTTGTTAAAAAGTTTGACTTAATCTCAAAATCTTCTATTTTAAATGAGTTAAATAAACTTTGCGTAAAGCTTTCACAAAAAAATTATTCAAACTTGAAAAAAAATTCAATATAAACTAATTTACAGCCGTTATCAACAATCAAATTTGTTAACTCTCCTTTTCAATTAGGTATAGTAAAGATAAAACATATATGTTTAATTCTGAACTAAGATTTCAACAATTCATTAAAACACCATACTGATCGATCTCCCATATTCATACATAAAGAGTACATTGTGTGCATGCTAGCTTATACCTATTATTAATAAATAAATAAATTAAATTTAAAACAAAAAAAGAGTATAGTAATTAAAGTACTTGTCCTTCTTGTTTTTTAAATTTTTTCTGAGCCAAATAAAGAAAGGAGGAGTGAAAGAACATTAAGAAAGTCACTGAATCTAAAGCTAAGGTGACAGGGGAATCCTCCTCGGAGAAATGCCCAAGAGGGTCCAAAATTACATGATCGCAACTAAGATCTCCTCATGTCAGGGTATGCCAATGGCCTAGCCTCCCAGTTTGTAGCCTGCTTAATTTGTGTAACCTAGTTACTCCTATAAAGAAAACAAAGTACTTGAACTAAAATAGCTCAGTTATTTATATTTTGTTCCATATTTATTTTTAAAATAACATTTTATTCCTTATGTCTCATGAAAAGTAATTTTAATCACTCTTAATTTGTGATTTTTGAAAATGAAGATTATAATGTGAGTTTGTTTTAGTTTTCAAAATTATAGTTTTATACTTTAATAATATTTTTAAGTAATATATAATATTAGTTATTGCCTGCATTAATTAAAATCAAATAATTCTTATTCTGAATTTAGGAAAACAAATATCAAATGATACTCTTTTGGTAATGAAAGGAGTATTAATTTAATAACACAATTACAATAATAAATTTAATAATATTGTGTAATTTAATACTTTTTATTAATAAAAAGAGATATATTATGAAAACAAATAACAAATTATATATATATATATATGTGTGTGTGTGTGTGTGTGTGTGTGTGTGTGTGAATGTCCCTCCCCCAGTAATTGGTCGACAGCTAACCATTGTCATGGGATGGGGAGAAAGCCTTTTTCTAAGTAGGAATGTCTTTTCCATTGAAGTGCAAAGGTCAAAAGTAGTGGAACCAACTCAGAATCTGACAATAAATAGTACTCCCTCCTTTACTTATTATATACTCCCTCCATCCTAAATTATTTGCTGTTCTAGAATTCTACACAGATACTAATATGTGTGATAAAAATATTAAAATACCTTTATTGATGGAAATATGAAAAAAATATTTAAAAAAGAGTGCATGAAATAGTCTTTAGAGAGAGAAAGTATGAGTGCATTAAATAGACAAAAAATCTACAGAGAGAAAAAGTATGAGTGCATATATATGTGTGGAGAGAGGATGAAAGTAATGACTATCAACAATTAGGATAAAAGGGAAAACTTGAAAAATAAAGGAAAAAAATGCATTGAAATCTTGAAAAAGCAGATATTATGGGATAATTTTTTTTTTGCTAAAGCAACAGATAATTTGGGACAGAGGGAGTAGTAAGAATTTTAGAGAAGTTTTTTTTGTATTTTAATATATATTTATTTTAGAATTTTAAATAAGTATTAATTGTTTAGTTTTTAATATTACTCTAAGTATTAAATATAATTTTAATTCTCTGATCATTTTTTGCTCAATAAATAACAATATTTTTTTTCAATACAAAGGTAATATAGATATTTGATATTATATTTAATGTTATATAATTATTTTTTTAATACTTGTGTACAGCTTTAAAAAATCTTATATTAAGTGACAGAAGGAGTAACTTTTTTTATAATATAAATTAAATCCTTCTGTTTTTCCAAATATAATATAATATGTTTTCAACACAAAACTGTAGGGTAAGACTTGCAAAGTTGCAAACACACGAAACTTTGGAAGTTTGCATGGAGAAAGGACGACGTAAAATCTGAATTTTCTGTCCCATTTTCTTTTATTTATAATAATAATAGGGACCACTTTTTTTGCAGACAACAGCTATTCCCATTAATAGACTTCATAAATTACAGTTAATTCCAATTTTTGTCCATATTTTCTTCTACCCTAACATCTCTTCCTCACCCGGTGGAACCCAACTCATGCTACATCAAATTTCTTGCTTCAAATCTTTTAATCTCTCACAATATTCTATTATTTTATGAACACATGCATGCTTTTAATAAGCTCCTTAATTATGCAAATCCAAACGTAACCTTGAGTGCAAAACTTGAAATAAAATATGTGCACCGAAATAGATATTTTAGTTTGAATAATAATGAGAAGGTATCTCTTTTTACTATACAAAATTACATGTTCGAGTTTATCATCATTCAGCAGAATCAGAATCAGTAAACGTAAGAAAAATAACTGTTTAATAGTAGATTTCATCTAAGTGTGAAGGCTGCAGCTGAGAATAAAGATAAAATGAGTGTAGTAAAAATGAGTTTAAAATGGTGCTGAACTATTTTTGCCTGAAGTTGTCTTTCTATGTGCCATATTTGTTGCATAGCATATTTTCGGGAGTGGTTAGAATGAAGTTAATTTTGGTTAATTGACCAATATAATGTCGACACGCAAGCCGAGAGATTATTTCTCTCTGCGTGTCAACACTGTATTGATCAATTGACCAACTTACCATGAAGTGTGAGAGTTTTTCCCGACAAAAGATTAGTAAAGTAAAGTAAGGGAAAAGGAATATCATTTTCCTTTGTGCGTTTATTTCGAACAAGAAAAGAAAATTTTGGTGTTTGTTTGCAAGCCAATTTGCAAAAAGATTAAACATAATATCAAATGGTAAATTAAAAATATTTAGTCGTTGGATGAATCGTGCAAAATTATTGTTAGAATTTAAGAACGAATAATAGCATATGCATGCACAAATGTTCTATGAAAAACGAAAAAAAACAAACAAAAAAACACACGATATACCCAAGTTCACCAATTTGACTAGTCATGCTTGTGTGATGTATTTATAAGATGTCTCACACTCTCTACAATAATCCACACACTAAACAATATTTTATATTAACTAAAAAATCATAACTGCTATAACATGGGTTCAAACCCATAGGGCTCAAATCCATGAGGTTCAATACATTAATAAAAAGATTATTTACATTTTCTAGTACATTTTAAAAAAAATTACAATAAAAGTGCATCTAAAAAATATTTACAAAATTAATACATTTTCAATACTTTATTTACAAAATTAATGCATTTGGTATCCTTTTAATTTAGTTGAGTGTTTTAATGGGTTGCTGATGTGTCAAATCAATTTTATAATTATGTAACTGTTCCCGATTATTTCTCTCAACTTGACAATTTGAATTGCATGACAAACCGCCTGTCATTTATCTCTCTTTTTTACTAAAGGCTTCTTTAGTTGAAAACCCTTATTTCATCTTCTTCTTTCCTGGTTGTCGTTGTCACGGTGGTCTTCAACGGAAGGGGTTTCTTTGTTTTGTCGTTTGTCGCTCCAGGTGATGAACTTTAATATTAAATCAAAACTGATTGTTGATTTTAATTGGCAGTTTCAAATCGTCTCTCATTAGTGATTTTGTATTTTCCGATTTATGATTTATGTTGCATAATATGGTTTTTACATTTGTCAAGTTTGACAGTGTCATTTATTGAATTAGGGAATGGAATTTGGTATGTTTCCGTTTGTGATTTCTTGCGGTTTTGTATAGGATGGTTGATAGGAAGAATGATGGGAAGAAGAAAAAAATAAGGGAGGATGATTCTCCTAGGAGTGAAAAGATATATGTGAAGGTTGATGTGGTCAAGTCCCCAAAGCAGAGGAAGAATGGAGTGGTCAAATCCCCTTTTAAGGATAAGAAATCGGGAAGACAGGTTTCAAAGAAGCGCAAGGAATTGCTGGATTAGGAGTCTGATTTTGAAGAACTGCCAAACAAAGTTGGGAATGAAGCTGAAAATGATGCGAAAATTGTTTATGGCGCGAATATTATCCCCGCCAAAATCATCTTAAGGTGTGATTTTTTAATTGTTTTTAAAAATTTGGAATCCTTAGTTATTTATAGCTACTTGTGAATGTGTTTTGGGAACTGGTGCTGTTATATTTGATAACTGATGAATGTGTATTTGTTAAAATGATTATGTACCCTCTAAGTGGAGGTTTGGTTACTGTTATATTCTGATTTGGTTACTAGGTAATTTTTGACAATATGGAGGTTAATTAAATTGATTTTGGAAACATGTTGATTGTGTTTTGGTTACTAGTGCTTATACAATAAAATCTCTATTTAGGAATAGACTTGGGACCAAACTTTTTGTATTCTAATTGAGAGGTTATTACTAAATAGAGGTATTGGTACAAAATATTTTCTGAACACCCAAAAATATCCACTTTAACAAAAATATAGAGTTTACTAGATACAAACCCGCGCGTTGCGGCGGGATTATTCAATTTTTTAATGATAAATGTGTACGTACAATTAATAAATTAAAATATAATAAAAAGATGGTAAATTATTGTGCGATGATCAACTTTTATACAGAAAAATAAATGAATATACATTGTAGGGGATAGTGGTGAGAGTTTATCGGTTTGTGCATTACACTCTCTAAGTATCACTATTATTGTCGGTTTGTGCATTACACTATGTGACTATTGCTTACGAAAGTGTGAAAAGAGTGTGCATGGGCCATATGTAGTATAAGCGTGTAAATGTTGTTAAGGACAATGCGAAAAAAATACCGAAAAGTTAAGCCTCCACATCATCTGCGAAAGAGAAGTGATGCCATCGTAAGCGTAAAAGGAGAGAACTTGGAATAAAATCTAAAGGTCTAAAAAGAAACCATGTACCTGAGCAAACCTTGCAAGGCTGAAATCTTTGCGGATTTAATAATATGAAAAGTTCCCAAATATAGTCATCCACACATATGCAGTAATAAAAATTCGAATTGCATTATAAATTTCTAATGCAGCAAAATAATGGTTCATTAGAAATAACACTTGTACATGAAGAAAGTTAGTCAGACAATCCAAACTTTTACATGGATCATGAGCAGGTTATTATAAGCAAGTTTATGTAATCAGTATACTCAGTTCACCCATCCCGAAAAGAGTCTACTTTTTTTATACAAAAAAAGAGTTAAACCATAAAAATTGACTGGGACAATAATCAATGTCCAATATCACAAATTAAATATTATTTGGTACATTGATTTTGGAAGTGGGCTATCATTTGGGACTGAGAGAGACATCCTTTTACAATTCTGTAGTAAATCTAAATCTCTACAACTAAATTACAAAAGGATAATATCATAATTATATTACAGAGGATAATATCATAATTAAATTACAAATGATAATATCAAAATAGTTGATGTAAATCTAAAATCTGTTTAGATTTATAGTAGTGATTTAGGGATTATAATCAATAAATTAAGAGATAACAAATAAATTACAAAGGATAATATCATAATTGAATTACTAAGGATAATATCATAATTAAATTACAAAAGATAATATCATAATTTAATTACAAAGGATAATATCAAAATAGTTGATATAAATCTAAAAATTGTTTAGATTTATAGTAGTGACTTTGGGGATTATAATCAATAAATTAAGGATAATATCAAAATTACCAAGGATAATATCAAAACAGTTTATTTAAATTACAAAGGATAATTAAAACTTTAGATTTATAGCAGTGAATTAAGAGATAACAAAGGCATCTACTTTATCTCAAGTCTAGCTGAACATATTCCATATTACCATATTTCCATAACTAACTGGTTACTTCACCGGACTAAAACATAACCATCTTAAATTGGGTTGGGTTGGGTTGGGTTGGGTTGGGGAGGGGAGGGGAGGGGTAATTAGCGAAAAAGTGTGCGAGTAATTGTGACCTGTCAAACTCTTAATCAGATAATGCCAAAACAAAGATAATCAAGAACTTCATGTCATTATTGTACTTGAACAAAAGCTTAATGTGTACGTTACAGTGCCCAAAGGTAGTGATTGATAACTGTATATATGTGTGTGTGTGTATGTGTATATACACATCAAAAGACTATCAACTTATTAAGATTCAAAAAAATTCAAATTAAGTATCAACAACTAATTTATCAACAACTTAATAATTTGAAGTCATGAAATAATAATACCACCAATAGCTTTTATGAAATGCTAATATATAATATAATATTATAACAAACACAATTAAGACATATCAAAGGTATTGGAATTATAACTACATTCATGAGATATAGCAGAATTTGCTTCCATCAATTTCAATTAGACGCAGACATGCATTATTTTGGGTAAAACGACGCATACATGCATATGGTCACCAGAAAGGGTACACAATTGTGTGACAAAGGCCTCACCTCATCAACAAAAATAATTATAGGGGATAACTTGCTGGCAAAGGAGAAGAGGGCCTTTGTTAGCTTTTCAGCATCTCCAAACCACTGTGTAGAAAGAAAGCAAAAAAAATATATAAAATATACTGTAAAAGCAAAAAGAATAGTGTCCAGTGAACAAAGAATGACTGAAATAATATACAAACTGCAAGTGTTGAGTGAAACTTAACAGCATCCATCAAAAATTATCAGGAGATTATTTTTCCTTTTCTCAACATTTTTAGCAGAAAAACATAAAGGAAAGCAGTCAAGGAGAAATGGAGAATCAAAAGTAAACGAAGTCAGCTAATATCATAAATTAAAAAAAACATAAGAAGATACAAGCACGCAGGGATTATGAAGCTGTAGGTGCCAATATATTTTCTAGCCATCATCTTATCCAGCTTAGTCAAGTGCATTTTGCAGTCATTCATTTTTGAGTCATACTAAAAGCCTACAGTTAATTGTTCTCACAAAAGTATCAAAAAATAGATTATTTCAGCCTAAATACCTAATATGCATTCCAATCAAAGCACTAACTGATTAGTCAGCTAAGCTGTGAGAACGAATAAAGCATAAACATCCTAACATAATGTTCAACAATTGCCAGAGTGCTGCAAATGAGTTCATATAGTGAAGTTCATGAATAAAAAACAAAACACGAAATACAGCAGATCTACAGCAGTAATTAAACAGATAAAGGAAAACTTACTTGAAAAAAATATTTTTCGAACATCAGCCACCACCAACAAATTGTACACCAAAAGCGAAATTAATGAAAATCATGACTTAGTGCAAAGGGTACAAACATAATTAATTCCCAATAATCATCCCACAATCCGCTAATCCAACAATGGGAAGGGAAGATAAGTCGGTGTCGAGGAAGACCGGTGGTAGGGGTTTCGGATACCCGGAAGTCCGATTTCAGACGACGACATGGCAAGCGATGCGAGCTCGGAGATTATTAGTAGCCGGTGATAGTATATATCCGATCAAAGGTTATGTGCCGATGTATGCCGATCGAAGGTTATGTGCCGATGTTTGTGCCAATCATTTCACTCTTACTGATATCAAGGAGTTTTGCGAATTCCAACCAACTGAAAAGAGGAAATCCCTTGATAGAAAAAAATATAAACCACATATATTCGATTCCAGATAGCAATAAAAAGATTAATTATTTAATTAATTAAAGAGGCAAGCTTTTGATACAAAACTAATAGTAAGCTAAAAAAGAGAGTCTTACAGATCGAAGGTTTGAGAATTTGTTCTTGAATACTCTGAATCTATCCTTTGGGTCTGTTTCTTCTTTGACATGGTGTGCTTACAGATCGAATGCTCGATTATTCTTCTTCAGTGGTCTACTTCTTCTTTGGGTGCGATTCGGGATGTACTCGACTTCTTTCTTTGATATTGATTTGCGTGCAACAACTTCCCTGAAGCTTTATCGATTGCACACATACGTCACCCCAAATTCGCCACGGCCCAGTTCATCTCCCAGTGAATACGGAATGATCCGAGATTTAGGGGAATTTGAATGTATGATTACAGATTTAGGGGAATTAGAGGATTGTATTTAGGGTCTCAGTTTTTATTTTAATGTGGGTTTGTCAAGGGTATTTTTGTCAAGAGCAATAAGGAGCATTAAATAGGTTGGATAGGTGTTGAATTTGTAGAAGGACATATGTCACAATATTGTGTTATGTACTGCGATTTAGTATATATAGATACCAAAAGTTAAAGAAAACATAAATTAATTTAGATTTTTAAACTAGGAAAATGTAGTCTTTTATAGGAAATGTAGTCTTTTATAAAAAAAAAATATAGTCCTTTATAGAAAATGTAGTCTTTTATAGGAAAATATAGTTCTTTATAGGAAATATAGTCTTTTATAGAAAATATAGTATTTTAAATTAATATTCTATATATATATATATCATATATATATAATTATTACTATATAGAGGTATAGTTTTAATACTCTGATTTAAAAAGTATATAATATATTACAATTTAGAGGTTATTCCTATTTATAATCGCCCCAAATTATGTAAGACCCCAAACTTTTATGAATAAAGATGAATTTTCTATAAATATTATTTTTAAATATTATGGAATGAATTTGATATAATGTTATAGTTGTGGGTAATATTTATAAATTTTGCAAAGTACGCAAGTTGTTATATAATATTCGATTGGTGGGAGAATATTCGTTTTAACAGGAATATTCGTATAACCAAGACAATCATTGGTGGACCCCACAACGGAATTATTGTCACGATTGAAAACGACAAAAATACTTTATGAAAAAATAACGGCGGAGTTTTACTATTAACTGTTGAAACACCCGTGTTAAAAATACGATACGCTGGCGTGAAGTTAAGAGTTAGACACACGGTATTGATTATTGATGCTTATGTGATAAGTCACTCGGTTTTGTTTTATTTGTATTATTAATGTAATAAAATGAAAAGCTTTTTTATATAAAATGAATACTTTTATAAAGTTATTCGTTTTATTAGGCTAATAAAGTAAAACCTTTTTTATATAAAATGCAGAATACTTTTATAAAGTTATACATTTTTATTGAACAATAATTAGAATATATTATATTTTATTATGCATAGTGTTTTGCATAGTAGTACTGCATAGTGTTTTCATAGTAAAATCTTTTATAAAGTTATTCGGTTCATTAGATTATAAATAGAATATATTATATTTATATATTTTATTTAAAAGATTTTGCTTTAAATATGGACCGTCAGATTAAAGTAAATCAATTTGGACCGTTCATGAGTTAGTTACTATGCAGTCCATTTTTCTATAAATAGAAGATCATTCCTTCATTATTTCTTACGAATTCACTGAAACTCTAAAGAGAGAAATTATAGAGAAGCTATAGAAAAGTATTCTGCTCATTCCTACTCTTATATTCAGGTTTCTTTTACGGTAGTGGGATATTATTTGTTATACTGTTAGGGTATTCCTTCTTTCTTATTGGTGAAATTCTTTTGTTATTCCATTCTTTATTATTCATTGGAATAACTCAGATATACATGGGATACCCTATACTTGGTGAAATTCTTTTGTTAATCCATTATTTATTATTACATTTGGAACATCCTATCTCATGCGTTTTCATGAACTGAATTTAGAATCTTTATTATTCATTAGAATATCCTCGCTCATGCGCGTTTCTACGCCGAACACAGTTCCGATCTTTATTATTCTGTTAGAATATCCTCGTCATATGCGTTTTCTACGCCGGACTGTTCCGTTATTTATTATTCTCGGTTGGAATAACTTTGCATGTATGCGATCTATCGCGTATCTGGTGATTTCTTTTGTTATTCCATTCTTTATTATACTCGGTTGGTTAAAACTTTGACTTATATCCCATGAAATTAGTGGAATATCTTTGATATTTGTCTTCATCTAGTATCTTTTATGAAAATATTCTTCCTGAGCATTCTTGAATTTTACTCTACAAAGAAGTATTATGTTGACAATTTGGACGTTATTAGTTCACTACAAGAAAACCGGCTAATTTCGACGGACGTATACTCGACGGATTATATTCGGTCGAAATAGGATTATGTCCGAGGGAATAATACGTCGAATATAATTCCTCGAAAATACCATAATTACGGCGAATTCCATCGACCTTAGAACTCTCCAACATGCGCAAATTTCGCGCCATCAGCGAAAAAAATAATTTCGATTTAATAACCGTTAATTCGAGGATATTTCGTGAAGTTAAGTTATGTTCGAGGACTTATTATCGACGGACAATCCGTTGGATATAACAAATATAAACTTTTCACCTTCGCTTTTCATTTGACGACGCCGATTTATCTGATCTCTCTCATTCTTTCTCACTCTCCTTCCCTAGCCTCTCTCATCCCCCCCCCTTCCCCCACCCACCCACCCACACCCATCCAACACCCCCCCCTCCCTCTCCCCCCATGCCATACTGCTTTCCCATCATGGCCCCTGTGTCTCCTGCCCCACTCTCCTCCAGACCTCACCCTCCCTCACCCCCCATCGCCTTGCAGACCCCCAGCCCTCTCCTCCAGGTTCCCACCCCACCGTCCCGATACCCCACCCACCCCCACGCACTTCTAAATCCTCTCATCTCCCTACAAGTGGGTGCCAGGATTAGGCACACTCGCTAATTCCTACCATCACTGGCCACCACCCGCCTAGGCCTCTGCCCATCATGAACGACCACGTATGGTAGCTCCTAGCTCCTCCTTTCTCTTCCTCGTTTCTCCTCCTTTAATTCAAGGTAAGAAATCCTAAATGCTCCTCCTTTAATTCATGTGTTACTGAGAATAATTTTGGAGTTATTGTATCAGAAATTGAATTTTATATTTTAATTTGCTGAAATTGGGTTCATTTCTGTTATGAAATTTATTTTGTTAAAGTTGTTGATTTTGCAAAAGTTGTTCATGTTGTAAACTGTTTTGCAAATTGAGATTATTTGACTTCAATTCTGCAAGTGAATGCATGTTGCTGAAATTGTGATTTATTTGTGCAATTACAGTTTTTGGGTCATAACAATTACATTGTTTGGATCATAATATATGTATGTCAGTGTATAATTAAGAATGTGATATTTGATATTTCCCATGGAATTCCCAACGGAATATCTGTCAGAAATCTGCAATTGAAAATTTTGTGGGGCCCTACAAATATATGTATGTATTATTTAATTAATATAATATAAAATAAAATAAATTTAATTTAATTTAGTTTATTAGACAAAATAAATGTAAAAAATTATTTAATATATTATAATATAAAAAATAATAATAATTAAATTAAATAAAATAAAAATAATAAATTTAATAAATTTTTTAAAATATAATATAATATTATACAAAATAAATTAATGTATATTAAATTTAATTTAATTAAATTAAATAAAATTATAAAAAATTTATAAGTGAAGTTTAAAAAATAAGATAATATAATATACTATAATATAATTTTTAAAATTTGAAAATATTATATTTATTAATTAAAAATTAAACAAATAAAAGAAATTATAATAATAAACTTAAATAAATTTTAAAAATTAGATAATATAATATAATACAAAATAAAATAAAATACTTAATTAAATTAAATTTAATAAAAAAAACAAATTTGATTTAATTTAATAAATAAATTAAATTTAATGAAAAATATTTAAAATGTAATAAAATAAAATAAATTTAATTTAAGTACCATAATTTAAATTATATTAAATTTAAAATAAAATACAATAATAAATATAATTAAATTTTATAAAATAAAATAAAATAATTTAATAGTAGTCTTTATATATATATTCCAAATAACAATTCTCAGAAACTAAGTAGCACTTACTTAGTTTTTCATTGGCAAAATAAACTAAGTAGCATTTGCTTAGTTTGTCACAATTTTCAATAAACTCAATAATTAAATATTATATGTATATATATACATATATGTACTATAATATGAAACTTAGAAACCCGTTTGACAAGTAGGAATGAATGTCGAACAGTAATCTCTATAAATTTCAAATAACAATTCTCATAAACTAAGTACCACTTAGTTTATTATCATTGGCAAAATAAACTAAGTAGCATTTGCTTAGTTTGCCACAATTTTCAATATATAAATGCAATAATACTCTCCTACATATATGTACTACTCTTTCTTTGTATGCGAGTTTTGACATAACATTCTAAATTAAATAGTACTCAATAGGTTCCTCGGCAACAATTAAAAATAAGAATTCGTAGTTCTGTTTGTGTCTATACTCGAATAATAAAGGTAATTGAATTCTATCGCAACATTCCTCACCTGTTCCATCATAATAGATGGCGACATCCTAAGGAGTGCCCGATAAGTTGTTGAACAAAGTTCTAGGTTAAACAACCCTCAAATGAGTGAACAATCACTTCTCCTATAGGATTGAATCATCTCCCCATATGGGTCCAATCCATGATATAAAATGACCTCACCACTCAAATTCCTCGGATGGGTAGTTCTCATGTAACGCCTCACCTCTTATTGTATGAGAATCATCCATATGAGGAATTAGGTGGTGAAAGCCTCGTCTATATCATGGATTGGACCCATATGGGGAGATGATTCATTCTAGCGAGAAGTGATCGTTCGTTCATCTGAAGGTTGCTAAGTCAAACTTTGTTCAATAGCTTAATGGAACTCCTTCTGGGATGTTGTCATCTGTTATGATGGAACAAATGAGGAATGTTTGTAGTAATTAATTAACTTTATTATTCTAAAGATAGACACAACAGAACTACTCGATTCTTTTTTTTCCTATTCTTGGAAACTCAAGTAGATTCCACATAAATTCTCTTAAACTATGTATTATACTTTGAAACTTAGAAACCCGTTTGACATACACTCAATAGGGGTGAATGTCTAATGCTTCCCAGATTGGAATTGTTATTGGATGTTATGTCTCTCACTTAGTAGCCGGTGCAAATCTGAAAGCAGTACATTTTTTTGTTATTTTGAGGATTAATCGATTGTTATCTCTATATGTTCTCCGAAAGTGCATACTTAGATTAAGTTATCTTAGTCTATTTCGTGTGCTTGGAGACCATGGGAAAGTCTTCTTAAAATTTTCTTGAAACTCATGAAACGTCTTTCAACGTGTTTGCACTAGTGACGAGACACATCCAATAACAGGATAGAAGCCTTACCCCTCATCCCGTAGAGATACTAGGTAAATCTAATTCACGCATGAATATCCAAATTAACTTAATGCGTATTGCATGCGATTAAAATGTCGGAACCGGGAGTTTGATGTACCGTAGGATACCCATTGATGGGAGGGATTAGTCTCGACTTATTGTATTGGGGTTTTAGATTTCTTGACCAAAGACTAGAACATACTGGATGATCCTTGCGGGAAGATCACGATATCCGTGTGTCGAAGTGTAAAAATCGATTTGGAAGAAAGTCGACGAGATTAAATTCAACTTATTTTCTCGTGGATTTGTATTTGGTACTTCGTGTATGGACTCATCACGGGGAATCGAAGTGATTGAAAATATTGTGGAACAACCAATTCCACGGATTCATACGTCGAAAACTATGATCCAGTTGAGATGTTGGTTGATGCTTATAAGCCCTCTACTACTATTGATGTAATTTGAATATGAACCTTCTTCAAGCGGTGCGTTAAAGTGCCAAATAATCTGATTGTTGCCTTTTACAAGTTCTTATCTCAATCAAGGGTCGCGTTGTATCCTAAAATGATACTGAACACTTTAGCTTTACATGCGATGAAAGCTCTTACACTTCAAGAATGAGCACGACTATAGTGAGAGAGGTTTCAACGAT
This sequence comes from Panax ginseng, assembly GCA_020205605.1. Lineage (NCBI taxonomy): Eukaryota > Viridiplantae > Streptophyta > Magnoliopsida > Apiales > Araliaceae > Panax > Panax ginseng. Next base: position 11,127,827 of record CM035138.1, on the reverse strand, counting down.
TTTCTCACTATAATTGGGCGATTCTTACCCAAGGATCATACTCTTCCTGCGAATTATTACGAAGTGAAGATGATGGTCAAAGGGTTAAATATGGGGGTATCGTAAAATCGATGCTTGTGGCGAGGATTGTATGTTATACTATGGGGAGGACGAGATAAGGGGCGGTGTGATATATTCATTTTATCGCGCTGACAAGGTTACAAAACGTGGGGAAGGAGAAACATGTTCCCGGAAAATCTTACGATACTTTCCACTTGGCAAGAGACTTGGTAATTTATTCATGTCGCCTCTTATCTGTTTCAACATATGAGTTGGCATCGAACAAGGGATGTCGTGCACAGTCACCGACTCACCCAACGGATGGAGATGAAATGAAGAGATTTGATGTAAATTATCCTGAGTTTGCGGAAGAAGTTAAGAATGTTAGGCTTGGCATGGCTACTGATGGCTTTTGCCTTTTAATAATTTTAACCACCATACTCGGTTTGGCCAATATCATTATGGTCGCTATAATCTTCCACCCAAGTGATGTGCATGAGGGATCCGATTATTTATTTTTGACTTTACTCATTTGGGGATAAAAGTCCTACAAAAGATCTTAATGTGTACCTTCGATCGTTAAGGATGAACTAAAGATGTTGTGGGAGAGCGGGGGTTCGAGACGTATGATAAATCGATATCGAGAATTTTGTGATGAAAGCGACCAATTATGGACTATCACCGACTTTCCCGGCTCTTGGGATGGTTAGTGGTTGGTCAACTCACTGAAAGCTGTCTTGTCTGAGTGTGTATATGGGATGTCTGAAAGCAACCAAATTCAAGCGGCGTAAGCGGAAATGTAGTTTCTTTGGTCTACCGTGAGATTCTTGCCTCTTGATCATAATTACGAAAGATGTCTACGCGTTCAACGAAAAGATAGAAGAAGGGGTTGTTGGTGGTACTTGTCGCGGTGAGGTCTTGGAGTGGTTGAAGCAACTTGATTTTCCTTTGCGGGGAAGGAACACGATAAAATTGAGAAGCGATCAGTGCAGGAAGACTCATAATTGGACACATTTGCCTATATGGTTTGAGTTGTCAGTATTGGGGCACACTTTCGATTAAATCCTTTGTATAGATGTCATGCATCTGAAATGAATGAATGTTTTTGAGAAACTCGCTTTACACAAAGTGTTAGATCGCGAGTGGTAAAACTAAAGACAATGACAATGCTCGAAAAGATTTGGAGGCATTAAACATTAGGCCAAAATTGTGGCTTCACCTCTAACACTCTGAAACCTAAAGCTCCATTTAGTCTTACTAAGCAACAAGTTGAAGGCGATGCAGTAAAGTGGGTTAGTTGGTTGAAACTCCCGGATGGATGTCGTCGAACATAACACGTTGTTGTAAGGTTGAACAATTAAAAATTTTGGATTCAAGAGTCACGATTGTCATGTATTCATACAAAGTTGATTCAATTGCATTTCGTGAGATGTTACCCTGAAAAGTTATGGATGCATTGACCGAACTGTCAAATTTCTTTAGAGATATTTGGTCAACTATAATTAAGCACATTGATGTCAAGCAGATGGAGAAGAATATTAATTGTGCTTACTATGTGCAAGCTTGAAATGATCTTCCCTCCAGGATTTTTTGACTCGATGGAACATCTCCCTATTCATCTGCCGTATGAACTCAAACTTGGAGTACCGGTGCAATATCGGTGGATGTATCCTTTTGAGAGGTAATATATAAACTGCTATATATTGCTCTATCCTGCTCATATTAATAATATTTCACTAAGTCTGCATATTATTTATCGTAGGTATATGCCCCGATTAAAACAAAATGTCAAGAACAAAGCTCGTGTAGAGGGTTCTATTGCTTAACAATATACAAAGGAAGAGCTTGTCAACATCTGCTTATTGTATTTTGACGATATTGTCTCAACGAAGCACAACCGTTTAGGAAGGAATGAGGTTGTTGGTCCAATGACTCATGCTGATGATGAGTTAGCTGTATTCACAAATCCGGCTAAACCATTTGGTCCTGGGACTTTGACTTACTTAAGCGACAAAGAGTTGAAGATTGTATCTACATACGTGCTTCTAAATATGCCCGAAGTATCATCATACATCACGTAAGTCTAAGCTTATTTGCTCCAGTTAGTACAATTTATAAGTGTAGTCATTTCTATATATGTTAAAGACATTTTACTAATATCGCATGATTCATTCAAGAGGAAGCGTATGCTTCTAACCCAACTTTGATCGCGAGCAGACTTGGAAACATTCACTAATGCTAATTTCCAACAATGGTTTAAGAAAAGGGTTGAAGCGGAGAGTATTTCTGAGCGTTTTATAAATGTCATCCAAGGACCTTACAAAGTTGTTAGTTATTTTCCTGGTTGCATCGTGAATGGGTATAGATTTAGAGTCGATGACTTGCATGAACTCACATCAGTCAATTCTAGGGTTGTGGTGTTAGGAAGCTGCTATCAAGATTCTGAGTCCAATTATTATGGTCGTTTACTGAGGATGTAGTTGTGCTCAATTATCACGGTGGCAAAAAAGGTAGTTACATTTAAGTGTAAATGGTTTGATCTTTGAAAAAGGGTTAAAGTTGATCGTAATAGAATCACAACCGTGGATATCAAGTTTGGTGTTAAATTCGATGGCGATATGCGTGTTAACAAGTCAAATGACTCAAGTGTATTACGCTCACAATGTCGTAAATACTCAAAGCCTCCGGTACACAAGATGTCACTACTAAAACATGCTCATTTAATCTTGATAACATGTTTGGTATGGATGAGGCGTTGCAAGAAGATGTGAAACAACCCATTGGTAGTAGTGTTCCATCTTTGAAGAGAAAGCAGGATTACCACAGGGAGCGGTTTGGCGCTTGGAAGCGCCGAGATGCTCGGGATGGTGATTACCCTCTTTGGAGGAGGCTTTTCGTTCGCCCCCACCTACTCGGTATTCTTATTGTTTATGTTTTTCAATTAAAGGCTAGTTTGTTAATTCTCATATATATATATATATATATATATATATATATATGGACTAATGATTTATATTTTGATTCTATCAACGAGGTGCCGAAGATGGCGACCAGTTTGTGGCGATGATGAGCGAGAACACGAGTCCGACATCCATACACGGAAGCTTGCGTCGTTTCACCTCCTTGATGATGATCATACTTTTACTAGTTTATAGTTCATTTGTATATATTCATGTTATTGTAGACCACTTTTGTATATATTGTATATTCTAATTAAATACTGTCTATAACTATTGTAAATTATATTGTTTAACATTTATGGAACATACACACTGAATATTTGTAATTGGTTAGCTTATAATACATTTTGGTGGATATTTGAATGTGAATGTGAATGAGTTGAAGATTAAGTTTTAGTGCTACGTTGCATATTTGAATGTGAGATACAGGTTTATATTACTGTGTATTGGGTTGTGACAGGTTACAGGTACATTAATGGGTTTAAACACCTTAGAAACTGAACTTTTAAAATATGTATTTAAAAAAAGGATAGTTAATTGCGACGGAATAAGGTAGTTGCAGCGAAATTTCCCTCGGAAGTAAAAAATAAGTAATTTTTAATAAATGCTGAAATATCCTAAATTCAGTCGAACATACGTTATCTTCGACGCAACGTATCCGTCGTAAACACTCTATCTCCGACGCAAATTCCGTCGAATTTAATAATTAGCCAATTTTAATAAATGATGGGTTATTCTATTTTTCAGTCGGACATAAGTTAAGTCCGAGGGAATGTATCCGTCGAACGTATGAACTCTTATATTCGACGAAACGTTTCGTCCTATATATTCGGTCGAAGATAGTTAAGGTTCGACGTACATCCATCGGAGATACGTTCGTCGAAGATATGTAATTTCCGACAGAACTTTTGACGGATCTTATTTTCGATCACGAATATTTACGACCAATATCGTGGATATTTTAAATTTGAATAATGTAATTTCGAATAGAATAGAGATAATTAAATGTAATAATCAAATTGGACGTAAGCTTTTTTCTTGTAGTGGTTCTTGAATAAATTAATTCTTGAACTTGTTTTATTGAATTCTTATATCATTGTCATCATCTTCATGTTTAAGACCCGAATTTTATGAAATAAAAGTATTCAATTTTTCTTATAATTACAATTGGTAAATGGTTAAATTGATAAAAAGTTAAAGTTAAAGGGTGATATATGAAATTTTTTTTCAAAAATATATGATGGTTATAAAATATTCATTGTTGTGGGAGAATATTAGTTTTGGTGGTGGAATATTAAATGCTTGTCGGGGAATATTAAATGCAATGGTAGATCTCTTTATGGGCCCATATGAGAAAGCGATTGGAGGAAAGAAAAGAAAAGACAAAATAAAGTTGTTTATAAATAGCGGCGTAGTTATTATCGTCAATCTTGTTGGAATACCGGTGGGTAAAAACCACGATGTCTGGCGTTGTTGCCGCGATGGGACCGCGGTATTGCACCAATTATTGATTCTTACGTGAAGGCCTTTACTCGATAATTATTCGATAATTCTTATTCGATATTTTATTTTGATTCGATAATTCTTTGCGTTGATATTTTATAATTATCCTTTAATTGTCCGATTATTTTCATTAATTATCGGATCAATAATTTATATTATTTGAATAATATTATTAGATAGCATTATTGGCAATGTCTAGAAAGTTACATCTAAGGAGAGGTTTGGTCACTAATTGCGGCGCCCGATGAGAGAAATTCTTATTGGAAAGCCCCTGCTTTCACAGGAGCTGCTGCAGTTGTCGATAATGTGTTTTATAATATTATTTGTGAATAATTAATTATTGATTTATATGATGAGGAAAATATTGATTTTATGAGGATATAGATGGAAAAAATTTTAATGTGACAATTGTTGAAAATTAATATTTTATCTTTTTACGATAAAATAATTGATTAAATATATTATTTTAATAATATATTAATGATGATATTTTCGATGAATGTGGGATATATGAGTATATGTGGAGGAGGAGTATTTTGTTACAAAAATATTTAAAGCATGTTTTATGTGTCGGTGGACCCCATTTCTTGGTTGAAATTTGATTATAGCACATAAAATCGTCTCGTTTGTGGATTTGGTCAATTTTTGTTTGGAATTTGGAAAAACTTTCTTACGCAAAGTTGTAGAAAATTGAATTTCCTATAAAAACTTGCGAGATTCAATTTTTTAAGCAAAAGGGCTATTTATTATGAATTATTGAAGTTAGAAGCTCAAAAATAATTGATTTTGGAAGTTTAAAATAATTTAAATAACAAAAACGTTTTTTACATTTTGTTTCCCTCATTTAACATGTGTTAGGGGCTGAGTTACGATGTTGAGAGCATCGTATGAAGTCTTGGAAAAAAATATAATATTATTATTTTAATAAATTTTACTAACTTTGGTGTTACAGCGATTTCTATAAATAGGGTGCTTAGGTTATAATTGAAAATCACACGAAGCTGAAGTTTTCTCTCTATATATTATCGGCGTATTCTTGTGAGTATTTTGAGTATACTTTGAGTATTGCTATATCTGTGCAAGAGATTAGTTCAACGTTATTCGGTCAATCTTTTTCTTTTTGAGGTAAGGATAATAAAGGATTTTAAGGGTTATTATTTCAAAATTCTTCTGAACCTTCAAAATTCTGAAAAAATTTGAAATGATAATTTGATGAGTTTTGTTGATTGTGTCCAAAAATGGCGATTTTGGATGTATAGATTAAGAGTTATGAATTTTATGAGGAAAGACTATTTTAAAAGAAAACCCTTATAACTCCTTGTGGTTAATTCCAAAATTGATGAAATTTTTATTGGGAGTACATCTATATAATATCAGTATATCGTGTAAATTTCAAATTTTTGGATAAAAGTACAATTTATGATAAATGTTTAAATATTAAATTGGTTTTGGCCATATGAAAAATAGTAAATGACTTTTAAAAATTAGAGAAAATATATATTCAATATAGGACTATATTACTGCTAAATTCCCAGAAAAAAATATTTTTGGAACTGATTTGTTATTTTTCATGAAAATGGACTAGTTATGAGTAAATGAATTAAATATGTTATGTGAAGTAAGAAAATTAGAAAATAGGATTTTATGGCTTGAGAATCCTACATGAGGTATATCTGATTTTTGATGAGGATTTTGGTTATTGGTGATGAAATCTTATGAGTTTGGCATTTTAGAATGATTAAATGCATTATTTAGTAAAGTGTAAACAATTAAAATAAATTGTTTATAAGCTTAAAAAAATATTATTCTTTCAATATCATTATCTTAAAATAATATTGGTATGGATTTTATTGTGGAATTTCTACCTTTTTTGAGTCGGGTTTACTATTCATGAGATCTTATTCACGATTCTTATTCATGAGTTCTTATTCACGAAATTCTTATTAATGAGTTCTTATTAATGACAAAATTGTTTTTTTTCTAACAAATTATAGTTGATTTATGAATATTACTCTTGGAGATTAAAACTATATATTGATTATATTGATTTTATTATCATATATATAACATTTTATAACCACGATGTTGAAATTCTCTTTCCTTTGGAGTGTAAAGATGGGTAGATTATTGGTATGATCATGGTAGGGTTCTCTTTGGCGATGGTGAAAAGTTGAATTGTGGTTGGTATGATCATGACCATTGAATTTATAATTGAATATCTTTAGCTTAAGTCTGAAGGTGAATTGATCAACATGGTTATAATTATTGTTTATATAAATTACGAAATGATTATATATTTCTTTGAGATATTAATATATTTGGCTTTAATGCAAATATGAGCTGTTGAGGAATATCTTTGGCACATAGTGCAAAGATGAATTGTGGATGAATATCTTTGGGTGCGTAGTGCAAAGATGACTTTGTTGAATATCTTTGGCTGTAGTGCAAAGATGAGCTGTTGATGAATATCTTTGGCCGTAGTGCGAAGATAAATTTATTAGTATGATTATGAGCGAGGCTGTGATTTGGTATAACCATGATCTTTGATGTTTGGGTAAAACAAGTGATGAAAATTATCTTAAATCTGAATGAGAAAAGAATTTAGAACAACAATTACGATTATGAGTTATCATGTGATTGTGGGCGAGAATTGTTGATTGATGTTACGAGGATAAAACATTGTTGGTGGACTTTTAACATGGAAGAAGATAATAGACTTTATAGTCTATTTGACTCTTCTAATGGAGTGCTTTCGTTCATTTATGACTATGGTTGAAATTTTTTATCATCTACCGTATGTTACAAATCTACGATTTATTATTGATGAAGGCTATTGATAATTTAATTATCTTTAGTCATGATATTTTTTTTTGAGAGCTAGTTGTGCTCACCCTTTTTTTCTTCACAATTCCTTTCGGGTAATAAAAGTGTATTTGGGTGGCGAGGAATAACAAGGAATAGAGCGGTGAATTACATAGATGTTGAGGTGAGGTGAATTTAACTTGGAAGGGTGTTTTGCCTTTATCATACAAGATGTCTAATGACATACAACCTCGTGTCATCATAAAAGGCGGGGTTGTGCTCATCCACTTCTTTGAGTATATCTACCGGCACTTTACTATATGATCTTGGAGTCTATTTGAAATTTAACTCTCGATTAGAGGCGATGGAGATAATGATATGTCGAGAAAACTCACCATTGGGAAGAATATGATAGTAATCTTCTCATTTTTCTTTAGGGTCTATTAGATTGACCAAGGATAATTACGTGGCCATATGATATCTATCATAACCTAGAAGCGTGGCCTCCCATATACGAAGGTTTCATTGAGCACTTCCCAAAGATTCTAATTTCTAAAAGCAGTTTTTGACTATACCTTTATGTAAGGTGTCATTATGAGGTCTTGTCCACGGTTGGGACATGAGTCACAGATTGATATATATTTGTATCAAATTCACGACATATGTGTTGTTTGTATTTTTTGACGACAATTGTTGTAATAAAGTTGTAGTTGTTTTTTTTGCGTACCATGTATTTGGCGACTCGAGAATGGGTTGGATGGAATGGACCTATTTTGGGGTTAAAGAGCCCAGACATTTGGTATCGAGCTTAGGGATATGATCTCTGGCGGAGATCGGGATTAGAACTAAGAGGGAGAGATGAGTAAATCCTTGTTGTGTGTCTACTAAGCTTAATTGTTGGTGGAGGATCGTAATATCTGGATATTATGTGATATGTTAATTTGTAATTAACCCTTGTTTTATGGCGATGTTGAGAATGGCGGTGAGAATGCTAACAATGGAGTGAATGAGGCGTGGGGATACCTCTAATCATGACCGGGATAATGTGATGTCGAGTGAAGAAGAATTAGAGATATCCATGTGGTGAGTGAAGAATTGATAGTTGCACAGAGATAGTCATGAGAGTAACAATTGAGTGAGGAAGAAGAGAAGAAGAAGAATTACACGAGGAGAATTTATTAGAGGTATTTTATGATCAAAATGTAGAATTGCAAAATCGTATTCATGAGTTAGAAAAAGCGAAATTTGAAGAATTGCGAGGCGATCGTGGAGCAAAAAAAGGATCAACAATTCAAGCTTGTGTTTACCCGATATGTGATGCTTGAGCGAAGCATTCTTTGGCGAGTATAAGATGATAAAGATGGAATCTGAAATTGAAAGAAGAAAAAAGCGAGCAGTGAGAATAAGTGATGCGTGGGTAAAAGCCACCACGACACGTGGATATTGTGGAAAGAGATGTCCGATCTAAGAAGGCTAAAATAGATGATATGAATTTCTCTTTTTGGAAAGCAATTGGGAGAACTCAACATCGAGTTTTGAATTACCTGTCTGAGGCGGTCGACTGAATTTGATATGGATCGAAGATTGATGATTGGATCATGAATCGAGAATCTGAAAAAGAAGCGATTGAGGAGGAATATGCCTATAGAAAAGTATGTTCAACGGTAGTGATGATGGCCTTAAATCTTTGCCCAGACAAGTCAAAAGCCGGGTAGTTCGAGGGATAGCGGTTGTCATGACTTCCCAACAAGTGAGGAACCCAAATGAAGTTATCACGGGAGATGAAGCGATGGAGAAATCATGATGACGGAGATAAAATCTGAAATGAAAGCAAAGTATTCTCAACTTTTGAAATACAGTGCGTAAATTTGGGGACGAAATTTCATAAGGAGGAGATTGTAAGACCCGATTTTATGAAATAAAAGTATTCAATTTTTCTTATAATTACAATTAGGTAAATGGTTAAATTGATAAAAAGTTAAAGTTAAGGGTGATATATGAAATTTTTTTTCAAAAATACATGATGGTTATAAAATATTCATTGTTGTGGAGAATATTAGTTTGGTGGTGGAATATTAAATGCTTTGTCGGGGAATATTAAATGCAATGGTAGCGATCTTTTATGGGCCCCATGTGAGAAAGCGATTGGAGGAAAAAAGCGACAAAGAATAAGTTGTTTATAAATAGCGGCGTAGTTGTTATCGTCAATCTTGTTGGAATACGGTGGGTAAAGTAAAATGTCTGGCGTTGTTGCCGCGATGGGACCGCGGTATTGCACCAATTATTGATTCTTACGTGAAGGCACTACTCGATAATTATTACGATAATTCTTTATTCGATATTTTATTTTGATTCGATAATTCTTTGCGTTGATATTTTATAATTGTCATTTACGATTATTTTTTTCATTAATTATCGGATCAATAATTTATATTATTTGAATAATATTATTAGATAGCATTATTGGCAATGTCTAGAAAGTTACATCTAAGGAGAGGTTTGGTCACTAATAATTAGCAGCGATGAGGAGAAATTCTTATTGGAAAGCCCTGCTTTCACAGGAGCTGCACGTTTGTCGATAATGTGTTTACTGTAATATTATTTGTGAATAATTAATTATTGATTTATATGATGAGAAAAATATTGATTTTATGAGGATATAGATGGAAAAATTTTTAATGTGACAATTGTTGAAAATTAATATTTTATCTTTTTACGATAAAATAATTGATTAAATATATTATTTTAATAATATATTAATGATGATATTTTCTACGATGAATGTGGGATATATGAGTATATGTGGAGGAGTATTTTGTTACAAAAAATATTTAAAGCATGTTTTATGTGTCGGTGGACCCCATTTCTTGGTTGAAATTTGATTATAGCACATAAAATCGTCTGGTTTTGTGGATTTGGTCAATTTTTGTTTGGAATTTGGAAAAACTTTCTTACGCAAAGTTGTAGAAAATTGAATTTCCTATAAAAACTTCATGAGATTCAATTTTTACGGCAAAAAGGGCTATTTATTATGAATTATTGAAGTTAGAAGCTCAAAAATAATTGATTTTGGAAGTTTAAAATAATTTAAATAACAAAAACGTTTTTTACATTTTGTTTCCCTCATTTAACATGTGTTAGGGGCTGAGTTACGATGTTGAGAGCATCGTATGAAGTCTTGGAAAAAAAATATAATATTATTATTTTAATAAATTTTACTGCTTTTGGTGTTAGCGATTTCTATAAATAGGGTCTTTAGGTTATAATTGAAAATCACACGAAAGCTGAAGTTTTCTCTCTCTATATTATCGGCGTATTCTTGTGAGTATTTTGAGTATACTTTGAGTATTGCTATCTGGTTGCAAGTTAGATTCAACGTTATTCGATCGAAATCTTTGCTTTTTTTGAGGTAAGGGATAATAAGGGATTTTAAGGGTTATTATTTCGAAATTCTTCTGAACCTTCAAAAATTCTGGAAAAATTTGAAATGATAATTTGATGAGTTTTGTTGATTGTGTCCAAAAATGGCGATTTTTTGGATGTATAGATTAAGAGTTATGAATTTTATGAGGAAAAACTATTTTAAAAAAAACCCTTATAACTCCTTGTGGTTAATTCCAAAATTGATGAAATTTTTATTGGGAGTACATCTATATAATATCAGTATATCGTGTAAATTTCAAATTTTTGGATAAAAGTACAATTTATGATAAATGTTTAAATATTAAATTGGTTTTGGCCATGTGAAAAATAGTAAATGACTTTTAAAAATTAAAGAGAAAATATATATTTCAATATAGGACTATATTACTGCTAAATTCGAGAAAAAAGAAATATTTTTGGAACTGATTTGTTATTTTTCATGAAAATGGACTAGTTATGAGTAAATGAATTAAATATGTTATGTGAAGTAAGAAAAATTAGAAAATAGGATTTTATGGCTTGAGAATCCTACATGGGTATATCTGATTTTTGATGAGGAGGATTTTGGTTATTGGTGATGAAATCTTATGAGTTTGGCATTTTAGAATGATTAAATGCATTATTTAGTAAAGTGTAAACAATTAAAATAAATTGTTTATAAGCTTAAAAAAATATTATTCTTTCAATATCATTATCTTAAAATATTGGTATGGATTTTATTGTGGAATTTCTACCTTTTTGAGTCGGGTTTACTATTATGATGAGATCTTATTCACGATTCTTATTCATGATTCTTATTCACGAAAATTCTTATTAATGAGTTCTTATTCATGACAAAAAATGTTTTTTTTAACAAAATTATAGTTGATTTATGAATATTACTCTGAGATTAAAACTATATATTGATTATATTGATTTTATTATCATATATAACATTTTATAACCACGATGTTGAAATTCTCTTTCAACAGGAGTGTAAAGATGGGTAGATTATTGGTATGATCATGGTAGGGTTCTCTTTGGCGATGGTGAAAAGTTGAATTGTGGTATTTGGTATGATCATGACCATTGAATTTATAATTGAATATCTTTAGCTTAAGTCTGAAAGGTGAATTGATCAACATGGTTATAATTATTGTTTATATAAATTACGAAATGATTATATATTTCTTTGAGATATTAATATATTTGGCACATAATGCTGAATATGAGCTGTTGAGGAATATCTTTGGCTTTGTAGTGCAAAGATGAATTGTGGATGAATATCTTTGGGTGCGTAGTGCAAAGATGACTTTTGTTGTTGAATATCTTTGGCACATAGTGCAAAGATGAGCTGATGTTGATGAATATCTTTGGCCCGTAGTGCAAAGATAAATTTATTAATATGATTATGAGCGAGGCTGTGATTTGGTATAACCATGATCTTTGATGTTTCGGTAAAGACAAGTGATGAAAATTATCTTAAATCTGAATGAGAAAAGAATTTAGAACAACAATTACGATTATGAGTTATCATGTGATTGTGGACGAGAATTGTTGATTGATGTTACGAGGATAAAACATTGTTGGTGGACTTTTAACATGGAAAGATAATAGACTTTATGGTCTATTTGACTCTTCTAATGGAGTGCTTTCGTTCATTTATGACTATGGTTGAAATTTTTTATCATCTACCGTATATTTCTAAATCTACGATTTATTTATTATTGATGAAGGCTATTGATAATTTAATTATCTTTAGTCATGATATTTTTTTTCTTGAGCTAGTTGTGCTTTCACCCTTTTTGCTTCACATTCCTTTCGGGTAATAAAAGTGTATTTGGGTGGGTTGACGGAGAATAACAAGGAATAGAGCGGTGGTCTATAGATGTTGAGGTGAGGTGAATTTAACTTGGAAGGGTGTTTTGCCACTTATCATACAAGATGTCTAATGACATCTGACCTCGTGTCATCATAAAACGCGGGGTTGTGCTCATCCACTTCTTTGAGTATATCTACCGACCTTTACTATATGATCTTGGAGTCTATTTGAAATTTAACTCTCGATTAGAGGCGATGGAGATAATGATATGTCGAGAAAACTCACCATTGGGAAGAATATGATAGTAATCTTCTCATTTTTTTTTTTAGGGTCTATTAGATTGACGAGGATAATTACGTGGCCATATGATATCTATCATAACCTAGAAGCTGGCCTCCCATATACGAAGGTTTCATTGAGCACTTCCCAAAGATTCTAATTTCTAAGCAGAGCAGTTTTCGACTATACCTTTATGTAAGGTGTCATTATGAGGTCTTTGTCCACGGTTGGGACATGAGTCACGATTGATATATATTTGTATCCAAATTCATATATATTTGTATCAAAATTCACGTTGTATGTTGTTTGTATTTTGACAATAATTGTTGTAATAAAGTTGTTTATTTTATCATACCATATTATTTGGCGACTTGTTTGAATGGGGTTGGATGGAATGGACCTATTTTTTGGTTACCTACTTTAATGTGTTTGACTACTTTAGTTTAATTTGAGTTTGTGAGTATTTTGCTTGTTTATCTATGGTAATGTATTGTATTTGCAAATTTGGGATCTATATTACGAGGAGCGCCATCATAATTAATTTCACTGCAAAAATTATTTATTGGTCTGACATGGTAGTGCCCAATGTCATTATGAAGAAATTGAATGAACATCAATTGGGAAAGATTAAGTTGACTTGTTTTGGGAACTTTGTAGATGTTGGGGAGCCGCAAATATTTTCACAATTAATCCATCAGGCTTTGGTGAGAGAATTTTATCAGAGGGACAAGGGGGAGATGTGATTTTTGTTTGGTGAGAAAAGGGTAAGATTCGGGTTGCCATAATTTTGTTTAGTTTCTGGTTTGCGTTGGCAATGAAATGAGGATATTTTTGCATTCAAGGGAAGGGAAAATCAGTTAGTGAAAAAGTTTTTGGAGATGATTGTGACCCGTACTAGTATCGGGAGGATATATCAGAAGGCTGTATTTGATGATGATGAGGAGGCTATCAGGATGGCAGTTATATTCTTGGTTTTCAATTTCCTACTAACTACTATTTCAGATAATCATGTTGATGAGGTATTGCTTAATTTCTTTTTTATGGTGACCTTGATAGTTATCCGTGGGAGAAATTTGCCTTTGATTAGACAAAGAAGTCTTTATCTCTTGCTTTGAAGGGACATTTAAAGAAAGGCATGAATGGGGGTGTTATATACAATTTTTACATGGACAATTATTGTAAATATTATAAGTTGAATGGATTGCCCTATGTTTTCTAAGATTTTTTGTATGAAACCATTCCTACTCTTAAAGTCCGAGGTTTCTGTATTGATGAGTTTCTGTTATAAGTTAGATTATTTAGATGAAAGGAATTAGGGAAGGCTCCCAAAAATGACAAGTTGAATGATTTAGTGTTTGGTTCTGGACAGGTACATCGATTACCATTAACATTATGTTTCGTTACCTTTATGTCTACATTTGGTTACTGATTTTAATTTATTGTTTTTCGTGTAATGTTTTTTTTTAATTTATCAATGTTTTAGAGATGCTATATTTACTGTTCTGACTCTATTTCAGTTGAGGATACAAATGCTCATTCTTACGACATATGAGAAGGATCGTTTGGATTTGGGTGGTTTTCACTTTTTCACTAGTAGAAAAAAATAAATAGATAACGTTTAAAAAACGTTGTAATAGGCCCTCCATAAACGCCGTGGTTAGCAGTGTCATCTATTAGACACATTTACACAACATTTTTAAAGCGTTGTTTATTGACACATTACACAATATTTTTTTTCTTCTAAAAAACGTCATTTATTTGACACATTACACAACGTTTTTTTCTAAAAAACAAAAAAATGATGTATATTTGACACATTACACAACGTTTTTGGATCTCTACTTTAGCAAACAACAATATTTATTTTGTAAAATATATTGTCTAAAAAAACGTTGTCTATTTGTTTTTCATAAGATATAATACATACATATAATTACTATTATATTGAATTACCAAACAAGTACCTAACATTGTTGTGTGAGTACCAAACAAGAATTGCTAATGCCATGATATAGCTAAAAAACTCTAAATTCTCATTTAAAGTCAAAATGTATCAAGCATTCTAAGTTTCAAAATACATCCATAATAATACACAATCAGCCAATCATTTGAACATATATAAAAGCCTAAATAACTTATCCAGAATACATAATCAGCCAATTGTGATGGAGAAAATTTGGCCGAGTGGATTTACAACTTGTATGTTTAAATGTACAGAATACAAAAAATATATAGGATAATCATAGTGTGCCTTTATTTCTGACATCCTCAACAGGACCTTCGGGATCCACACTCTTGGAGCAACCCAATTTGAGCTTTTTAGCAGCCAGCCGAGGCCTCAACTGCATGACATAAAAACGACCAGTGCCTAAATTTAGCAAAGATATAGCAGATAAAAGGTCTTTACAAGTATAACATATGTTGGATTGCAAAAATGCAAACAGTTCACATTAGTTGGATTTTAAACCATATGTTATGTGAGTAGCTGAGACAACTAAATAAGCAAATAGACGACTATTTAAGTTATTATACCAACATAGCACTCATGAGACATGAGCAAACAGTGGTTCCTTTGATAGCTGAACGGGGTGCATATGAAATTAAGTACGACAACACACCCAAAAATTTGCTAAGCCTTGCAAATAAAAAAATGCTACTACATACCATCTCTATATACTTCAAATCCTTCAAAACTTGATATGTATCCAGCTCCTGAAATGGATGTAAAAGGGACTGAGTTATACGAGGAAAATAAAGAGTTTTAGGAATAGTAAGTCCTCGAAGCTATAGTGACTGAAGATGCTAATTTTATGCAAAAGCCAATGACACTCCTTTGACGGTTTAGAAATCAAATAACAACCTTAAGTCTGTAAAAAGATAAGAAAAAACAACTTATGACTGCCAAAAGGTATGGATATGTTACCTGTATTTTTTTCATTAATTGGTCTTCTAACTTTCTTACTGGAAATATGCATTTCACTTTACATGAATTGTATATTTTGAAAAGCAGGAGCAATTTCCTTTTCTTCTTTAGTGATGATTTTGGCAAGTATATATTTCCAGTGTATCAAGTTCAACCTTCTTTGGCTCTGACGCAGCCTTCAGTGAATCGAATTGTTTTTCTTGATAAGAATGTTGGGATGTCAAACTGTCAATCTGTCACATGATAAAAGAGTTCACTACATCAGTCTCTCATTAATATAGAAGGCCAAAATGGTGGACAGTTTATACACGTTTTACCTTTTTTAGCATTTGCCGAATTATTGGGTAAGTTGTTTAGAGTTTTCAGTTCAATTTCTTCAATAGTAACACCGTACAAAAGTAACCAATAGGTAAAAGGGATTAAAGCAACCAATGAATTGTGAAATAAAAATAAAATAAGTACACTGGCATTGTGCAAAAAAAAATTACTAGTCAACGACAGTTTTATTTTTCCGACTGCTTATCGGTTTGGGCAAGCCATCAAAGGCCGGTCGTGCAATGGGAAACAAATGGCAACAAACATTGTGAAAGGAACAAATTGTTTACCAATCACTCTGCACATGAAAGAGACATCCTAAAATATTAAATTTATTATTTTTAGGTATACATAATAATCATATTCTAATAGTTTAATAAATTTATATACTTATGTTTATTAATACAATTAAACAGTTTTACATTTGGATTCCATCATAAACCAAGTAAAGCATGTTTATATTCACCCATAGAGGAGCTAAAATAAGTACCTCCTTTGCAAAACGATTAGAATAAGTACCACATGGAAATACCAATGTCTACACCTACATTTTTATATTTAGTTTTGTTACTCATTTCTTTTGTGAAAATTACTTTTTAAACCCGATTCACAGTCTCTGAAATGTTTACTTCCAATTATTTTCTTTTTATAAAAACTTTCAATTATTGTTTACCTTGGCATTCTCTGGATAAGACCCTCTCCAAAATGGTGGTAGGCAATAGTCACTAATTGCATTTGCTTCTCTCACATAGGAATCGCTATGACCCAACAACATAACCTGGTTTATAGAAGAGTATAGTATTATACTATTAGTATTTCCATGAAAAGGAGTCATGTTAAAACAAGTAGTGAAAATGGGTATAGAAAAAATATGCACCTCATTTTGGTGGGTGAAGTAGTTGTTAGAAATTGTAATGGCAGTTGAGCCCATGACAACATCAACAAGGCCATCAGCATAGTTAGATAGTGAGTTGTGATCAATCCATATGTGGCTCGACCCGAAGATGGAAATGGCATCACCATCAGCCATTGTCCTCCAACCAAAATGGGTTGGTGAGCTCCTGACTACAGCCATTGTCCTCCAACCAAAAAGTTGTACATTACCTAGGGAACATGCTTGAGCTTATGCTTCATTTTATCAGACCATTCAGGTGATGAATCAGACTAAGGGCCATTCCACTCAACCTCATTTGCCCATGGTTTACGAATCTGAACAAGTTTGTGGCCATCTACTTCTCTAACCTATGAAAAATTAAATAGAAGAGTGATCACTTATCTCAAAATTGATGATGCTATCTTGTCATAAAAATAATTAGATAAGGATCTCAAATGAACATACTTGCAACAATGAATTAAAACTAACAGTTTGTTCAGATTTGGTCATGCTCGATTTCTGATCTGGAGTTTGCAATGCAGAAGTTTGATGAGAGCCACTATCAGAAATTTTAGAATACTGCATTTCAACAAGAGATGGAAAGTTCCTGCGTACTTTTCCAGTCAACTGATCATAGCGTGCCAGCAATTGATGCAAGCTGCGAAGCTTCACAACATGAGCTATCAACTCTGGCTTTTTAGGATAGTAAACATCAGCCTCCTTTGCTGCAAAATGTTCATCTTCTTCAATCAACCTTAAAATTTCTTTGACACTCTGATCAGGGGCGGAGGCATGTATAGGCTAGGATGCTTTAGCCCGGGTGGAGTTTTTGGAAAATATTTAGTACTTATATATCTTCAATAGCCCAGCCCAATATTGTTTTCCTGTTTTCTTGTGATCCATTAAAAACAATGAGGAGATACACAGTATTGATGATATGCTGAAACTCGGCTTTCCCGTGTTTAGTCTCAGCATTAAGCTTATGGAGCCTCTCTGCTGCTTGCAGCCCAGATAACGTATTATACTGCTATTGAATTTCACCACCATAATACTCTGATTTGCAGGTCTCCTGCGGCATACCTTGGTCCTTTCCCCAAACCCATCCATCCTCCCTCTCTTTCTGATTTCCCCAAATTGCAAGGTTAGAGTTTTATTTTTACCCCCAATTTTTTTTATGTGACTGCTATCTTCCATTCTTCATCACTGGTTTATGCGTTCTTATCATCTGTCTGTTTGTTGTTGTTAATGTCATTTGATTGTGGAGACTTTACTAAACTTTTGGGGCTTCTTTTATACACAACCAATCCTTTTACCGGACATTCCTTAATATTTGTAATATCTAGTACATTGCTAGATGTTTGGGGCTTTTCTAATATTACTCAATGCAAGCAATGTTTGTTTGTTTATATTTAAAGTGTTCAATCAGGTGGCCAAGATCACTAATTTTAATAACCAACTGGTTGGATGTTCTTGTGGATATCCAAATGCATATAGGATGTTCAAATATTTCAGAATTTAGCACTAAGTTTTCTTTAGTATGCTCTGATAGTTATTTATATTTCATTATCCATTGGTATCCCAAAATCTCAACTGTGATGTCCTTGTTGTTGTTTTTTTTGACATCATGGAAGGAGTAGTTTTTAGTGCTATGTTGGCCTCTATCTTGTTTAATTTTGATGTTTATTTGTCCATGCATCATTTGTTGCTAATTGTGGCACATTACTAAGATACGAGTAATTGTTTGATATTATGCTTGTTGTATGCCATGCTTTGACTAATTTACTTAGTTAAAAACTTTTTAGGTTTTGAAATCTAATGATACTATTAGCATTCAGTATGTTATTTTTCACTCATAATATACTAATATGTATTAAGTGACATAATGCACATATATCTGTTGCACAACCACAAATTTCATCTGCAGTTTCAATTTGAATAAGTCACAATAGAAAGTCAAGGAAACAAGAGAGAAAAAACTATGTTTTCTTTCTTTAAACCAAGAGAAAGTGCATCAACTAGTGAAGGGCATTCTCCATCTTATGTTGACATCTCAAATCACCAACCACCCTTTTCCAAATGTCGTATAAAACTTAAATAGTGAAGTGCATCAACGAATTCTATTCTACAAAGCATAGAAGGATGCAGCTTAAATAGTGTGTTGTTTTCCTTTTTCCTTACATGTTATGTACCTTTGAACCTTACTATTATGTATGATTTTGAATTTATGATTGATCTTGGTGGGATAATTTTTTGTGTATATAGTTGGTACTTAGTAGCCCAGGAGATGCAAAATTCCTGGCTCCGCCCTCGACTCTGATCAACCCCTGTACTCAAACAATTTTTTGTTATGTGATTGCAATAGGGCTTTAAGATTGGAGAGATTATAAGTAGGCAACTATACTGTATGATTAATGTGTGACCATGTACTAATTCAGAATGGTAAGGGCATTTATCAACTCCTATAAAAACTAAACAAGAAATAGCCGGAAAACAATTAACCGGGAGATTACATTTATATGAATATTACATAGCAGCTTAATTACCCTCAATATTTTCTGCTAGACATTTAGAATTTTCAGGACTAATGTGACTGTCCCATGTCCCCGATTGTGATTTTGTCTTTACATCCTCCATTTGGCCTGAGATAATCCTAAATAGATAATTATCATACCATAAGACTGTAATTTGCAGCCAAAATGAATTTATTGTATGAGTAAAAAAAATTCAATTAATTACAGTTTTTTCAACGCTGTCATTCAAGGAATTAAAACACAGTAGAAAGAAACCATGAAACTCCCTCAGTACTACTTTAGCTCATCTATGAACTTTTCTAAGAAAGTAATATGAATTAAAATTAGAGAAGGTAATGAAATAATACAAGTAAATGTTCTACTTCTTTATCGAGAAACAAATTGACGGCTAATAAATATAAGCAGGGTGATTGATCACATTATATATAGAATCCCTTCCCAAAAAATGTATAGTATTTATTCCAACTAGAATTCTTACAGAAAATAGTAATTTAAGTGTAATTTAGATATACGTACAAAATAGGGTAACAGGGTTGTACAATCACTCGACCGGTCACTAGATTGGTCGGTAGAAACCGGTTAGGTTAGAATTATTGTTACATTTTAGTACTAGCCTACTAGGCCTACAAAATGTAAGTTGGTGTATCTTGGGTAACATAATATACCCTACATAAATACATAACTCATGGGAGTAAAATGCAAATGTGGTCCTCTAAACTTTAAATTTTCTGGGTATTGAACCCATTTTTTTTAATCAATGCTAAACGAGCCCCTTTCTAGTTTCTACTTAGAAAATTTTGAATATTAAAACATCACGTACCACATGTGCATTGACTTGCATATGTGTCACATGTGACACCGCTGATGTGGACATAAACTCAAATTTTGCCAAAATATCTATTGTTGCACGAATTTGATCCCCAAACCTCACATTTGAGATATTGATCATAAGAGACCAACTAAGCATCAAAGGCTAGGGTTGGGGGAAAAAAATCGATTTTTTCTGTTTTTGGGCGAACCGGCCGGTTCAGTGCAATTGATAATTGGTTCGGTTTTGGTACACGAAATTGTTATAAATCGAATTTTCGGGACCGACATCGGGATGGGTTTTGGCTCGTTCGGTATGTATCGAACCAAGCCGGTTAGACCGGTTACATAAATAATATTTCAATTTTCTTATCCTTTCTGAGTTTTAGTTTATTTTCCCAAATAGATCTTAGAGACTCGGACCCATCCTCGAAGGCTCGAACCTTTCTCTCCAACCCAACCATCTCCGATCCATCATATCCCATCGGCCAAACCTCTGATCATGTCCCACCGGCCACTGTCACTGATCCATTTTTTGACTTCTCTTTAGTAGTTTCTCGTTTCTCTGAACAAAGGTTTCAGTTGTCTCTTCACTCGCCAGTCGCCGACTCTAGAAATTTCTGAGTTAATTTTTCTACCAATTGGGCTTGGATGGTATATAAACTGAGTTTA
Source organism: Panax ginseng (assembly GCA_020205605.1). NCBI lineage: Eukaryota > Viridiplantae > Streptophyta > Magnoliopsida > Apiales > Araliaceae > Panax > Panax ginseng. Next base: position 11,106,898 of record CM035138.1, on the reverse strand, counting down.
TTTTGAGCTTTAGGGAGTGTTTGTTTAGAGCTGAATGGAGCTGGATCTGAATGGCTGAATCGGTCAGTGCGTTTGTTTTGGTGTGAATGGTTGAATCAGTAAGATGGACAAGCTGAATGGCTAAGTCGGATTTTTTTAGCTGAATGAAGTAAAAAAAAAAATTAAAAATTAAAAAAAATATTAACTATTATATTACGTAATATTAAATAAATTTAAAACAATTTTGAATTTTTTCAGAGGGGTAAAATAATAAAGTTTTTCAGAGGGGTAAGATTCATTCAATTTTTAGCAAACACCCCCTTAGTAAATGGATTTCTCTCTACTTTTGTAGTATATGAGTGTTTACTTTTTAGGACTTTAATTTATATATTTTTATTTTTTTGGTGGTTTGTTTACTATGTAATGCTTGGCTTTATGAACTTATCCTAAAAACGAAAACTGGTGCTTTATGTTATTGTACTTCCAATTCCAAGCAAGGACAGTGGAGTAGTTGTTTTCATTGAAATCGACTACCGATGTATTTGGTGTTATGATCAAAACCCAACTCTACATATACCAAGCCATACTCATGCCATTTTCCTTGGAGCTCAGCCAGTTAAATGGGTCTAAAATCATAAGGTCCATTTTTTAATAAATGAAATCCTAAAGAGTATTTTGTGTTAAAAAATTAGTACACCAACAACAGAATTCAATGGACAATCGAAACTGGATATATAATACATTATGATGCTTTATGTTACCGGTGCTTCATGTCAATGTATTAATTTAATTTACAGATTTGGTGTATCTCATTTTTGCTTTGTATTAATTTAATTTACAGATTTGCTTTATGTCAATGTATCTGATCATTTTTGCTTTGCAGTAATGGTGGATCATGCTTTCCTTGACATCTAAATGGTGGCTCATGAGTCATAACTGTTTTGTTGCTGACACTGCTGCTGACTGTTTTAGTACTACTACAATATTGATGTATTGATGTTTATTGATCCTTGAGATACTGTATAGTGACTATAGTCTGTATTCATAATTTGGAGGAGTACTGTTTTGTTTTGATGTTATGTTATACTGTATGGATGTATTCATCTTGCTGATGTTTAACTGAACTTTATGTTTCATCCTATTAGTTGATAAATTGTATCCTGAGTCATGCTGCTTTGAAGTTATGTTTGATGTATAGATTGTTTTATGTTTAATCCTATTGATAACTTTATTACTTGCTTAGTTAATAACAGTTCAGTCATCACTTCTTAGTTGCTTACATACAACCGGTACAAAATAGGTTAATCGGTTTGAGATACCGGTACCGGTATCAATACGTAAATTTGGTCAGGTTGGGTATTCGGCTCGGCTTGGCTTGGTTCGATAATTTACCGATGCACAGTCCTAACAACGGCATAACAACAAGTAGTTTTTCCAATAAATAAATTATTTACTTAATCAATCGATTCTCCCAATAGAAGATTGATAAAATTTTAATGTTAAGATTAATCAAGTTTATAAAATCAAAAGGTAAATAAAATATTTTATTATAAAATATGCTTTAAAAGTTGAAAAAAATAATGACATTTAAACAAATTAAAATATTACACTTAGAAAAATTAATAAAAATTAGGAATCTTTTTTTAAAAAAATAAACTCAATAGATTAAGAAATCTACACCCAAAGTACAAACAGAAAGAACGACAATGTTATTTAGAAAGGCGAAAAGAAAGATCCATATTTAATTAATCAACTTCAAAATCCCCTACACCAGCAACACCACGACCACCTTTGGTGTAATCACTTATTCTTTAATTGGTGTAATCAAATGTTGAAAGCAACAATTTATAGAGTGATGTGTTTTGTCTTTCGAATGAAGAACTAGAGAGAACTCTAAATTGCGAAAATTAAAAAAAAAAAAATAATAAACGCTGTAGTCTAGATCCGCCATCCACTGGTAACACAAATACAGTAAGTGTAACACCCCAGTCCACATCAAAAGATATGGAAAAAATTTATTCAGATATGAGGAATTAAGTAATACCAATAAGACTTCAGAAGCCACGGCCTTTTGGGGGGCGCATGGTGGTATTTAAGATGATAGAAGATCTTATTGGGCCTTATTTTGATGGATTTGATTCGATTCAGACTTGGGATTTGATCTGAGATTTGTTTCGAATTCGAAATTTGACCCAGGTTGTTTCAGTAAGCAGCCCAGATCCGCCGTTGATTTTAAACACAAGCACCATACCTTTCAGAAGTCAAATTCAAAAAATTAATGTTCAACAAACCCAATTGAAATCCTAATTTGTAGAGCCCAAATCAAAACCCAATATCCAGAAATTTGATTATATAAACACACACACACACATATATAAATATATATATATATATATATAGATGTATAGAGATAACATCTTGGTTTTCTTATCCCAATAGCTTGCCTAACTTAATTTTTCCTATTTCAATTGCTTGCTCAAAATAAGAATCTATAAAACTTCTTGCATCCCTTGTAGATAACGAAGGTGCTTTTGATGGTGGAGGTGCAATGGTGGCTAGTGCCATTGGTAGGAATTGAAGAAACAAAGGTGGTGAAGAAGGAAACGTAAAATTTAGAAGGAAGATGACGGATGGGATGCTGTTATATTATTTTTTAGTTTGTTTAATTAATTACTTAAGTATTTGTTATGCTTAGTTAGTTTAATTTATATTTAGTTTCTTTACCCAAAAAAAAGTATTTATATTTTGTGTCTGGGAGGAATTGATTGATTAAATATTAAAATTATTTGTTGAAAAAATTTAACATTTAGGCTTGGGCTACTGAGGTGGTCTTATGACCAACACTTCAAATATGAGGTTTTGAGGAAATTCACAACAACTCATATGGCACCTAATGATAATGCTAGATTTAGCCACATTTATTTATTTAAATTCAATTCTAAATATACATTTCATTCTAAGTCAAGTGAGGAAATGAGAATTGGAATTATTTAATAAGATAAATAAAAGAGAGCAAAGTGATGAAGACTGACGAGACTAATAATTATAAATAACTAAAAAATATTTATTTTAATTAAAAGTCAAACCAACATATAGTACAACATTTAATTATTTGGGTTAGAATTTGATATACTGATAATGTACATTACACGAATTATATTAAAATTATGACATGTTATTAAAATAAAAATTATAATATTCAACACAATATTTTATTAATGAGTTATCATAATTTTAAAACGTTTATACATACACTAACCGTATATAAATCATCAATCAATCAATTCAATAATAATAGTGTCAAAGGAACAAACATTTCCAAATTCAGTCCACAGATTCACTATCCAAATGAATATAATTTATCAAACTCTTTATCTGTTACGTTGCGTGCAAAAAATAGTTTATTTATAGTCCACAAACATACTTCAATTACGTTTTAAAAGAGTCTATCTTCATCCTTGACAAAATGTTAACGAAAATCACTCTTTTGTTTTGTGTAACATAGTGAAAAGTCAAAGAAATATATTTAAATGCAATAATGCATAAGTATATTGCACAAAGATTAGAGAGAGGGGTCCACAATCTAATTAACAAAATACATGTTGGTTTGTAATATTCTAATTTTTTTGTTTTGATGATGACTTAATATTATGAACTAATTTGTCTATTGTAAAATTTCAGGAAGTTGATGAAAGATCATTGATGAAAGACTTTGAAGATTTGAGTCTTAAGAAAAATGTGTAAGGTCATTGCAAATATTTGATTTTTCAATACAAGGCTCTAGGACATTTTATGTGTATTAAAATGTGTGATTAAATATTTTATGCATGCTTAAGAATTTTATATAATATGCTAACTGATTTTAATGCTTAATTCTTAGTGGTTAGTATTTTATGCCATGCATGATTATAATTGAAAATAGCTGTCATAATTATTTTGTTTAAATCTATTACATGATTTACGGAATTGATATATGATATATGGCAGTAGGTGTTTTAAAAGTAATGATTACTCTATATTTACTTTAAGTAGAGTATGGAGTCTTTATACTGCACATTTCTTGGAACTCTAAGATAATCATTATCTTTGAAAGTTGGTTTATTATACACTTATTGATATTTACAGAACTAACACTCATTGTTATATTCAGTGTTATTCATAAGGTAGTGTTGTTCACATTAACACTTTTCTCGGAATTATTATATATATTTGTAATATGGAAAGTGACGGCAGGTGCTATAATTGTTCAAGAAGATTATTATTTGAAAGAGTCAAAAATATACTTCCAAGAGTTTTAAGATATATTATCGGATCTGTTTCAAAACTAATTATTTTCCTTATCCGATTAAAATGCTTCCCAACGGAAATAAAATTTTGGAACGTTACTTATCTTTATCAATTTCTGTTGGCAACGTAAAAAAAAGTTTGATGTCATTCAACGGAACTCTATAGCAACTGTAATAATTTTGGGCTATAAAATGAAATTGATATCAGTGGAAAAATTACAACACTTGAATTAATTATTGCACTTACATAATGAAAAAGTTATTTGATATTTTGGTGCAATTGAAATTTGCTGCTGTGCTACTATAACTCTACTTATATTCAGCGTAATTTCGTGGGCTATAAATCGATAATATCCTTACATTCTTATTTGATCATTAGCATACATTAGTTGAGCCTTGCATTGTTAAATTGTTTATTTGTTTTTGATCATTAGACCTCTATAAATTGTAATCTTATATTTTTAGACTAAGTGTTGTCTAAAGGAATTTAATCCAGTGGATTAAGGTTTGTTTACAAAGCAGTTCAAGGAAGCTTAGAAGCTTAAAGGGGTGCATTGGTGCACGAGGAGCAAGTGTGCTCAAGTGAATTATTGTAATTCAATTTGATTGAATCTGCTTTTGTAACAAGGGTCATTTTAAAGAAATAAAAGTGAGTCTCCAATACTAGTTGGTATTGGGCGTGGACTAGGCTATTATTATAGAGGTAATAAATTTGAACCACGTAAAAATCTTGGTGTTATTTTATTGCTTGATTTTCTTTAATATTTCTCAAGATAATTAGTTTTCTTAATATTTAAAATATAAACTTTTGCTTCATCTTGAGATAGTATATTTACATCAAGTATTTTATCTGACTTATAAATTCACCAAGATATTTTCTTAAACAAAAATTCAATTCGGTAGACTGCATTCATTCAGCAAGCTGCATTCTTTGATACAGTAGGCTGTATTCAATAGTTTGAATTTAAAGTTTAAAAATTGGTCATAGTTTGCTCCCACACTTATTCAACCCCCCTTCTAAGTGTGCCATATCTGAATTTCATTTGGTATCGAGCAAGACTCTCTTACATGGTCTTAAAGGTGATTTGTAGGAAAGATTACGACATAGCACGGTTAGAACAACAATCAAGAAGGTCAATCAACAAATAGACCTCCTTTGCTGTATGGAACAGAAAATTACAACTTCTGGAAATTCCGAATGAGGATCTATCTTCAAAGAGATTCTTGGGAATGATGGGTTGTGGAGAACGGACCAGTTATTCCACGAAGAGAGGATGGGACACCAAAGATTCTACTAGAAATGGATCCAAATGAAATCTACATGGTCTCATATAATTCGAAAGCAATGAACACACTTCTCAGCGGCATGGTACAATCCGAGATAGATAAAGTCTCTTCATGCAACACAGCCAAAGAGATGTGGGATACTTTAGTGGTAAGTCATGAAGGTACTTCAAAAGTTTGAGAAGTCAAGCTAAGCATGCTCATGCATGATTATGAAATATTCAAACTCGAGAAAGATAAAACTATAAAGATGGCTCAAGCAAGGTTCCTTTTTCTTCTGAACTCATTAAAGCTACTGGACAAATCTATTCCACAAAGTGAGATTAATCGTAAGTTACTTCTGGCTATGCCCAAGAGGTTTGCTTCTAAAATCACTATTCTTCAAGATTCCTCTACTATATCTACTATGGATACATTAACCCTTTTTGGTGAACTTGAGGAATATGAACATCAGCTAAAGAGGTATGATGATGAGGACGAAACTCCTCGAAGAAAGGTTTTAGCTCTTAATGCAGGAAATGAAGAAGAGCTTGATGATGATTCTGATGAAGAGATAGCCTTGATGACAAGGAGACTCAAAGGACTTCTTTAAAGAAAGAATAAACGAAAGAATATCTTCAACTCAAATAAAGGCAAAGGAAAACAAAGCGAGGAGGCGTGTTTTGAATGTGGGCGCCCAGGGCACTTCAGAAGGACTGCTTTCAACTAAAGAATAAAGGAAAAACAAGCTTCAAGGATAATAAAAGAAACAAGGCACTAGTCACTTGGAGTGATGAAGAAGAATCAAGTTGAGGTCGACGCCAAGGATGAGATAGCTCAAGTATGCTTCATGGGAATAGAAGGTGAATCAAACGAGGTATTTAATTTTGAGTTTAATTCTTTGAAACAAGAAAATGATAAATTGAAAAAAAAAATGCATATTTGAAAGACTTGGTAAATTCATTAATGGGAGAAGTAGACTCTTTAATAGATGAAAAGAAAGATATTGAAAAGAACTCTACATGTAATGAAGAAAAGGTTTTGATTGCAAAGATTGGTTATTTAGACAACTTTAATAAAATACTTTTCAATAAGGTGAAATTCTTAAATAATGAAGTCCAAAAATTGACTAATGAGTTAAAAATGAGAGATGTGTGTATTGATGCATTTAGTGATAAATCGCCTGTTAAAACATCTCCTAATGACGAACTTCAAAAATAAATAGCTTCACTAAAATTATCTCTTGCTAAATTCGTTCAAGGTGAAGAAAATTTAAATGTCATTTTGGGTAAACAAAGACCTACTTTTGAAAGACAAGGAATTGGTTATAATATAAAAATGCTAAAGTCAAAATCACGTTTTAGATTAAATTATTGTTCACCTTTTACAACGTGTAGAAATTGTGGCATTAAAGGTCATTTGGACATAAATTGCTTTAAGAAAAATAAGATTAAGAAGGTTTGGGTTAAAAAGGATGATTTACCTGCAACTAACGTAAAAGGACCCAAAAAGATGTGGGTACCAAAATGATGAATTATTTTTTCTTGACAGGTATGTCTCAAGGCAAGGGTTCCATCTCAAAAATGGATTCTTGATAGTGGATGCTCACGTCACATGACCGGTGACAAAACAAAGTTCATAGAGCTAAAAATCAAGAAGAAAAATGGTACAGTTACATTTGGAGATAATCGAACCTGCGAGATAATCGGAAAAGGTAAAATTGGAAATGGTAAGGTAATTATCGATAATGTACACCTTGTTAATGTACTTGAATTTAATCTTATTAGTATCAATCAATTAATGGATAATGGTCACCAAGTTAGTTTTGATAAAGAAAAATGCACTATTTCTCATGGTACTTAACAATGTTACCCTAGTTGCACAAAGAGAAGAAATATATATACTATTGATTTTGAAAGCAATGGGATGAAGAAGTATGTTTAGCATCATGCAAGATGAGGCTAATTAGTGGCACAAGAGGATGGGACATGTTCATATGGATTTAATCAAGAAATTATCCTCAAAGAATCTCATCAAAGGGTTCTTAGAGATCAAATATGAAAAGAAGGGAATTTGTGTTCCTTGTCGACTCCTGGAAACAAGTAAGAACGTCATTTCTGACAAAAGAACATGGTACATTGGAGATCATAAAGAAATCCAAAGAAACCGTAAGAACCTATTCAGCAAACCAAGTGAACAAATCCAGCAAGTTGAATTGGAAAACTTTTAGGATGTAGAACAAGATACAATAGAAGAACTTGAAGCAGACTCTCCTCAACAAGAAGAAGTAATACATGATATACAAATGCCAAAGACTGCAAGATATCTCAAGAACCATCCACCGGAAAACATCATTGGAGATATAAACAAAGGAATCACTACAAGAAGAGGATTGCAAAATCAATGTGCTTTTTCAGCATTTTTATCCCAAGTTGAACCAAAGAATGCTAAGGAAGCTATCCTAGAAGAAAGCTGGCTAATGGCAATGCAGGAAGAACTTCAACAATTTGAGCGATGCCAAGTCCGGGAACTTATGCCACCTCCTAAAATGTTTCTATTATTGGAACAAGGTGGGTCTTCAAAACAAGCTTGATGAGCATGGAACTATCACTCAGTAATAAAGCACTAGCTAGTAGCTCGAGGATACAATCAACAAGAAGGATGGACTATGAAGAAACTTACGCCTCCGATGCCAGATTAGAGTCCATCCGCATCCTATTAGCATTTGCATGTTACAAGAAGTTCACACTTTATCAAATGGACGTAAAAAATGCTTTTCTCAATGGATACATCAATGAAGAGGTGTATGTAAAATGCGACCTCCGATTTGAACATGAGAGGTATCCTAATCATGTTTACAAGCTAAAGAAAGCTCTCTATGGGCTAAAACAAGCTCCAAGGGCTTGGTACGACAGGTTGAGTAAGTATTTACTTTCAAATGGTTTTATTAGAGGAAAAATTGATTCTACATTATTTATTAAGCATGAAGATAAAGATATTATTATTGTACAAATATATGTAGATGACATAATTTTTGGTGCTACTAATAATTTTCTTTGTGAGTGGTTTTCGAAGTGCATGCACAGGGAGTTTGATATGAGTCTAATGGGAGAACTTAATTACTTTTTGGGACTCCAAATAAAACAAACAACGAACGATATGTACATCCATCAAACCAAATATACAAAAGAACTTCTCAAAAGATTTGGTTTTGAAGGATCTAATTCAAAGGCTACACCAATGAGCACTTCAATAAAGCTTACGTCCCGATTTAAAAAAGGTATAGATGTGGAGGTAACTAAATATCGAGGCATGATTGGTTGTTTATTATATTTAATCGCATCTGAATAGGATATTATGTATAGTGTTTGTTTATGTGCACGTTTTCAAGCAAAACCTAAATAATCTCATTTACAAGCTGTTAAAAGGATTTTTAAATATTTAAGTGGTACAATAACTTTGGGATTATTTTATCCAATCTGCAATCATTTTGAACTAATGGGTTATTCAGATGCTGATTATGCAGGGTGTCAAATTGATAGAAAAAGTACCAGTAGTGCTTGCACATTTTTACGTCACAGTCTTGTTACGTGGCATAGTAAAAAGCAAACTTCAGTTGCTTTATCAACCACTAAGGGTGAATATCTAGCTGCAGGGAGTTGTTGCTCTCAAATCTTATGGTTAAAACAAACTTTATGTGACTTTGATATTTTATGTGATAATGTGCCCCTATACTGTGATAACTCTAGTGCTATAGATATTTCTAAAAATCCTGTATTACATTCACGTACAAAGCATATAGAAGTCAGACATCATTTTCTAAGGGATAATGTTTCAAAAGGATTAATTAAATTGATTTTTATTCCAACAGAAAAACAGTTGGCTGATATCTTTACTAAACCCTTAAGTGAAGAAAGGTTCTGCATGCTAAGAAGAGAACTTGGAATGTGCATGGTTTAATATGTTTACGTACTAAAATAGTTCATGCATTAATATCTCATAATTACACTATATTTGCATGTTATTTTAACTATGTTTTGATAAACATTAACTGTATGTAACCGCAAGAAAGAAGATTCGCACCGCACACGCTTCACACTTCACGGTATCTATATTTATGGGATTTGATATTTAAAAAGACAGACGCTGAAGAAGTTTGTTCGCAGTCCAACACTTTCCATTTAAGCTATAGATACACGTTTCTTTTAAAGATTAATGTCTATCGCCGACTTGGGAAACGTAGAGTTCTCCATCTTAAAATACGGAACAGTAGCCGAACAGTTTTTCGAAATTGAAAAGACGCTCATCTTTTGGTGACAGGCACTTAATTGTTCTGTATTTTTTGTGTCTTTATATCCTCCATTTTTCTTAACCCAGACTTCACATCTCCACCACTTATCAAAAATCCTTCATTTTCATCAATCTATAACACCATGAAAACCAGAGCTGGCAAGCGATCGGCCGGAAAGTCAAACGACGAAGGATCTTCGTTGAAGAATCACACCGGACTAAAGATGAAATCTAAGTGAGTGCAGAAGAAATCTTCTGTGCATGTGTCGTCTGATGCCACAATCTTATCCGACGATTCAGATTCTAGTTTCTCTTTCCTAAAAGCTTCAGACATCGAACCGCCTCACCGAGGAAAGTTGAAGCAGCCAATGGATGAAGAACAGTTTTTCTCACAGCCAGAGTCTCCCTCAAATCTGGTAAATCCATTCTCATCTTCCTTTGATTTGCAAGACAATTTCTTTAGAGGACCTAGTTTTGAAACTCGTTTTAAAAACTCCATTGCTACAAAACAATTTGTGTATGAAAAAACTTTAGATCTCTTTTATCTCAAACACTCTGTTTTGGAGAAATTTTTCACCGAGTGAAACATTTTTTCTATGCTGTTTCCTCCTACTGTTGCCTATCCTCGGTTGGTCCAACAATTTTACACTAATCTTGAGTGTAATGGCGACTGTTTTACCACATTTGTCAAGGGTAAATCTTTATTTTTCACAAGTATAGATTTTGGAAGTATTCTGGGTGTTTCTTCTACTGGACCATGTCCTTTCACTCTCAAAGGAGCGGCCAATATTCCTTTTCCTCCTTTAGAACAACTTCATATAGTCATGAATAACTATTTTCTTTCATCTCTGTCTTTACCAAAAACTGTCAGTGTTTGTCCTAATGCATGTGTTCTCCATAAGTTGGTTCGGTATAATCTGTTTCTACCCCTTGGTGGGGGAGCCGATTTTACTTACCAAGATTTGGTTGTTGTTGCCATGATTCTCAAAGGAACGGTTTTTAATTTTTCAAAAATGATGTTATCTCACATGCAAAGTTGTATTCGTCAAACAAAGATATGTCTGCCTTACAGCAAGTTTTTAACAAAAAAATTTACACATTTTAAAATCTCTTTGGATGATGAAATTTCTGTCACAAATCATGAGCTTATTGACACTGCCAATTTGACAAAATCTCACATTACTTTTCATCTTTGGGTGAATTTGTTCGTCTTATCCCCATCCCTCTATTATTACATCCCCTCCTATTTTTCCTACTCCTGACTCATCTTCATTTTCTTTACCAAATTCCAATGGATCTGATGTTATGAATGTGTTGAGTGAGATTTTACAAAATCAAACTTCTTTGAAAGCCGAGTTAGTGGAAATTAGGAATCGTCTTGTGTGTCTTGAGAAAGGGAAGTTACCAATTGATGCACCTGAGATTAATAAATTATATCATCGAATTGAAGATGAATTTATTGACCTTTAAGCGGGTTTTGAGATACAGACACTAGCTATGGTTGAAGCACTCCAACGAAAATTTAATCGAAACACTTGTCAATTAAGTCAAGAGGTGAAATTCGTTAGTTATCAAATTGGGGAGCTAGCAGATTTTATGGCTACAAGGTTCAATGCTATTGGTCAAAGGTTTCATGTTCCAACAATGTATTCTCTAATTCCCGACTGGCCAATGAATAACTGGATGGCTGAGTACAAGGGAGATTTTCTGGATATGGAGCTTCCTCCTGCAATATTGATACCTCGACCACCTCGACTTACCAACGATTACACCTTGGAAGAGCATTTACATCGTCTTCGTCATCGACCATACTTCACCAATCATGCTGAACAAAGGGCCAATCTCGAAGATATTGATTGATTGGAGTCTTTTTCTTTTTGCATGATGCCAAAGGGGGAGAAAATGTCATTCTATGATTCTGTGAATTCTTGTTTTAAAATTTTTTCTTTTAAGACTATGGGTTTAATTGGTTTGATAGGCATGGTTGCCTGGATTTTAAGATGTTAAGATGCTGATAAATTTGCATGTTTTAAAACTGATTTTGTTGCAGACATTATTTTTTAAGAAAGAATTGATGGTTTAAATTTTCATAAATTGGTTATGTGCATGAATTCAGGGGGAGAATTCAGGGGGAGTTATTTTTTTTTGGTGTTGTCATCATCAAAAAGAGGGAGAATGTTGGTTTGTAATATTCTAATCTTTTTGTTTTGATGATGACTTAATATTATGGACTAATTTGTCTATTGTGAAATTTCAGGAAGTTGATGAAAGATCATTTGTGACGCCCCCAAAACAGGTCTACATCACCCATTCTGAGTTGTCAATACACGGTACAGAAATAACTACAACTTTATTATTACAATAGTAAAACTGTGAGTTTAAATACAGATATTGCCATCTAGACAATATCCACATACAAATAAATCCTCATCATAATTATTGATACATTATTTTACAACAATGGTGAGGACTACTAAACAACTCTCCTAGAACCTTCATTCCATACCCCCACTGTCATCGCTTATATTCTCGCCTCCCGAGAAGAAAAATGGAATAAAAGAAAAAGGGTGAGCTCGACTAGCCCAAAGAAAAATATTATGACTAAGATAATATACAACAAAATTATCGTTAGTCTTCAACAGGAAAAAATATAATAGAATACAATAGACAACAAGTTTTAAATCAATATTCATGCAATGAAATAATAATTCATTAGAAGAGTTAAGTAGAGAATGCAAACTACTATCTTCTATGTATGAATTTTAAAGTTCATCGCCTATTTTTTTTATCCCCAGTAACATCAATCAATAAATATCTGGGATCAAATATTCATCCTTGCACTACAGGCCAAGGACATTCACCAGTTGGTCATGTTCATCTAAACACCTGTTCATCTTTGCACCACGGGCCAAAGATATTCATCAGAAATCATTCATCTTTGCACTACATTTTGCCTTTTACTACGTGCCAAAGATATTCATCGAAATCATTCATCTTTTGCACTACAGCCAAAGATATTCAATAATATCATCATTTAAGATGAGGATGATAAAAATATATATTTTTTTAAAAAGAAACGAATCCAATGAAACAAAATGACAAGGATTAAGGATTAAGGATTCGTGTACTTATCCACGCCCAAAAATACCTCAAAAATAATCATAGTGGTGTAAAATTCAAGAATGATCAAAACATGGATACAATCAAAGCTAGTATCCACAATAGATATTTTGACGAAAAAGAAAAATTTTCATTTTTTGATGAATAAAGGCTCAGTATTCGTGAATAAGACCAGATATCGTGAATAAGGTCATAGTATCGTGAATAAGAACTCACACCAAAAGTTCCAAATTTGATAAAAACTTCAGATCAATATTTTAGCATAATGATATTGAAGAAATAATATCATTACGAGAAAAAATAATATCCCTTACCTCTGAAAAGACAAAAGATTTAACCGGAATAATCGGATATAAAGCTATAACTTGAACTTTCACCGTATAGCAATACTCAAAGTATACTCAAAATACTCACAAGAATACGCCGATAATAATATAGAGAGAAACTTTAGTTTCGACGTGATTTTCAATTCTAACCTAAGCACCTATTTATAGGAAAATGCTTAGAACACCAAAGCGTAAAATTTAATATAATATTAATATATATAAACAAAATTCTTACGCCCACTTTTGGCAATCGAACTCACCCACCAATGTTGCCTAATAATAATGACAAAAAAACAAAAAAACGTTTTTTGTTATTAAAAACAATTAAAACTTCCAAAAATCAATTATTTTGAGCTTCTAACTTCAATAATTCACAATAAATAGCCCTTTTGTCGTAAAAATTCAATCTAGCCACTTTTTATAGGAAATTCAATTCTCTACAACTTTGCGTAAGAAAGTTTTCCAAATTCCAAACAGAAATTGGCCAAAATCCACAAACGGGTGATTTTAGAGGCTATAATCAAATTTCGGTCGATAAATGGTGTCCAATTTACATGTTTAACATGTTTTAAACATTTATTGCAACAAAAATACTCTTTCTCCTTGTATACTCATATATCTCACATTCATTGTAAAAATATCACCATTATTATATTATTAAAATATAATAATATATTTAAATAAATTATTTTATCGAAAAAGATAAAATATTAATTTTCAACAATTGTCACATTAAAATTTTCTCCATCTATATCCACATAAAATCAATATTTTCCTCATCATATAAATCAATAATTAATTATTCACAAATAATATTACGTAATCACATTATTGACAACGAGGCGGTTCCTGGAAAGAGGGGGCTTCCAATAAAATTTTTCCTTCTTGGCAGCAATTAGGTGACCAAACCTCTCCTTAGATGTAACTTTCTAGACATTGCCAATAATGTTATCTAATAATATTATTCAGATAATATGAATTATTGCTTCGATAATGAAAAATACTTGTGTAATAACAATTATTGAAACAACAAAGAAGATAAAATATCAACGCAACAATTATTGAACCAATAAAATAAAATAATCTTTGCAATAATTACGTAACCATTATTGAGTAGTGCCTTCACGTAAGAGTCAATAATTGGTGCAATACTGCATGTCTTCTTGTCAAGAACAACGCCATTCATCGTGTTTTAACCACCGGTATTCCAACAATGTAAATCCAGAATAACTACGCCTGTTATTTTTAAACAACTTATATTTGTCGTTTTCTTCCTCCAATCGCTTTCCGTTATGGGGCCCACACATGGTCGCTTGGTAAATATTTAATATTCCCAAGACAGCGATCTAATATTCCACGACCAAACGAATATTCTCCGACAACAATGAATATTTTATAACCACTTACTTATTTTAAAATATTTGCGTATTTTACCCATAACTATCCACATTAATCACATCAACCCTTACTATTTCAAAATAATAAATAGAGGAAATTAAATTTTATTTATTAATTATTTGGGGTCTTACATCATTGATGAAAGACTTTGAAGATTTGAGTTTTAAGAAAAATGTGTAAGGTCATTGCAAATATTTGATTTTTCAATACAAGGCTCTAGGACATTTTATGTGTATTAAAATGTGTGATTAAATATTTTATGCATGCTTAAGAATTTTTTATAATATGCTAACTAATTTTAATGCTTAATTCTTAGTGGTTAGTATTTTATGCCATGCATGATTATCCTTGAAAATAGCTGTCATAATTATTTTGTTTAAATCTATTACATGATTTACGGAATTGATATATGATATATGGCAGTAGGTGTTTTAAAAGTAATGATTACTCTATATTTACTTTAAGTAAAGTATGGAGTCTTTATCTATCGCATCTTTCTTGGAACTCTAAGATAATCATTATCTTTGAAAGTTGGTTTATTATACACTTGTTGATATTTACGGAACTAACACTCATTGTTATATTCAATGTTATTCATAAGGTAGTGTTGTTCACATTAACACTTTTCTCGGAATTATTATATATATTTGTAATATGGAAAGTGACGGCATGTGCTATAATTGTTCAAGAAGATTATTATTTGAAGGAGTCAAAAATATACTTCCAAGAGTTTTAAGATATATTATCGGATCTGTTTCAAAACTAATTATTTTCCTTATCCGATTAAAATGCTTCCCAACGGAAATAAAATTTTGGAACGTTACTTATCTTTATCAATTTCTGTTGGCAACGTAAAAAAAAGTTTGATGTCATTCAACGGAACTCTATAAAGAATCGTAATAATTTTGGGCTATAAAATGAAATTGATATCAGTGAAAAAATTACAACACTTGAATTAATTATTGCACTTACATACTGAAAAAGTTATTTGATATTTTGGTGCAATTGAAATTTCTTCATTGTCTTACTATAACTCTACTTATATTCAGCGTAATTTCGTGGGCTATAAATCGGTAATATCCTTCTGTTACTATTTGATCATTACATACATTAGTTGAGCCTTGCATTGTTAAATTGTTTATTTGTTTTGATCATTAGACCTCTATAAATTGTAATCTTATATTTTTAGAATAAGTGTTGTCTAAAGGAAATTTAATCCAAGTGGATTAAGGTTTGTTTACAAACAGGTTCAAGGAAGCTTAGAAGCTTAAGGGGTGCATTGGTGCACAAGGAGCAAGTGTGCTCAAGTGAATTATTGTAATTCAATTTGATTGAATCTGTTTTGTAACAAGGGTCATTTTTAAAGAAATAAAAGTGAGTCTCCAATACTAGTTGGTATTGGACGTGGACTAGGCTATTATTATAGAGGGTGATAGCTGAACCATGTAAAAAATCTTGGTGTTATTTTATTGCTTGATTCTCTTTAATATTTCTCAAGATAATTAGTTTTCTTAATATTTAAAATATAAACTTTTGCTTCATCTTGAGATAGTATATTTACATCAAGTATTTTATCTGACTTATAAATTCACCAAGATATTTTCTTAAACAAAAATTCAATTCGGTTGACTGCATTCATTCAAATGAGCTATATTCTTTTGATACAAGAAATTTGTATTCAATAGTTTGAATTTAAAGTTTAAAAATTGGTCATAGTTTGCTCCCACACTTATTCAACCTCCCCTTCTAAGTGTGCCATATCTGAATTTCAATACAATTGATTTTAAAATTTTCGCTCACCCTAATAAACGATCAGAATCGTCTAAAATTTGTGATAACTCTCACCGTCCATTATATCTTCTTTACTTCAAAGGATAAAAAATTGCTCTCTCTCACTTTCAGATCCTCCTCTGTTCTTCCTCCTCCCGAACTCGCTCTCTGCCTCCTCCATTTTCTAACACCGACAATCTCTCATCCCCTTCGTACGTAGTACCGGAGGCACGGGTAATACGGCTAGTTAAAATATATTACACTTGCACAAAGACTTGGCTTCCCTCCATTTTATATTAGAAAATATTATCTTCACAAGTAAAAATAAGTTTTTTATAACATTTCTTTTACATAAGTGTAAACTCGTTTATTATTTATGAGTGAGAATTTGAAGAATTATCACTTTTAGTTGTAAAAATATCAATTTTTTATTTATTTATTTATGGCAAAAATCCTGAAATAAGAAGAGTAATTCTCATTGATATGTGAATCGAATTACAAAAATATTAGAGTGGAGGTGATACCTCCTCACGGACATGGTTCAAATTAAAATTCGAAACTCGAGAATATATATATATATATATATATGTATATTTTTAAAAAATAGATAAAAATATACATACTTGTGTAGTTCTTCAACACCAGCACCGAAAAGGAGCTCGTCATAATTACCCAACACTCAAATTTGAATAAATCTGTATTCACCAATTAATGTCAATCAAACCTACTCCATGGATAGATCATAAAAAAAAACTCTGTAAAATGAGAAAATCTCAAATTAGGAGAAGAAAACTCAATAGATTGAAAAAAAAAAATCAAATTAGGAGAAATAAAACTGCATAAAAAGATAAAGTAAGAACAATTAAACAGAAAAACGTAAGAAAAAGCTTGAGGGACGGTCTTTTTAGTGTCGGTTATATCTGAAAATACGGAGGCTAAAGTATTTTGTAGAGAGAAAAAAGAAAAGAGAAATGTTGGACAGAAGTGTAGTGGGCAAAAGTCAAATCCAAAAAAGGCACAACATAAACATTATTAACAAAAGAAATGATATATGTTGGCAAATCCCTATTTTGAAGATATATAAGAGACATCATTAAAACTTTAAGATATAATAAATGAATGTCATAATATTATATATATAGCTTTTGAAATTAATTTTTATATAATTTTTAATATTTTTATATAAAAAATATCGTTATAAATTTACAACGACTATAAAAATGTCGTTATAAAATTTATTGTGCGGATTTTCGTATAAAAATATTAAAAAGTCAGTCGGTTTCCATATCTTTTTGGTAACTTTATTTTGTCATTTGCCACCGTCTTTTCATGGGTTTTTAACTTGTTAGTTGTTAGTTTGTTAGTTGTTACCGCCATCAACAAAGTGCTTTTTTGATTTTTCTCCGCATATTTTCTCAACTCCAGCTCCGGCCTCCGATCATCCATTCACACACAATGGAAAAATCTGGGTATTGCCGGGACGGAATTTACAGATCTCTCCGGCCACCTCTACACCTCCCCACGGACCCAAAACTCTCTATGATTTCCTTCCTCTTCCGAAATTCCTCTTCTTACCCTGATAAACCGGCTCTAATCGAGGCCGATTCCGGCGAAACCTTGACCTACTCCCAGCTCAAATCCACCGTATTCAAAGTTTCCTACGGATTACACCAACTGGGCATCAAGAAAAACGACATCGTTCTCATATTCGCCCCCAATTCCATTCAATTCCCTCTTTGTTTCTTCGGAATCATCGCCGCTGGTGCCATTGCCTCCACCGTCAATCCCAGTTACACAGTTCCCGAGGTATCGAAACAGATAAAGGATTGTAACCCAAAAATTATTATCACAGTCCCTGAGTTATGGGGAAAGGTAAAAGGGTTTAATTTACCAGTTGTGCTTTTGGGTTCTGAGGAATCATCGAAGGGATTTGAATCAAATTCAAGAGTTATCCATTTCACTGACTTGGCGAAGAATAATGGGTCAGTCTCAATTTTGCCAAAGATTTCGAGTAGTGATACTGCAGCTTTGTTGTATTCATCTGGAACAACTGGGATTAGTAAGGGTGTAGTTTTAAGTCATAGAAATTTTATCGCTGGAGCTATAATGGTATGTAGTGATCAGGAATTAATGGGTGAGATGAACAGTGTGTATTTGTGTGTTTTGCCTATGTTTCATGTGTTTGGACTTACTGTTCTTACTGTTATATGTAATATATAATATTATTTAATAATGCATATAAATAAATTATGAAAAAATAAAAAATATAAATTCGAGTCCTTTGAATTCACAGTCTCCTTAAAGTAAATTTATTCCCCACACGGATCTCTTTGAGATTAATTGAATAATTGCTTCCCAAGATAAAAGCATTTCAATTCTTAATTAGTAGCATTACAAAATTAAGAATTCATCGAACCAATTTCAATGTTATGTACTTGAACTTACAGAATTATGCATGTATATATGCAAACAATAATAATGCATGTATATATGCAAACAATAATAATGCATGCATGAAATAAAGTTAAAAAGGATTAAAATAAATGTTACAACTTGCAGGAAGTCAGGAAGAGTCAGAAAGGGATATATGCCTTTTTGGGATTATATATCTTGTGCAATGGTATATATATACTTGCAATGTAAAACGGAAGAAAAAAAAAAATTCCACGAACTTGTTTTTGATAATACGCGCCCAAGACCAATTTATAGAAAAAATTGGCAGTTTTTTACCGTTGGAGTCATTGTCTTGATATATAACTTAATAAATGGAGTCATTGTCCACCAATTCCCATGTATGATTTTGCATAATGGACTCAATTTCGCTATTTATTGCTTCTTTCCAATGAGAAGCATCTGGAGAGGATATTGCTTCCTTATAGGTTCGAGGATCGTTTTCTAACAAAAATGTTAGAAAATCCGGACCAAAAGACGTTGAAGTCCTTGCCCTTTTGCTACGTCTAGGTTCATCCACTACAGACTCTTTGTCTATATTTTCAGGATTATCACTAGTAGCATCCAAAGGTCTTTTGTTTGAATTTGAATCATTATTTCCATTATATGGAAAAATATTCTCAAAAAATGATGCATCTCTTGATTCAATAAATGTATTAACATGAATATCGTTAATTTCAGATTTATGAACAAGAAAGCGATAAGCACTGCTGTTATTTGCATAACCAATGAAAACACAGTTAATTGTTTTTGGTCCTATCTTAACCTTTTTAGGTTTAGGAACCATCACTTTTGCTTTAACCCCCCCACACTCTTAAGTATGTATAGCAAGGTCTATGACCTTTTCATAATTCATAAGGTGTTTTATGAGTTTTCTTATGAGGCACTTTATTAAGAATATAATTGGCGTAAAGAAAAAGCTTCCCCCACAAATTAGGGGGTGCTCGGGCTCGCTCAACATAGCATTCAACATTTCTTTTAATGTTCGGTTCTTGCGTTCAAAGAATACTGTTAGATTGAGGTGAATAAGGAGCGGTAGTTTGGTGAATAATGCCATGAGTAGAAGCGAGATCTCTTCAAATGGTGATTCATATTCACCACCTCTATCGCTTCTTATTGCTTTTAATCTTTTGCTAAGTTGATTTTCAACTTCATTTTATAAAGTTGAAACATTTCTACAAACCTCATCTTTACTTCTTAGCAAATATACATAACAATATCTTGTGCGATCATCAATAAAGGTTATGAAATATTTTTTCCCACCTCTAGTTTGCACAAACTTTAAGTCACATATGTCGATTGTGAATTAAATCTAGAGGTTCGATTTTTCTTTCAATGAATGAAAGGGTAATCTTGTTATTTTGATTCCACACAAATTTCACATTTATGTTTTAGATTAATATCAAATTTAGGCAAGAACTTTAAATTAATTAATCTACGCAGAGTATTATAATTAACATGACCTAATCTAGCATGCCATATGTTTGAAGACTCTAACAAATAAGCAGAAGAATTAATCTTATTATTATTAATAGACTTTGGTACAACAGTCATAACATTCATCTTAAAGAGCCCATCATTCATGTAGCCCTTTCCTACAAACATATCATTCTTAGTAAGTACAAACTTATCAGACACAAACACCAACTTAAAGCCATTCTTGCTAAGCAGTGACCCAGAAACTAGATTCTTCCGAATATCTGGCACATGAAGCACTTCATTCAAAGTCAGTTCTTTGCCAGATGTCATTTTCAGTATAATCTTTCCACGTCCTTGAACCTTTGAACTTGAGGAGTTTCCCATAAAGAGTTGATCATCATTTTCTACTGCTTTGTAAATAGAAAACATCCATTTGTTGGAACATATGTGGCGAGTAGCTCCAGTGTCCACGTACCACTCTTTAGGATTTCCTACCAAATTACATTCAGATATAACTGCACAAAGGTTCATGTCTGAAACATCTTCAGAAAGCTTCTCCAGTTCTGTCACATGTGCTTGAGGCTTTTGTTCTTTCTTCAACTTCTTTGGCTTTCGACATTCATTAGATTTATGTCCTGGAATGCCACAGTTGAAACATTTGCCTTTGAAATTTTTCTTGGCCTTGAAAGCTTCTTTGCCTTCACGCTTCCTTTTGTTGTTGTTTGGCCTTTGTTCTGAACATTTGCCTTTGCTTCAATGAAATTCTTCCCACTCTTCTTCTCGGATCCTCGATTGTCCTCTTGAATCCTAAGTCAAGACAATCGGCTTCTTCAAGATTCATCTCTTTGCGTTTATGCTTGAGATAATTCTTGAAGTCTTTCCATGATGGTGGAAGCTTCTCAATCATTCTTTGTAACTTGGAATGATTCACTTAATGACATTCCTTCGAATGAATGTCATGTAGAATTACTTGTAATTCTTGAACACGAGTGATAACTCGCTTTGGAATCTACCATTTTATAATCAAGAAATCTACCGACAATAAATTTTTTTCATGCCAAAGATCTTCGCTTTTATATTTCTTATCTAAAGATTCCCAAAGTTCCTTTGCGGTTTGAATTATAAAGACACATTATACAATTATATTGTCTAATCCATTCATTACATAATTTACAAGACAGAAATCAAGATGTTTCCATGCATCAACAATGACCACCTTTTCTTTGTCAGTTTCTCCTTCAACAAGAGTAGGACAATCCTCTTGAAGAAACCGAGCCAAATTCAATGTTGTGAGATAGAATAGCATTTTTTGTTGCCAACACTTGAAATTAGTTCCATTGAACCTTTACTGCTTTTTCTCCATGAGACATACTCACGGCAGGAATGGTGTTTGTAGAAGCCATTTCTGTTATACAAATAAAGATTATTGTCAATATACAGAAACAAATTTCTGTTTGTACAAGATGTAACAATAATATATATTAGCAATAAAAATAAACTGTTATTTGAATTTAAAACAATAATGAATAGTATCTATTAATATGTAAACAATTTTCTGCTTACATAAAACACTATTACACATACGAATATATATAAACAAAATATTATATATATACTATTAATCATGCAATATTTATAAACATATAAACATGCAATTTATATATAATAACAAAATTAATTAACATGTTATATACACTGTTAAACAGAATAACAGAATATTATTTAGTGACAATTCTTAAAAAAATTCATTTTTTTTTTTTTTTAAAGAAATTTGAGATTTAAACTGCAAAAGAATAATTTCCTAACATGCTGTCATTTTGTATAATAAACTAACATGCAATCATTATTATAAACTTACTGCATAATTAAAATATTGTTTAAAAAGCTTCTGAACCATGCAAAATTACAAGGAACATATAATGACAACAAATACTTGTGATAATTATTAAAACATGCAGAACATACAACATACAACATACAACATACTTGTAATTATTCACCATGTACTTTCCATAAAATAACACAAAATACGTTAATAAAACATATCCAGAAAATATGCATTTACGGTAATGAATTATAAACTACTATGGTAATAATAGACTATTAAGGAATCTATGTTAATTAATAATAAAACATTCGTGCAAAATTAATAATTGTCAAATTTTCTGACTAAACAGAAAATTCTGATAGAACGGAAGTGATTTATTATATAATAACAGAATATAATAAATGCAAAAATATTTTGACCGAACGGAAAATTAAAGTATAAAACATATTTGCAAACAGGAAAATATGTTACCTAATAATAACAACAAGGGTAGTTCAACAAAGTTATGCAACATATATTAACATAATTATTAACAGGAGCATGATTATCATATAACTTTCATAATCATGGCAAAGTAAACAATTCTGACGACATAATAGATCATGTATAAATATACATTACTGATCACAGAATTATATTATTTAACTACACTTAACTGTATTATGATGCAACGAATTTTTAGAATTCTGTTAGTACAGAAAATTTAATTTTTAAAACGATTTTCTGTTGAATTAAATTCTATAAATTAAATACTACTATATTTACAGAATAAGTAAATTTGCTTTAAGATTGTTATCTGTAATATATAGTATTATTTAATAATGCATATAAATAAATTATGAAAAAATGAAAAATATAAATCCGAGTCCTTTGAATTCACAGTCTCCGTAAAGAAAATTTATTCCCCCACAGATGCTAAGGGTTAATTGAATAATTGCTTCCCAAGATAAAACGGATTTCAATTCTTAATTAGTAGCATTACAAAATTAAGAATTCATCGAACCAATTTCAATGTTATGTACTGAACTTACAGTAATTATGCATGTATATATGCAAACAATAATAATGCATGTATATATGCAAACAATAATAATGCATGCATGAAATAAAGTTAAAAAGGATTAAAATAAATCTTACAACTTGCAGGAAGTCAGGAAGAGTCAGAAAGGGATATATGCCTTTTTGGGATTATATATACTGTGCAATGGTATATATATACTGCAATGTAAAACGGAAGAAAAAAAAAATTCCACAGAACTTGTTTTTGATAATACGCGCCCAAGACCAATTTATAGAAAAAATTGGCAGTTTTTTACCGTTGGAGTCATTGTCTTGATATATAACTTAATAAAAAATCTGATAATTAATTAAACAGATTTTGTCCAAAAAGATATATATAACATGACCCGACCCGACCCGGTCCGTCAATTTTCTCATTCAATTCTTAATGGATTTGAACACATAAATATATATTTTATCAAACCCATTTCCAACACTTACATATGCTCAACTGCAAAGAGGGCATACACTTGTGTCAATGGCAAAATTTGATTTGGAGAAGTTTTTGAGGTATATTGAGAAGTATAGAGTGACTCATGTGTGGGTTGTGCCACCAATTATACTTGCTTTGGCAAAGCTGAGTGTGGTTAAGAACTATAATTTGTCTTCGTTGAAGCAAATTGGTTCAGGTGCTGCTCCACTAGGTAAAGAGTTGATGCAGGATTGTACCAAGAATTTTACTCAGGCTTTGGTTATTCAGGTAATTTGATCAAACCTGGATATTATATCAGCACAGTGCAATTGGACCTCATTTAATTCTAAATTAACATTTCAGTACCTTGATATTAACCCATATGCATTTTGGTTTGAGTTTTTTTTTACAAGTTTTTCATTTAGTGGATCACATTCCAACTTTTATGGTTGATTCGAACTAGAATGCAATTCTATTGGATTGCAATAGACAAATTTGTTTGGAGTATATTCATAAATCGGTAACTTCTTTTAACCTCCATGTCAAGTGTATAATTACCTTGAGGTTATCATAATGATTTCGAAAGAGGTATACTTAGTTTTTTCTATTCTTGCTTCTGATATCAATATTTAGAATTCAAGCCTAAATACGTAATAGAGTGGTGAAAAGTTTGCCTCTGGCCTTTGAGACTATCCTATATTCCTATGCTTGACTGCCATTAACTTGAAGGCGATTTTATTCCGTACTCAGTCATTGGTATAGAATTTTTGACAATTTAGATGGTTAATGATAGTTCAGCGGTGCTGGAATCAGTTGATAATTAAGAGTCTATGCATAAACATTCGCACGACTAAGTTTGTGTACATAATTTGCTAGTTGTTTTCCTAGTTAGGTATGTATCACTTAGGTAACTAAATAGTAAAAAATAGAATAAAGCATTTATGAAATAATTGATAATTCTGAATCCATGGGCTGGACTCGTCTCTGTTGCTGCTATCTGTTTATTTAGGTTGAGTGTGACGTATGAGTTGCAGTTCGTTGAGTTATTCCAAAAGTTTGTTAGGGCCTTTGTGCTTATACATGTTTGTTTTCTAGATAAGACCATTAATATTAGAGGTGGAATCTATACCAGATCCTCAATATGATACTCAGAGAGAGAGGTATTGCTTTCTTGCACATGCTCTTTTTAGTCATTTTAGTATATAAGATACACGTCATTTCTTTAGACTTGGCAAAAATGCTGCAAGTTAATTTAGTTGTGTAATGCAAAGTTGCAAGAGATAGTGTGGTATTCTTTCAAGACCAATCTTCTAAACTTTTGACATGTAAGATCTGTTTCAAGAGTGGAAACAGCTCTATATTCAGCTCTAGCCTTTGGGTCTGATAAATAAGTTTGGAAATGCCATTTATTGCAATTAGCAATACAGAAATTTGAGGTAGACTTTTATTTATGGTAATTTTTTCATATACATAATACCCATATTGATTGTTTTGGCGAAGGGGTTAAATGTTTTTTACCTCACTATACTTTAGATCAACTTACAAACTGTCTAACTATATTTTTTTTTATTACAGTCAACTAACTAAACTTTTATTTTCTTATAAAAATTTGAATTTCCGTCTTGATCGTTAAAAGTTTTTAACGGAAGTTCAGGTATATACATAATCTTAGCTGGAATGTTTTTTAAATAGGTTTTTACACGTTATTCATAACCCACACAAAAAAAAAACTTACCCACCCAAACCCAAACCCAAACCCATACCCATACCCATATCCATACCCATGAATATTCGACCCAACCCTACTACCATCATCATAATTAATAGATCTGAAACCAAATAGGAGTATATTTTTGAATGTTTTTTCATCTTCTACCTCTAATTCTCTTCATTTACATCTTCAATTGCAAAGAAAGAAGAAAGATGGTGAAGATGATGGGTTATACTAAGAGTGCTTATTAAGCCTGTAAAAAAACCAAACAGTTCGGGCTCGATTCGGGCTCAACTCGAAAAAATACAAGTGAGACTTAGATTTGTTAATAATATGATCCAATTTTAAGTATAAAAAATAGTTCGAAAAAAAATATGAGTAGGAACTGAGCAAAGTTATACTCGACTCGTTTAATATTCAAACTACTCGAATTATTGATTGTGATTCAATACATACTCGATTGATACAGATTCGATTAGGTACTCGATACATTCTCTTATAATATATTATACAAAATTAAATCAAATTAGGATAATTAAGTATTATTATTTTATTTTATTTTTAATTTTAATTGTGATTTATAGTTGTAAAGTGTAATAGTAAATATATTTTCTCATTTCTAAGTAAAATAATAAATTCAATTTATAATTATATTTATTATAAAGCTAGTTATTACGCAGAGGCTCGAATTCGAACTTGAATTTGAAGTTCGTGAGTAGTTTGAATATAATTCGATTCGAGTCGGATTGAATTCGGGTAATAAATATTCGAGTCGAGTCGAATCTGGGTAGAATTTTTCACATACAATTCAAATTTGAGTCTAATTTGAGTATGAATTTAACGTTTCGAGTCGAATTCGAGTAGCTATCTGTTCGCTTCGGTTCGACTCGTTTACATCCTTAAGAAAAAAACATTTATAAAGATTAAAATCTAAATCAATTGAAACAAATTTTTTTCTCTTCAAATTGTAGCAAAAGCTTGTTCAAGATCTGAATTTTAGAACTCTAATGTGACTTGCCTCTTTATACCGTTCACTTTCTCTCCTCAATTCTCTCCCATTTCACTTTCATGGGGACAGCGCGCAAAGAAGAAATCTCCTACGGCGGAGGAGCGGAAGATTCCGAGTGAGATATTCAAGATTGACAAAAGTTTCTTGAGGGATTGTTTGGTGAAAAAAGAAGGCATATATAGGCTTACTATTGATCGAGAGGCATCCATTTGTTTTTGCAAGTTTATTAGATTATTATTTGTATGGATCATAATATTACTCAGATGAGGAACACAAGATTTTGGTATTGGAATAAAATACATATTTTGTAGAAGAAATTATAAATATGTACGTATATAAAGGTGTTAAGAATTTATCTTGAAAAGATTTTTAATTTTAGCATATTTTTAATTTTTATGTTTTATAATTTCCTTAATTCTATTTGTTAATAATTACATAAAAACTCATTTGATATTAATTACAAAAATAATTAAATATATTTTTTTTTTCTTTTTTTTTTGCTTACTTTTCTGTTTTATATTTTATTTTAAGAATTTCTTTCATTTTTTGCATTAATTTAATTATTTCCACTTAAGCGTGTCTATATCATACATGAGAGTTGCATATCAGCTTTCTCTTTCTTATGTGGAATCACATGTGTCAAACCGTTTAAAGTCAAAATAATTTAAAGGATTTTGTAACGTGTTGTAAGAAAATAAAAGTTGAGTTAGTTGGCTGTATGAAAAAAAATATATAATTAGGTGAAGGTCAGTAAGTTTTTGATTAGTGTCAAGATGTGTGCTTTTATTGGATCGAGATTCTGAACTTTCATTCATGTAGAGTCTAAATAACAATGAAGTAAGAGCAAGTCAACAAGCTCAAACAATGAGCAGTTAGTTGGCAGGCTAGCTGCAGTGAAAAGACAGAGAAGAATTAAGAGGGGATAGGGAAGAAATTGATTACCTTTGCCCTTATAAGAAAGTATATGCTGAAAACTCTTGTCATCACTGGTGAAAGATTGTTTTCATATACTGGAAGCAGCAGACTTGATAAAATTACACAAAATTGAAATCCATTAATATCTGGTGAACCTTCAATGATATACTGCATTAATTTATATTCAATGAAGATAGTGTTCTAAAAATATTCATTCTGATGAATTAAGGTTTAACTGATTGTAGCCCCCCCCCCCCCCCCCCCCCCCACCACCACCACCACCACCACCACCACCACCACCACCACCACAAAATAAATATTGTGGCAAATGAGCTTGCCACCTAGACTGAGGATATGAAAGGTCCTTCCTTGCATGTTCTATAATTTGTCACAAGTAGCTTGGGGTTGAAAAGTTGGCTTCTAACATGAAATTCTATCTTTGCAGGGTTATGGTATGACAGAAACAACTTCAATTATCTCAATGGAGAATCCACTTGGAGTCCCTCGTTTTTCTGGTTCTGCAGGAATGCTTGTTGCAGGAGTGGAATCCAAAATAGTTAGTGTAGATACACTGAAGTCTCTTCCTCCCAACCAGTTAGGTGAAATATGGGTCCGGGGACCTAACATAATGCAAGGTAAGCTGTTAATTTATTAGTTGCGTCTTGATACACGCAAATGTCTAGAGAATGAGTTATTTATAGCCTATAGGAGAACGTTGTTATATCTTCTCCCTTTCATGCTCAAGGGAGTATGAGTTAAGCTCAATTCAGATGGTCACAATTGTTCAATGGCATGAAATGACATTTCACAACATTTGAACCATGCACCTGCTTACCTGGCACTTGGCAGCGAATTTTGCACTTCTCACAGTAGCATGTGAGACCGACTACTTAATCAGCTCACATGACTCAAATTGTAATGCGAGTTAGGGGTTATTTAATCCTTAAAAATATATCTCAGATATTTTTTTATTTTACCCATGGACATGGTCATCTTTTCGGCAGAGATTGCCAGCCCAATCAGTTGAACAGGAGTTCTTCTTTCTTCTTTTTTTTCCCTTTTGTTTTGTCCTTTCTTCCTTTTGATGAGTAATATCTTCTTTTCTTCTTTGTCTGTATTTATTTTGGGAATTTCAAGCGGGGCAATTCTCATCTGATAGTTGTTCAGTTGATATGCAATTTTATAGCTAAACCATTCCACAATTGCATATGATGCATGAGATCATTCACTTAATTTAAGTTTGAACTTTGAAGATACGCCTCTTATTTTATTTTTTTGACAGTGCATGTGAGGCTATCATTTTCTTTAATTCTAAAATTCATCATTCTACAATCAGGTTATTTCAACAATCCACAGGCCACGAAGCTTACTATAGATACTGGTGATCTTGGTTATTTTGACGATGAAGGACAACTATTTGTCGTTGATCGAATTAAAGAGCTCATTAAGTACAAAGGTTTTCAGGTAACTTACTAAGGACTCTATTTACTCGAATGATAATGAGGGGTTTGAGCCCTTTCAACACACACGAAATCCGGATATAATTGTGTGAGGTCCCACAAGATTTATGATAAGAAAACAAGAAATCCACAATATAGGATGAAAACAAAGAAAAAGACAACATAAGCAACAAGCAATTTAACGTGATTTGCCCAAACTTGCCAAGATCCCCGGAGATAATCAATTTTACTACCAAATCCAAAATCTAATGTACATACTTTCTCAAAACCCTTTGATGGTTCGTAGCATCTCTTTCACGTCATTGGGGTTTTGACTATGCTCTCTACATCTTGTTTATACCCCTTAGATGTATATCTTTTGTTTCTTAGTTATTTTTCATTGGACCATTCCTCACAAATGCTCCACTTGCTCTATCCACAAGTTTATCAATTGGCCTGTCCTTTGCACAACTACATATGAATAAATCAATTTGTCGCACGATTCCCGCCTTCGCTTAAGCCTCCACCCTAAAAATCTTCTCACAATCGTCTCACCTTGATGATCATGCCTCCTCAAAACGGAACACTCTTCAAGTATTCATTTCCGTACCAGCCAAGTTTTGAGGTTCATACTTTCAGGCGTCGCAAGAAGGCCATATAACCTGCTACTTATCAACCCATGGTCTTGTGTGATTTTCTGAACTCTTACTGCAAGTCTGCTACTTAGCACGTATATTCTTTGGAGTCTCACTGTCTCAACAACATTAATTTCCTTTGCCAACTTTAGGATTTTATCCACAACACCCAAACTACAAAACACCGCTCCAAACATTTTCATCTCAACCGTTCCAATCCCTCTGATGATGCTATCAATAGATCATTAGACATAAATATTGTTTCAATCATTGTTCCCCTTAATATTAAGAGCGGGCACATTAAGTAAGGTTATTGGTTCATCATTTGTTCCTTGAAACTCATCGAAGATAATCTATTAAAGCAAGCATAATAAGTCATAAGTGAATTTAATATTCACTTCAGAGAATTAGTGCATCCTAGAATATTGTGAGAATATGTTTATAGGTAGAATAAGCAGCTGCTAACAACTGATCTGAATCACCTCCCACAAAAGAACAATTTCTTTTGATGTGGTTCCCTTCCTTGCATTTTAAAGCGCTGCTTGCCATTTTCACTCACTTGAATGTTTATTAAGATAGATTCCATGTAGTAGTCCCACCTCCTGTACGTGTCTATTAAATCTGCATGGCGACTATATTTTACCCTGATTGCAAGGCCCAAACACTGCTTCCTGAACTTTGAGTTTGATTTTTAAAGCTCCATAGATTGGTGGCAGTTCATGTGTCTTACGTTGAATGGCATTGTGAATCCAACTCTTGCTTTTGATTTGTTTGCTAACCTATATATGTATACCAGTAAGAGACGGTCTTTTATTGATATTCTCTTTTATTTAACATTCATTTGATCTTTTCTACTTTACTGTTTCTTGCCAGGTTGCACCAGCAGAGCTTGAAGGGCTACTTATTTCTCATCCTGAAATACTAGATGCTGTAGTTATCCCGTAAGTCACTGCTCAATCTTTATGCGTATGGAATCTCTTCTTCTTTTTTTTTTGGTACAACATATGGAATCTCGTGACTCTTGAGATGTTGTATTTGAATTCGAATCACTTCTCCCTTGTAGGTTTCCTGATACTGAAGCTGGTGAGGTGCCAATTGCATATGTTGTCCGCTCTCCCAACAGTTCACTTACTGAAGAACATGTTCAAAAATTTATTGCAGAGCAGGTTATAGGCCCCTTTCTGTCCTCGATAATTCATTATAAATTTTTTTTCTCAGTACTATTCAGAACCTGTATTTCATTGCACCCTATTTCTAAGGGGTGGGGGAAGAGATGAGTTTCGATCCCATAGACACTCTTGGTGTAGCAGGGGGGGCCTTTACCACCGGGCTAACCCCTCAAATATAATGATATATTGGTTAACTAAAGAACCAAATAACTACATCTATAGAAACAGCTATTAGGAGAAAATAAACTCCAGCATAAATTGTCCGCTGAAGAATCAGGCCTCTGATAACTTTTTTTTATATAATATATATTTTTTATTTGAGGCAACAATCGAAGACAAGTCTTTTGGTACTTGAATGGTATTATCTTGCTTAGGTTCTTGTTGATACTTGATTTAATTATTATATGATCCTTTCGTCTATACAAACCAAGTGCTCGTGTAAATGTTTATGTTTCCGTCAATATGGTATGCTCTTTTACTTATATCTATCTTTTTCAGGTTGCGCCATACAAAAGATTGCGAAGGGTAACATTTGAAAGCTCTGTCCCAAAGTCAGCTTCAGGGAAAATCCTCAGAAGAGAACTTATTGAGAAAGTCCGAGCTAAACTGTGATAGCATATCCTTCATATTATCAAACTTCCATTGCTGTTGCAGAATAAAAGAGTAAAAGACTTCTACAAAAATGGCCGTGTACATTGAGGTTCATCTCACATTTGCATCTTGTGCATGTACATATTAAGAATGTCAAGTTTATCCCTAAAATAATATAATGTCTGTTTAATAGTGGTAGTATTGTAATGAAATTATGAATGACAAATTTGAAGATATCGAGTCATTTTATACTATTATTCATATGTCATAATAGACGACTCTTTTGTGTATTAAAAAGAAATATAATGAAACTCTTTTTGTGGAACAGAACATTAATTTTTTCCTAATCTTTGTTTATTATCTCTGATTATATTGCATGCTACTCTTCAGACATTGCACAGCAGAAACCTATAAAACTGCCACCCGTACACGAGTTTCCACTAAAAAGAATAGCAGAATGTAAGAACATTCTGAATTATCTTTTTTAGATATAGCATATCAAACTTTTCTTTGAGAACATTGACTTTCAAAACTGGACCTTATTTTGGGACAGTAGTAGTATTTGTAATAAGAAATTGATATTTTCACATGAAAAGTGTCATTATAGATGTACAGCGATGATAAAAATCGTTGTTATAGAATATATAGTGATGATTTTCATATGAAAATATCATTTTCTGTTGTGAATTTATCCATTTCCTTTGTTTAGAGCTAATCTTGGTTTATCAGGAATTAAGGGACGGACTGCACTGACCACTGCCTATGTGATATTTACGTGTCTTAATGCTGAAACGAGTTATGCATATGCTTGATAGCACAATGCTCCAATTGTAAAAAAAATTAAGGAAAAAGAAATCAGAAAAAACAACGTGTGTAAGTAGTGTGTTAGGGTTTGATATTATGCAGGAGCGGAACCAGAATTTATAGACGGTCGGGTGAATTTTTATAAAAAAAGAGTTGTAAATTAAATAAAACTTAAATACAGAATACTCTCAAATTACAAAGTGTTCAAATATTAAATATAATATTGTATACAAATTATAATGTCACTTTTTGGTTAAACTCAGCTTTGAGACGTAGTATGTTCCAAATACGTCATAATTTATTTAACTAAAGAATTATATATTCAACCATTTATCTCGTGTTGGTCACAAAGTGTAATTTTATAACAATATTAAAATTATTTTCATGGTAATAGTTGCAATGTACAAATAAAAGGGAGAATAAAAACAAGTCTTATAGAGCTAACTAACTTTCGAGAAAGTCCACCAATTCTTTTTATGTTACAAAATTTAGAATTATTAATTTTTAAGTATATCATCCCGTCCCAGAAACCCCATCTTAAAATTTTAAGAGTTAAAACTTTTCAAATTGAATCAACCATTTTGGAGAAAGATTTATTTGGATAGATATGCCATACACATAGAAGTTATAATTTTCTTGTTGTCTTTTTTAAGTTTGGGGCAGAGGCGGAACTAGGGGGGGCGGGCAAGGACATCTGCCCCCAGTAGGAAGGCGGTCGGTCCAAAGTGAACAGCCAGGATCCCGGCGATCCGTGAGGAGCTCCTTCTTCTTCTTCGATTCTGCGTCTGCAACACAGGTTTGAATTTTTATTTTTTTATTTTATATAATAACATGAAACGACGTCGTTTCATTAAAAAAAAAAAAATTATTTTTTATTAGGGCTTCACAGACTTATTCTCTTCACACTCTTCATTCAGTAACAGTCTAAGTAACTCTCATTCGTCATCTCTTCCCTCTTCCGTGGTTCTGCCTCCACTCCAGTGCTCCTGCCGGCTGCCTCTGCCACCGCCGCCTAGCCCGCCTCTGCCGCCACTGCTCACTACTAACACAAGTTTGTGATTTTTCCCTTTTTATTTATTTTTTAATTCAGTGGTCGAGTGTGGTAACGTGGGCTACTTATTCAGTTATTCTTTAAATTGGTGAAATTATTGATTAGCAATTGATGTTTTTATTTATACAAATAGCCATGAAATCGGTAGCTTAGAACAGTGCGCACAAGTTGTTCGATAAAAGTCCCAAGTGGACTATTTTGGCTCCCCTTAGACTTTCAGTCAGCACAGCTATGTTGCTTAAGATGCTCAGCTAATATGCTCTATTATGAGTGAGTTGTATCACCTATCTAATGATCCAAAATTCAGCGTAAATAGATTAAAGATATGGGGAATTAGAAGCTAGCAAACCAAGTGTTAAGAGTTGAGGGCTGCTGCCCATTGGCAGCAGCAGTTAGCTGCAAATAGAAATAGAAAAGTTAAAAAGTGGTATGTCAAAGCAACTTTGAGTGTTGTGTTGGGGAGCCTAGTAAACCTGAAGTGGAGGTTCTATAAATTCTAGACATACTCTCATATACACGCTGTCGTCGTTCACACGTCATCGTTTCATTAGGACCTCCGAGAATCGCCTCTCAATTTTGACCCCCCTCAAATTTTGTCCTGGTTTCGCCACTGGTTTGGGGAACACTATTTTCATATGTATTTTTGATATTTTCATATGATTCCTTCTCACGTGACGCTCATGTGAAAGAGGAATATGTAGAAATATCAGTTCTATAAGTTTAATCTTTCCATAAGTCTGCCCTTTAAAATGTAGTTGTAAATTATATTTTTACTTGTATACTTGAATAGATAAAATATAGATTATAATTTAAACAAAATAAGGTTTGCCTATGGTATCCTCCGAGTAATTTCGTTCGCCACCTGATATTATGGGTTGACGAGAAGCATGAGCTGATGAGGATGGACAACGTACAACTCTAGAGATCCGGTAATCGATTACGTCTGCACTTAACCCTGTATGCATAATTAATTAATTTCAAGCACTCACTCACGTCTATATAAACCCGTGAACTTATGCCCGAGCCCCACACTTGGCAAATTAAAGGCTGAACCCAAAGCAAGCGAGCGTTAACCATGGAATGTTCAAATAGCTTGGCTGTTTTCAAGGACGGACGTCACGTCAGTCACCTAAAGCACACTCGACTCCACGGTACGTAATTGTACTATATATAGAGAGAGTCCGGATCGAGACATATTTTGTTATATGTATTCAAATCACTGTATTATATAAAAATTTCAGTTCCATAAAATATTAATATTTTTTTAGTTGTTTTAAAAAAAGCAAAAAAAAAATAATCCGGATTTTGGTCAGGTCCGGGAGTCTGGACCTAATTCTATATATATATATATATATATATATATATATATATATATATGTGTGTGTGTGTGTGTGTGTGTGATATACATGATCCCCTTATCCAGCGAACCTTAAGTAGCGAATCAAAGACAAACCGGCTATAACTGGTTTTTTGAGCTATAACGATGGTTCGAACTGTCATCATAATTATATCGTCAGCTTTATATGCTATAAAGACATAAAAAACCGTCGTTATTGTCGTAATAACGGTTCGTATTTTGTTCACTATTTAAGGTAAGGAGACCGATGATATACATACATAAAGAGATTCAAATCATTATTGGTACGTAAGACAAGACCGACCAAATAACCACGTTTTTTATACTCAATCCATCTATATTACTATATCTTATTTTAATTAGGGATCACTCAAGCTCCGAATATAAATTAACCATAGCTGGTAAAGCACACTTAAATATAATAACTGACTAATTTACCTTTAATAAATCTCTCAATTCACAATTTTTTTATAAACATGATGTATTTCTAATTTTTATTTATTTATAGTTATTATATGTAATTAATAGGATAAAGTTCAAAACTTGAAGATGACAAATATATAAATGAGTTGGTTCTCATTTATTAAAGACAAATTAGTCACTTACTTATATTTAGATATTGGCATCAGGGACCCATGGCTGCTTTACATACATATATAGATAGATAGATAGATAGATGGATATATGTATGAATTAGCTAGGAATGATAAATGTACGTACTCTACTTTTGGTTCGTATATCGTTCATATATATGCGACCCCGTCATCTTTGTGACAGGATATCAGTATCTCATAATTAACAAGTACTTCCTTCAAACTGTTTTTCAACCATCTTTAGGTTGAATGAATGTCCACATAAAATTAACCTATATATAACAGCATATATATTTGTCTAAATTAAGTAGAACATATATATATATATATATATATATATATATATATATATATATATATATATATATACAATAAGTCTCAGAAGCAGACTGTTCGTAAACGAACAGTCCTAACTGGCTCTTGGTCAATTGAATAAGTGGGCTCATATGTACTATCTCACCCAAACAAAACATTCACTAAAAGACATAATTTAAAGCATCCAAACAAGCTTGAAGCATCTAAACATACGCTTGTACAACCAAATATCAGAAAAAATAAATAAAAATAATTAAAATAATAATAATAAATCGTTCCAACTTGAATAAGAATAAAACAAATAGTAAAATAATAAAAATAATCGTTCCAACTTGAAAATAAAAATAAAAACTGTAATTATCAATTTCAACACAATTTTAGTGAGAATTATCAATTTTACAAATTATCAATTATCATAACAACTTCAGTAGCAATTGTAGTAGCCAAATAAATTAAAACATCAATCCAATGACTATTGAATTTCAATTACATTGACCAAGAAAACATAATTCCAGTGAATTAACAACTTTGGTTAACTAAATATAACTTCAATAGCCATTACATTTGGTCAATAAAACATAATTCTAGTGAATTAACAACTTTAGTTAACTGCACACAACTTCAATAGTCATTACATAGTCAAAAAAATAAAAATAATAGTCAATCAAGTAGATGAATAATTTTCGCCATCGTCTTCACTTGCATTTGAATTGGAATCTTCAGAGCATATTGACGACCTACAAAAAATTCAATAAAATCACATTAAATAAAAAAATATTCATAATTTTGCCAAAATCAAATTAAAATTATAAAACAGAAATAAAAAGATTTGTTACCTGAGTTGAAGCATTGGACAATTTCTTTTATCATGTGCTTGTCCAATTTTTTCACATCCACGACACATTCTCGGTTTCTATTTTTTTGGCCTCCCTAATGCTCTTTCTTTTCCTCTTTTGAGCCTTTTTTCACACCCCTTTGCCCGCACTTGACTCGGTTCTTGAAGCATATGTTCATATGTTGAACTCAATTTCACTGAACTAAATATATCAAGACCAATTTTTTCAGCAGAAACTCCTACACTTTTATCACCATTATTCAATATATTCATTTTCTCAAGTGCATTACTCAAAGCATCCCTAAATATCTTAGTTCCTTCCACAGTTACAAGTGCCTTATCAACAACTTCCAAAGATTCTTGAACCAATTGACTCCGCAACGTGAGATATAATTTGTCATCATTTATCTCCATTCCTACACTATCTCTAACATTCCCACATTTTGCAGATTGAGTCCATCTCTTTAATATGTACTTATTTGGAAGTTTCTCTAGATCATGAAACTTGTTCAAATAAGCTAAAGGATGCCTACAACGAAGCATAATCCAAGTCTTTTTCATAAACAATCTCCCTCATTTTATAGTTATCATCATTTTTTTTAATATTATACACACAATGATTATCATAATCTCCAATAAGCTGGAATCTATAATTCAAGGAGCTCCCCCACAACTCATCTTGAAAATTATAAAATAATTCACATGTGTAAATATCAACCATTTGTAACAAAAAAGAGTAGAGCATTTTCACCTTAGGCTTTTCATTCATGTCTTTATTATCGACCTTTAATTCTTCATGACGTTGGTGTGCAAGACCCCTACCAAACTGAATCATAAAATCCACCAATGAATTTCTTTTGTTAACATATCTCTTGAAGAATGCATGAGCGCCCTCAGCTCGTTGGCTACTTGACATACCGGCCGAGAAAACATGATTAACATATGCAGGCACCCATCTTGAACGAATTTCAAACATTGAATTTAGCCATTTATTCTCATTCAACCCACTTATGAGAACAAGACCCAACCACCTAGAGTCAAACTCTTCTGTACTTTCTGATTTTCATATACAATCTAAAAATTCCTTATAGCATTGAGCATATTTTACCGAATCTAGCTTCTCAGAAAATTTTGTCAAAATGTGCCAACTACAATACCTATGATAAGTACTTGAAAGAGTTTCAGAAATAGCTTTCATCATCGCTGGATCTTGATCAGTGATAATCATCTTTGGAGCATCACCTGGCATAAATTCTAGGAATTGATTGAAAAGCCAAACAAAAGAATCTACAGTCTCATCAGATAAGAAAGCACAAGCAAAGACAATGGTTTGCCCATGATTATTAACCCCCAACAATGGTGCAAAAATCATTCCATACCGGTTGGTATTGTATGTAGTATCGAATATCACCACATCACCATAAAAGTTATAAGCCCGTCTAGAATTTCCATCGGCCCAAAAACAACAAGTAATACGATTTTCATCATCCGACTCAATTTGAAAGATGAAAGAAGAATTCTTGATCTGTTCTAGTTTAAAATATTCAACCAACATACCACCATCATGCCCCTTCATCTCATTACGTTTATCCCTCTCATAATTATATAAATCTTTTTGCGTACATCCTATGTTTTCTAACCCCCCTGCTTGAACTCCCAAAAAATTATATTGTTGATGCAGTGGTATATTTACCATTCCAAGTTGTTGTGTTAAGCATTTTTGGGCATTAGAAACATTGCGGTGAGATCTTAAAAGATGGACTTTTCTTGGGGTGGACAATGCGTGACTATGCCCTTCAATAAATACACTCACAACAAAAAATCCAGATTTTGATTTCAAAAAAGAAATTTTAGCTTTGCAATTCTCTTTCACATTCCCTTGACGCCTTTGTGTATCAGTATCTGCTACTATTGAACCCCGTCCTTCCTTACAACAAACATATTCCTTCCTTATGATTTCTTCACTCCCTCCCCCTTTATTCCTTTGGGTCCAACTTCGAATACTAAATCCGGCCTCTTTTGCATAAGCATTGTAAAATTTTTTGGCATCCTCTAATGTTTCAAATTGCTGTCCTATTTTGGGCTTTAGCTCAATTCTTACTTGAGGATTATAAATGGACATTGACTCTTCTAACTCATTCTCTACTTGAACTCTATATCATCACCACTCTCTCCTACATTCAAATCAATATTGTCACAACTCCCAAACTCTAAGTCAACAGTGTCCATTTCAACAATCTGTAAATATAAAAATTATGCAAAAAAGAAGAAAGCAAACTTTATTTGTAAATATACAAAATTATGCAAAAATAGGAAGGTTATATGCAAAAATTATGCAACAATCTGAATAATCATGAATAATCAAATATACAAAATCATTAATATACAAAAATTATGCAAAAATTATGTAGAAGATGCAATCGTAGCTTTCTAAAAGTTTAGTAACTGAACTTCAACAATCTGTAAATATACAAAATTATGCAAAAAAATAATTTGTAAATAACTCCCAAACTTTATTTATTTATTTTTTTCAGAAGAAGAAGGCTTTTCTGATGCAATTTTTTTTTTATACTCAACAAATATTAATTGGCTTAATGCCATCACAGTAATTGCACCCAATATGAATAATATTAATTTTTCTGTTTTGTAAAGAAGAAGAAAAAAACAGAACAATTAATCCAAAATTAGGACTCTTTTCTTTGTAATTTTTAGAGAAATTAAGTTCTATATATACATTGGCAAAATTTATATACACTGATTTAGTTATTTAGATCTAGGTTTAAACCTTGATTCCTCTTTTTTTTTTTTTCGTTTAAACCCAAATCTGAAAAGAGAGAAAAAGTATTACTTGAAATCGAGACCCACGGATTTGGGAGGACGTCGAACTTGAGAGGGATGGACGGAATGACTCGTCAAGATTGTTTTTCGCTGGTACGAAGAGGGAAGATGGAATGCCTCTGATAAGTTTTATGGTTCCACCTACTTCATAATTTTTTGGGTGTTTTAATGTTTTGTTTGGTTAACTCATTGGGGGCTTCAAGCTTGTTAGGATGCTTTAAGTTTTGTCTTTTAGTGAATATTTTGTTTGGGTGAGAAAGTGAATAGTACATAAGTTGGGCCCACTTATTCACTGGAATTATGTTTTCTTGGTCAATGTAATTGAAATTCAATAGTCATTGGATTGATGTTTTAAATTTTTTGGCTACTACAATTGCTACTGAAGTTGTTATGATAATTGATAATTTGTAAAATTGATAATTCTCACTAAAATTGTGTTGAAATTGATAATTTGTAAATTGTGTTGAAATTGATAATTACAGTTTTTATTTTTATTTTCAAGTTGGAACGATTATTTTTATTATTTTACTATTTGTTTTATTCTTATTCAAGTTGGAACGATTTATTATTATTATTTTAATTGTTTTTATTTATTTTTCCTGATATTTGGTTGTACAAGCGTATGTTTAGATGCTTCAAGCTTGTTTGGATGCTTTAAATTTTGTCTTTTAGTGAATGTTTTGTTTGGGTGAGATAGTACATATGAGCCCACTTATTCAATTGACCAAGAGCACGAACAGTCCGCTTCTGAGACATATATATATATATATATATATATATATATATATATGAGAGTTACCATACTATGTGTTAAAGGAAGGGAGGAAGGAGGGTGGGAACTTTTAGTTATTGTTGAGTAAAACTAAATAAGAGCGGCAATCAAAAGTTATTTGGTTGACGAATCTTATATCATATTCTTGGGCATACTTAAAGTCTCACATAGAGTAAGATGCAGCAACCATTTTCCCCTTTTCTCTAGATCAGAATATAGGCTCTTTTTAAAATATAAAAAAAAGGTTTTGTTCATTTCTTATGACTGAAATTGTACATTACCATGAATTTAGTCTTTGTCAAAGTTGTATTATCTTTGTTGTCGTTGTTGTTTCCGGTAATGCTAAACTCATCTAAGGACAGTTTTCAGTCACCCTAACCACTAATTAACAAGATATACCAAGTAAATTCGTGAAAACCTTAAGTTCTTGTCAGAAGCTATATATGGAAGAAAGGTTTCCCCTTTTATGAGCATATGTTTTACTATTAATCAAGACACAAACAATGGATTCAGAAACATTATCAAGTCATAAAAAAATGACTAATCTTTGGATCAAGTGTAAAGAACACAACTACCGGCATAGTAAATAAATCGCAAAATAAAACACGGATCCAACCTTTTTCTATTCAATTACTATGGGAAAGAATTGCATCTGGTGGATAAAATTTGAATGAAAAATTGAAACAAAAAAAAGTGTGCACAGTATAAGTTGTTTTGAACCAGTAACCCTAAGGCTTACCCACCTTGATTAATTAGCAATTTAATGAATCTTTCTCCAATCTTTCTCACCCTGATTTTCAATTTCAGTGTTCTCCCTTGGTCTGCCCATCACCACCATGCACCGTGATATGTGTTGAGCAATATATGGCGGCCAGGTGGCCAAGGCAAATTGACAGATGTGATGGAGGGTGTTGACAATAAATTATATGGAACGCGGTTTGTTTTGGTTCTTATATGGTAAATACGCTGGGACATCTTTTTACAATTGTTTAGTTAGTAGTAATTCTTATAAAATATAAATGTGATAAAATTTAGTTAATTGAAGATTTTTAGTTGAATCAAATAAATTTATTATTCTATAAATGATTTAGTACAAATGTGATATTTGAACATCTAATAATAAGTTAGAATATTGATATTTGTGCATTCACTATGTAGCACAAAAGGATAACATTTATATATAAAAGGAAAAAATAAAAGAAAATTTCACAAAAATATTTTTATTTTTATTATCTAATACTAAACTAAATATTACTATTATATTAAAAGGCAACCATAGAACAAATATATAACCTTAAATTTATAAACTTTGAACCTCCTTTTGTGGTACATAGATTGTATTTTTGTGGGTAGTGGGTAGTATTAGCTCCCAACTCTAAAAAAATTTCTCCGTTTGTCCATAGCATTACTTTAATAAAACTGGATGATTATACCACTTTCATGTGTTGTTATAAAGTATTAACCAACTCAAAGTCTGGCTAAAGCTTAATATACATGCATGAATAAAGACCACCCTGATTTATAATACATATACGTACGTACCTTTCTGTATGATACCATATATAGATCATGATTAGATCTTTCCTTAACTAAAAACCACTGACCACCTCATGTATACCAAGGAATGCATGGATCTCACACTTATAGAGCTCTTGTGAAGGACCCGAATCCCTGCAATATCATGGGGAAAAAAACCAAGAAAGAACAAAATCATAATCTACAAGACGATTTCTGACTTATAAAGTTGTCACTAACTTATCATTTGTTAAATAAAATTGACGTATCAATGTTCAAACATGACGACCGGCTGGGCGGGTGGGTTGGCCAAATTAGCTTAGCCTGCAATTGCCACTGCACCTGTACGTGCAGTGTGCAAACGGTCGGTCAGGTGCAGGCGCAAATGCAGGTCAAGCCAAAGAATTGGCTGCCAAATTGCCAATACTTCATCTCCCTTTTTTGCAAATTAAGAAGCTACTATGCACCAATATTTGTTTATTCTCTTTCAGTTTCCTATATATCTGCCGCTGATGGCGCTATTAATTATAATTATAGGAAAGATATATATAGACAGTATCTTCACTTATATAGAGAAGAAGAGGGATATATGTTATGTCCAATCCCACCAAACGCTTACTGTTGTATCAAGGGAGTGGAGGAGATTAAAAGACAGCCATCCTCCGCCAGCCATTAAATATATATATGAGACACACACATGACACACACACACACACACATATATATATATATATATATATATATATATATATATATAATTCAATTAATGGATAATGATTTTATGATACTTCACAGTCACATTTACTTTTTCAATAATCTTATCTTCATGTTAATAATCTCAATCAATTAATGACATTTAAGATTCACGGTAAATAATTATGTCCATTGAATGTCGCTAAAATCAAATTTGTATAACTAAATGTATAGTGAAAAAAATTAAAGAATAAATGTAAGAAAAATATCTTAATCCTTTTTTTTTTGAGAAATAAATAGACTCCCTCCTTTCATCCCACAAACTTATTATAAAATTATATAATATTAATATGTATCTTTGTTCCATATATTTTTATTTTAAAAAATATATTATTAGTGTTGCTAGTAAACTATTATGATAATAAAATTAGTTATGACAAAAACTTAAAATTTATATAATTTTATATTATTAGTGCCAAAAAAATTCTTTTTATAAAACAAAACATTAAAAATTTTAAAAATAAAATTATTTTTTTTGTAAAACTAAAAGAGTCTTGAAAAGTATAATCCTGCTGCATTCACCGACTTTTTGTATCAGTGGGGGACAAAAATATTTCAGAGCCCCACATATTGCTTTGCCTTTTTTTTTAACATGGTACCCCCAAATTTAAAATGTTGATACCTTTAATTTATAAAATAGTCAAAGAAGTAGGTGTTTTCTCAGAAATATTAAACATTTATCAAAAAATTGTTGGGGATTCTTCATTTTAAAGTCGGCTTTATCACTACATACATAAATAATTACATATTGTATAAATATTTTGAACTATAAGTATATTTTTGTTTGTTTAATTCACCAATATATAAATATTCTCATGCATAACTCAATGTTATTTATTTATTTATTTCTCCGTTAAATGACATTATTAATTTGTCTGATATATATGAGTGGACCTGGACCTGATAAAATATGGTTATGATTTAATTTTAATTTGATTTACAAAATTTGGTTATAATTTTATTAAGAACTAAAACCACATAACTTGTTTTTAATATGAGTAGTGTGAGTTGTAATCATATTAATTAGTTATGGATCCAATATAGGTCAACACATATTTTAAATTTCAAATTTACCATTATTATGATTCAATAAAATAAATTATTTATTATATTTAATTTCTATATTCCTTAACCTTCTATCTCTAATTTTATAATTTAATATAAGAATAAAATTACCAACCAAAATTGTGGATTTGATTACTTCATTAATATAACAGACTACTGAATTTAAGTCCGAAGAAAAAAAATACTCCACAAATATAGTAGTAATACTCCCTCCACGCTCCGTCCCGAGACGAGTTAAATATTTATTTACTTTAAATAATTTATTTTTATAATAATTTATCTATAATATCTTAATATATATACATAAATTTTTACGTACGTATATCCCTATAGATCGACCATAGGGGGAAGCTTTTCGTCTAAAAACACGCAGATACCAAAAAATTTAAATGGGTGTATAGAAGAACTCCGCAGATACAGGCATACAGCCCTGTCGAAAAAACAGTGGAGAGAAACGTGCATGGTTTAAAAAAATAGTTTAAACCGTTTTTAATTTGTTTTTTAAATAATATTATTATCACATAAAAGTAGTGATATAATGGTCAGATATACACACATGTATACAGTCATATATATTCACGAGAGCCCACAGTATATATGTGTGTGTATATAAATATTATATGATATTTTTTTATGTAATGATAACATTGTTGATATTTTTTTTGTTTGAAAATATGGGTCAAAATTTTACCACTTAAATAATTAAAACAGTTAATCAACCACTTGATTCTAATTAATATACCCAACCAAAGATATTTTAACTAGGTGGACCAAGGTACACTTTATCCACGTGAAGCATCAGGTGGTACACGGCTCCAACCACGCGGGACTCAACATATGAAACGAATCAACAAGTTACAAGTGTCATTCCCACCTGACAACCCATTTTGCAGCTCGTGCCAGCC
The DNA here is from genome assembly GCA_020205605.1 of Panax ginseng. Taxonomy (NCBI): domain Eukaryota; kingdom Viridiplantae; phylum Streptophyta; class Magnoliopsida; order Apiales; family Araliaceae; genus Panax; species Panax ginseng. Next base: position 11,063,025 of record CM035138.1, on the reverse strand, counting down.
CCAGCCCCAGCGCCAGCCCCAGCCCCAGCCCTACTAATAGAGAAACTTGGGACTAAATAGGGTAACATCATGATGCATTTGCCAGATGCAATTGTCAGTGTCGAGGAGGATCATGAAATAATACTCATATCCTATCCTATTCAATTCAATTTGCCGTCCTTAGACCTGCATGTGGCTTTAGAATATTTTCACAAGTCATTTATTCGCAAAATAATTTTAGAAATATCTGTGAAATCCTAGTAATTAATAACAATAATAATAATGCTTCCTCCTTCCCAATTTAATTGTTCTCCTTTGCATTTTATTTTTTCTAAAATATTTTATATTTTTCAAAATATATTTGGAGATCAATATTTTCTACAATAATATAATTAGGATATGTTCTGTTATCAGCGTTTAGAGCGCGTTTGGATTCTAAACACTTAATATTTAGTAAATTTGGTCATCCTACCAAATATGATACGAGTGCGTTTAACCTCTAAATGATGCATTTGTGAATTAAACTACTTTGTAGCGTAATTGTACTATTCATCCCACATCAATTTATTACTAACAATAGCAGCTTTGTGTAGATTTTACCCAATAAGTATGTTGGACCACCTCCTTACCTAAAAGGTTAGCCTATTAGGTTGAGAATCTACCATACTTATTAACTCATCTACACTCTTGAATTTATCTGATGTGGGATTCATGTGAAATATCCCAAACAATCTCCACCTTTCACTTGAATACCCATCACAAGTATCATACTAGAGTATTCTCGAGAATCCTTCTTTGAATCCTTCAAGAGCTATGCTCGACTCTAATACTACTCCACCATGCCAGCAACAAACGTGTCTCAGCAGTTTTTCCTAGAGCCATCCTGAGTCCTGCTCCACCCGATTCAAATACTTCACTTTTGAGTCCGTCCTTCAAGAGCGAGTTTTGCTTAACTCTAATATTACTCCACCATGCCCGGGGCAAACGTGTCTCAATAACTTCCCTAGAGCCATCCTAAGCCCGCTCCACCCCGACTCAAATCATCCCGTGCTCCACCTGATTTAACTCTATTTGCTCCACCCACGAGGCCTTGCGAATTTACCCTTGCACCCCCTCGCACCTTGGAGTTGATACTTGGACTTTATTTGCACTTCCCTAGAGCCTTCCTAAGCCCGCTCCACCCGGACTCAATTCAACTCTATTTACTCCACCCACGAGGCCTGCGAATTTTATCTTCGCACTCCCCTCGCACCTTGGAGTTGTTACTTGGACCCCCAAGTTGTTACTTGGACCCCCATCGAATCATATGGGCTTTTGATACCATTTTGTAGCGTAATTGTACGATCTATCTATCCCACATCAATTCATCACACCTAGCAGCGCACACTTGTGTAGACAGACCTAATAAGCATGTTGGACCACCTCCTTACCTAAAAGGTTAACCTCTTAGGTTGAGGCTCTACCATACTTATTAACCCATCTACATTCTTTAATTTATCCGATGTGGGATTCATGTGAAATATCCCAACATACTTATATGCTTAAAATAAATTGTTGAGTTTTGTTATGTATTGCGATAAATTTATGCCGAATTACAATTGCGAAGTTTATCAATACATAGAATTGGTATAATTATAGGAAGACCCCAATTATTATATATTTCTCCAATAAAGATACTCCCTCCGTCCCATAGTTATAGGCTGATTTCTTTTGGCACATAGTTTAAGAAAATTAGTTAAGTGATAATTTTTAACATAAATTTTTCGTATATACCCCTTAATATGAAATTAATGAATAAGTTAATTACTTCTTACTTATCACACTGGAACTCTCAACTTCATTGATTGACGTGTACTGACCATTAAAATCCATAAACTTTAACCAAAAAAAATACAACAACATTAAATGTGGTGATAAAAATAATAACATTAAATATTGTTTCTTCAAAAAAAGAGTAATGTTTGAATATTTATTACAAGGACATAAAAGTAAAACAATGAACCAACTAAATTTTATAAATAGTAAGTAGCCTATATATTGGGACATCTCAAAATGAAAAATCAGTCTATAACTATGGGATGGAGGGAGTACAAATAATACTTATCTACATAATTGATAATCAAAAAATCAATCATTTTCTTAAATTATATATAAATGAACAAGATTTTTAAGTTAGTAGACGAATAAGCACTCAATAGCAATATACTGTATAGCTATTTTAGAAAGAAATTAAGGAACTTATATTGTATTGATAGCATATGTAATTATCATATATTTACCATGATAAAATATTTAATTGATTAAATTGCATCGGTTAATGTAGTTCAATCTACTTGACTATATATCTCCTAAATTATCTAGGTAATATGTTTCTATTGATTGGTATAAAACAATAATTTAGAGGTAATTCTTATATAAATTATTCTTTAATTCTAACACTTATCAATGTCTAGCCTTTAGACAAAGTCAACAAAATCTAAAACTTAGAATCTGTATAAAAATGTTATTCTTAGACCATGTTTGCAAGTTTTTTTTCTTCTAGGGGAAAGAAAATGAAGGAAAAATAATTAAAATATCTCTAAATTTTATGTTTGTGGTTTTTTTTTAAAAAAAAAAAAAGAAGGAAAAGAGTTTAGAGATAAAGTTGATTTTATTTTTAACTCAAAACTTTTTTTCCCAAAAGTAGAACTTAGAGGGATGAGAAAGAATAAGAAAAATATATATTTTATATTGTCTAAAATAACATTTTAAAATAAATAATATGACAATTTTGCCATTAACTACTATAAGTCCCAATTAACAAACTTATTTCAACTAAATTAATTCTGGTCACTTCCCAAGGTGGTTTTAGTCCATTGACTTCCTAGTGAACTGCAAATCTTTCCAGCTATATTTTTTTCCGGGTTCAAACGTAGAAATAATTCTCATCTTTTCTTGTTACTTTTAATCTTAAAAAGCTTCTGACATAATAGCTCCTACATTATGGCTACTGTTGGAACTGAACTTAAACGAAATAGAAAAAGAAAATAAATTGAATTGAATTTAAAAATATTTTGAGAACCTTTATAATTAACCTTTTATTACACTAGGTAAGATACTCTATATATATACATCTTTATTTATTTCATTTCCTTTTGTAGAAAATATAGAAAATTATATATTTTTATAAAGATATATTTCATCTTCTAACTCGTTGTCCCTCTTCCTCTTTTTCTTGTCTTTCTGCTGCTTGATCGTCCCTTCAGATGATCCACCACCTTCCGCCTTCATTCTGTCCACCTGCGCCTTGAGTTCGTTCCTTTCTTCAGTCATTTCATGTAACGCTCGTTCTGTCTTCTATAGCTGCTCCAAGAGAAACGCCTTACTCCGGAGTTCTTGAACTTCTACAACTAGTTGATCTTGTTCTTCAAATTTAGTCTTATTCTTTAACTCTACCTTAGCTGGCTCAGACTCTGCCTCCTCATCTCCACTCAGATACATCTCGGGATAATCATCATGATCACTCCCGAGATTAACCATAGGTTCATCTTTTCCCACCTCTTCAACTGATTCGTTTCGCGCTGGCAACTTGGCTACTGGCACTGGTGCAACAACTGCTAGCATCTCCGCACTCATTTCATCTTCTCCAGACATCCTACAATCAGTCTAAATGACTTGATTAATACTTTTCCAGTACGAACTTCTCACACTATGTGTACACTTAGCTCACTATTGACGTACTTCGGCAATCTCTCACTTAGAACTCTAAATGAGTTTTCTCTATTTCGCGTATGGTTATAATCCTAGGGTTTTCCCCACCCCACTTAAGATTTATAACCTAAAGCTTTGATACCAACCTCTGACACCCCCAAATCCGGGTTACCTGACCCCCGAGTTTGGTATTCACGATTCACACTATAATATCATTTAACTACACATTCATATATAAATAAGAATACATAAATCATTAACATAAGATGTTAATACATAAGTCCCATGTTTTCTAACCTTAAAATTACAATCATACCCCTTAGATATACAAAAAGGGTTTACAAACATAACATAATAATAAGTTTATTATAACTACTCCAGCATTTTGCCTTTGTTCTTCACAACACCTTCTGCAACTTCGTCCCTAGCTGAAAAGTTTTATTTAACAAGGGTGAGCAACAAATTTGCCCCGCAAGTTAAGATATACAATGAATGTATAAGTATCAGGATAATAAACTATCTATTTTGATAGAATAACACCAAAGTTCGGGGAACTTTGAATTAGCTGAACAATGCGTTAATCAATAATAAGGCTTCTCCCTTTCTATGCAACACAATAATTTGATAATGAAAGAGTACAACGCTTTCAAAGTTCTACGATATTCAAATGAATAAACAAGAATCAATTCTACGCAATAACAAAGTGGAATATTTTCCAGAGTTATGTTGAGTGATCTCACTAGATCTTTGAACTTATTTTCTCGGGTATCTATCAAAGATTTACTTTGATACATACCAGGAGTATCAGATAATCATAAAAATTAAATCATACCCTCTGCCAGTCTTGCAGAAATACCAACTCCTTGTACCCTATATTATGCATAATACTTAACAGCGCGCAATGGTCGAATATATGACCCAAAATGTTTCCTTTATATAAAAGGTTGTTCTTCTCAGTCTCAGAATCAAGATTTTGATTTAACAACGAAATACTGTGATTTTAAATTCTATTTACTTATCGATCTAGCCGAAATAATTGGCATCGATCTACCAATAACAATTGAATTCTTTTCTTGAATTTATCAAGTTCTAACAAATGTTAAATCTCAGCGAATAATTAGCTAAGAAGACATTTTTAACATAATTTGACAATAAGCAGAATTATCTCAGATCGCCAATTCTATCTTCTACTAATAATATGAATATCCAACAACGGTTATTCTACAAATGTATTTTCTCCTAATTAGTAATTCAATTTGAATTATTAATCATGCACTTAACTACGAATAATCAATAATAAATTCCACGGACATGGTATAATTAGTAATAATTAACCATTATAATAATTGAATGAATATAACTCAAGGTTGAGTTAGGAAACTTGCCTTCAGCGTTGATTACATTACTGCACAATATAATTAATCTGCGTTAAGTAAGACCTATATTCAACAATGTCGGTCTCACAATTAGAATAATCATTTATAACACGTAACACTGCATTCTACAGTCAAACTTCTCCTAGGCACATTACCACATAGCCACATTAGTGTTTATAACTATATAAACACTTAACAAATCTAACTAGTTAGATGCGGTTGGACTTCGTCCATTTTCTTATTCGGTCACCCTATTCGACAATTAACACATTGATTGTCAATTAAACTTCAGTCTCTAAGCTTCAATATTATTTTGGATAAGTCAAATATCGTTTATAATATTTTCCTAAGCTTTTCATAATTTATAAACACTTATTATAATTTATAATAATTTTTCAAACACTTAAATCATTTTTAAATGATTTAATTATCAAATAATCTTATCATTATTAATATTTAATAATATAAAAATATTAATAACATACTTGTCAAAATATTAAAGTTATTATTAATAACTTAAAATATTTTAAATCATTAATATTCTACTTAAATGATTTTTAGAATAATTAAAATCATTTTAAATCATCACCATTAATATTTAAATATTAATAAAATTATTATCCAAATATTAAAAGTCCTTAATTATAACTTAAAATACTTTTAAATCATTTTTCTCATTTTAAATGATTTTTAAATTAATTAAATCATTTTTAATTCATTTATTTAATATCATAATTAAATAAATCTATTATCATTAATATTAATTTATTAATGAGAATTCTCCAAAAGTATTGAAAATTATATTTTATAAATCAAAATATTTTCTAACACTTTATTCTTATTTAAAATGATTTTTCATTATATTAAATCATTTTCGTCTAATTTATTTAATACACTAATTAAATAAATTATTTATTTTAATATTTAAATAATTATAAATATTAAATAAAAATATTCCAATTAATTAGAAATTATTTTTCATAATTTAAAATAATTTTTAAAACCATTTTTGGTAATTTTTATAATTTATTTCTATTTTTAAATAATTTTAGGAAAATCAGAAATTCAAAAATTAAATAAACCGTCGCTAAAGCCCTTTAGCAACACTTGTCTGTCGCCTTAGGTGTTCTTGGTGCTCAAGAACACTATCGAACGATGATCAAGTCTTGGCGTTTGTCAATCGTGTGTAATTTTCTCTGCTTATCATGTTTCATCCAAAATCTAACACTTAGATCTTGTAGTCCACACGTGTAGGACTACGATTAACACCAATAAGTTGGTTCATAAAACAACAACAAGGAGATCGGATCTACCAAAGTAGTTGTCGAGTCTCTTTGGGTTTTCCGGGTAACCCAGAAAAACCCAGCGATCATGAACTTCCATATTGAGGCTCCATTTTTATAGTGTTTTGGTCATGTTTCATGTGATTTCTTTGTTCATACATGTAGTTCTCGTGTCAAGGAACAACTAGATAACAATAGATAAGTCCAACAACAATAGATTCATACTTTATATGGCTCGATCAAAGCTTGTCGAAAGTTCGTTCATACCATTTCTGGGTTTTCCAAAAACTTAAAACGTGAACGTGAGGCCTAGTTTGACCACTTACTACACTTAATATATTGTATTTTTGTAAGATCTAAAACTGTGGATCTAGATTCCAACTAACGAGGCTCCAAATTAGTTCTGACAACAACATCATAACACGAACATCTTGTGAGATATGGAAGCTTGAAATCATTATCGACGTTGATCTTCACTTTCCGGGTTACCCGAAGTTCATAATCAACGCCGGCCAACTCACTTTGACCATGAATATCGTGCGATACGGAAATGGAATGGTTGCGATTCAACTTCCGATTCGATCCTCATGTCGGACTCACCGATCCAAAACATCAAACAAGAAAATCATAAACATACACGGATCCATGGGCTCTGACATTTGCTTGTCGAACACAAATCGTGTTCTCGACGATTTGGAAAAACACCAAATTAAGGCACTTTGATGCTATGGATATATGTTTGATCATCATAGATCAACATAAAACATCCTCTAAAGAAAGATCTAAACACAAAACACAAAATTTTTCTTAGCATACAAGATCAAATGTCAAATTAGGGTTATACCTTCTTTCTTGAATATCTTGATCTTAGATCTCCTATATGTTATGAGATGATCTAGGAACCTGAAATTGGGATTTGAATTTCTTGATGAATTCGAAGGGTTAGAGAGAACAAGAGTGAGTTGAGTGTTTGAGTGAAAATAACCAACTTTTGATGACTTTCTCTAAAAATCTCTTCTATAATCACTTGAGATGCAATGAATGATCTGCTAATTTGTCCATTAGAGGTTGATTTCTTTGGTAAGTTAAGTCACCTTGGTCAAAATAGTTGGTGAACAACTAAAGTTTTAGCCAATTTTACAAGTTAGCTCATTTAAAATGTAAAAAGGGTATTTTAGTAACTTGCAAAATAAATTTAATGGCAATCTTGACAAATGCACAAACCCTTAGGGTTTAGGGTTTAGGTTAGGGTTTAGGGTTTAGACCCTTTAGGGTTTAGGGTTTAAACCCTTTAGGTTTGCAATTTAATTTCCAAAATTTTCAAAATTCGATTTTCAAAATAGAAAATTAATATTCCAAAAATTATAATTAGGATTCAATAATTATAATAATATTTCCTAATCATAAAATTAAATCTTGCTAATTAGGATTAATATTCCTAATTAAAATTGCTTAATTTAGCAATTAGGGTCAAAATGGTCATTAGGGTTTATAACCCACGAATTAGGGTTTTAATTAGAAAAATAAATTTTCTAAATTACAATTAGGGTTTGTAAAATAGAAATTAAAATAACTAAAATATAATTAGGATTTTCTAATCATATTAAAGTTTAATAAACACCTTAGGCTTGTCAATTAGGATTAGGGTTTCCTAATTTAGGGTTTAGGATTTCCGAATATAAAATTAGGGTTTCCCGGCGTACAATTAGGGTTTCTAACGGTACATTAGGGTTTCTAATTTTGAGATTAGGGTTTCTAATATTTTATTAGGGTTTATAATTTTAAATCTTATCTGATCAATCATTGATCAAAATATCTATACAGTACAAACACAAACTCATTAATATAATTATTTTAATTATATTTTCTATCGAATCCCTATCCGGACTTAGGGTTAGGGTTTTTATTCTTTATAAAGCACAACTCTACTCTAATTTTATTAGTCAATACACAAATGAACCTTCTCGGGACTCGTATCACAGATACTTGTCACAAAATTGATAATTAATATTAATATTAATAAAAAAAAAATTATTCGCAAATTTTTGATTATTCGAAATCTCGGGTTATCACACATTCTTATTTTAATATTAGTATATAAATATTATAATTTTAAATTTTGTAATATAAATAGAAACATACAATTATTATCTGCTGTCCTGCTTGCTTTTTGTTTTATAGTAGTGTAGAAATTTTTCAAATAAAATGATAATTTACATTATTCAATACTCCATAATTTTGTCAAATAAAATGATAATTTAGGATTATGAGCCATTCCATCACAATTATATTTAGATTTCACCCAATACACATTTAACGGCACAAAAATATTTCTTTTAGCGTCACTTTTTACAATACAATTGTTTACGACCGATTTAATTGTGTCGCTAATTTTTTGTGATGAATTCTATTTTGTTACCAATCAATACCTTATATATAAAGGCATCAAGACCAATCCTTTTAATTTTAGAATTGGGTGAGTCAACTCACTTAATTTAATTGAAAATAAGGTACCTTTCAATTTGAAATCGAGCCCGAGTTAACTCAATTAATTTGAAAACCAGGTGAACAAAGTCGATTAAAATTTAAATCGATCGAATGGAATTCATCTGATCTCTTCTTCTCCCTCTTCTATTTCTCTTCTCTCTTCTCTCTTCATCTCTTTATCTTCTTCATCGTTTACAAACCCGAGAGTCTTTCCTCGCAACTACATTTTTTCCCTGTACTCGGGTTGGATTTGTAACCCTTTCCCGAATAAAGAAACCAATCGACAATATATCGTCATCAACAACAAAGCCCCTAATTCGATCAATCATGAAGCCCTAGATTGATCATCTTCCAAATTTCTATCCATCGATCCAAGGAGGAGTGTTATTCAATCGCCTGTATATAAGCTTTGTTCCCCCAATTTATTTGTTATTATATTTGCTTATAGTAGTATTTATTATACATCTAGGATTTTGTTAATTCCATTTGGGTGTAATTTATTATGGACAAGAACAAATTAAGATGAGGCTTCATGGTAACCTTCATCGCCGCTCTTTATTTACAACAGCTTCATACCTTCAGTTCGTCTCTCTCATCTTCCTTTTCATGTCTCTCTCATCTCCATCTCCATCTTCATTGGCAATTATTAAGCCCTAGATTGATCATCCTCGAAACTTCTATCCATCGATCCAAGGAGGAATGTTATTCAATCACCTGTAAGATTTGTTCCCCCAATTTATTTGTTATTATATTTGCTTATAGTAGTATTTATTATACATCTAGGATTTCGTTGATTCCAGTTGGGTGTAATTTGTTATGGACTGAGAACAAAATAAGATGAGGCTTCATGGTAACCTTCATCGCCGCTTTTTATTCACAGCAGCTTCGTCCCTTCAGTTTGTCTCTCTCATCTTCCTTTTCGTGTCTCTCTCATCTCCATTTCCATCTCCATCTTCCTTGGCAATTAATTCTTACATGTACAATGCACTCTTCTCTTAGCTTTATTCGCGTTGTGGTTTCAATTTCATCTTGGTGCAATCCTCTTTTGAGGTAGATCTAATTCTGAAAGATGTATCAATTTGTGTTTTTAGGTTAAGATTGGACCCAAATTCGAGATTGAACGATTAATTTTTCACACTTCATATGTGTTGGATAAAATACGAATAATATAGGATTCAAATATAAAATAAAGAATGATAGAAATTTGACTTATAGATTATGTTGAATGCAGGCGAGGCGCATGCGATGCCTTGTCCTTAAGTAGAAATTTAAGCCCCTGGAGAACTTTTCTCTTGTCTTTAAGTCACCGAAAACCTACTCCGAGATTCAACTCACTCTTCACCCAACTAACCAACACTTGAAATAGTTGAATGACCCATGAACAACTTCTAATTTTTCTTACTCAAACTCAAAAATTGTATCACATATATATAAATAAATATTTAATATATAATATATGTGTACAAATTAAGGAAGCTGAATATATATATATATATATATATATATATATATAAAAAACTATATGTGTGCTTCTAATATATATATATGAACACTGTTTGCTTTTTGAGAAAGTACCTCCATATAATCACCCTTTCTTATCCTTTTATAGAAGAATAGAAATCAACATGCATGGCAACGGTATAATCACCCAAAAGTCAAAATAAATAACAACGGTAATATAATTAAAATCTCTTCAATGGTAAATAAAATATTAATATCCCAATAATGCTATTAATATATAATAGCAGTTACAAATCTCCATAAATTAACATGTATTATAACTCATTTAATTTACTCATTAAACACTTTTAATGGTACATCACCAAAATATATGAATATATTTATTTTTATTTAACTTTGTAATATGTTATTTAACAAAAATACAACAATCCCCCACATATTACAAAGTAAAAATAAAATAAATTGAGTAAGAAAATTAAGAATGCAGTGCGTTAACACTGGTGTCTTTTGGACTATGAACCAATGTATAGAATGAATAGGACTGGATTCACAAGAATTTGGTGAAATGAAAATTTCTATGAACCTTATTCCTTATTATGAATCAATAATCATATTACTCACACTACAAACTTTGATTAGAAGTTGTTCTACACGATTTGGCACATTTTGGCCTTGCGCCATACCTGGAATTCATGAGCGCTCTAGAAAACCTGTCTTGTTTTCATAAGAGGCAGCCCCACCTCTACACTCATATAGGTGTTTCCATTAAATGTGTTCTATAGTTAAACAAATCACCCAACAGGACTATGGAAAACATTAAGAGTATATAACTCAACCTCTAACACTGTAGAATTACACTATCTTACACCATAGGGATGAACTCAAATATTTATAAAATGGATAGTGTCTCAACCAATCAACCAATGACTTGTTGTTACCCATATGAACCAATTCCTGGGATTACCATTCATATAGGTTGGGTTACCATCACTGTTGATTTCTGTAATAGAAAGTAGCCCCATGCCCCTCGATGTATTGTTCACTAGCCTCTTGCTTAGTGGCTTTGTCAGAGGATCCACACGATTTTACTTTGACCTAACAAAATTAAGGGATATAATCCCATCACATAACAACTATCTCACAATATTATGTCTTAGGCGTATATGCCTACTTTTGCCATTATAGCTCTTATTCTTAGCTCTGCCTATATATAGCAGCTTGGCAATCACAATGTAGAGACACAGATAGAACTGGTCTCGCCCACAAAGGAATATTTCCCAAAAGATTTACGAGCCACTATGCTTCGAACTCCGCCTTCTCTAAGGCAATAAACTCAGACTCCATAGTAGAGCGAGCTATACAAGTCTGTTTAGAAGACTTCCAAGAAACTGCTCGTCCTCCTAAGGAAAATATGTAGCCACTTATGGATTTAATTTCATCTGAATCAGAGATCCAGTTGGCATCACTATAGCCCTCAAGAACTGCATGATTACAGGAGTAATACAATCCAATAGTACATCGCAGATACTTGAGTATTCTACATAAAGCAGTCTAATGATCCTTATTAGGATTATGAATGTATCTGCTGAGTCTATTAACTGCATATTAGCAGTTTTAGAACCAATTTTCCTTTTTTAAGGTCAGGTAACAATACCTTAGTAAGACACCCCCACACTTAAGGTATTTCAAGTTAGGTAAATGATTTTCCCAAAGCTCATAAGGTGTTTTTCCAGTTTTCACCAACAGGTAACTATATATACACATTATACACACAAGTATTCAAACTTGACTACTCATGTGACAACCCTAAAATAGGTCCATTCCATCCAACCTATTCTGAGTCGCCAAATACATGGTACAGAAAACAACTACAATTTTATTACAACAATTGTCGTGCAAAATACAACAACACATATGCTGTGAGTTTGGATACAAATATATACCAACTGTGACTCTCATCCCAATCTTGGATAGCACGTCACAATTACACCTTATATAAAAGTATAGTCAAAAACTGTTTTAGAAATTAGAATCTTTGGGAAGTGCTCAAGGAAACCTTGGTACATGAGAGGCCATGCTTCTAGGTTATGATAGATATCATATGGCCACAGAATTATCCTTGGTTGACCCAATAGACCCCAAAGAAAAACGAGAAGATTACTATCATATTCTTCCCAATGGTGAGTCTTCTCTTGACATATCATTATCTCCACTGCTCTAATTGAGAATTATACTTCAAACAAACACCAAGATTATATAGTAATGCTCGTAAATATACAAAGCCAGAGTGGATGAGCACAACCTTATCTTATGATGACACGAGGTTGTATGTGTCATTAGACATCTTGTATGATAGTGGCAAAACACCCTTCCAACGTTGGGTTCGCCTCACCCTAGTTGATTCACCAAATATAACTACTAAATAATGACCACCGCTTTTATTCCCTCACATTACCCCTTCGACCCAAATTACACTCTTATTACCTGAAAGGAATTGTGAAGCAAAAGGGTGAGCACCACTAGCTCAGTAAAGAATATCATGACTAAAGATAATTAAATTATCAATAGCATTCATCAATAATAAATCAGAGATTTAGAACATATGATAGATGATAAAACTTTTCAACCATAGTTGCAGCGGAACGAGCAATCCATTAGAAGAGTCAAATAGACCATAAAGTCTACTATCTTCTCTATATTAAAAGTCCACCAACAGTGTTTTATCCCTGTAACATCACTCAACAGTTCCTTTCCACAATTATATGAATAACTCATAATCATAATTGTGATTCTAAATTCCTCTTCACACCCAGGACGAAGATAATTTTTATCACATGTCTTTACCTGAAATATCAAAGATCATGATTATACCAAATCACAGTTCCTATTTATAATCATACTAACAATTTCATCTTTGCACTACGGGCCAAAGATATTCATCAACATACCATCTTTGCACTACAGGCCAAAGATATTCAATAACAGTCATCTTCTTTGCACTATAAAGCCAAAGATATTCATCAACAATTCATCTTTGCACTACAGGGCCAAAGATATTCCTCAACAGATTTATATTTGTATTTACGAGCCAAATATATTCATCAACAGCTTCATATTTTACTTCTGAGACCAAATATATTAATATCTCAAAAGAAATATATAATTATTTGAAATTTATATAAACAATAATTATAACCATGTTGATCATTTCACCTTTGCACTTAAGCTAAACATATTCAATTATAAATTCAATGGTCATGATCATACTAATCAACAATTCAACTTTGCACTACTGGCCAAAGAGAACCCATAGTCATGATCATACCAAAAATCTACCCATCTTTACACTCAAGTCAAAGAGAAATATCATCATTAAGGTTATAAAAATATTATATATGATAATAAAAATAATATAATCAACATATAGATTTAATCTCAAGAGTAAGATTCATAAATCAAAGATAATTTGGTCAGAAAAAGAAACCAATTTTGTCGTGAATAGTAACTCGTGAATAGTAACTCATGAATAGTAACCCGTAAATATTAACCCCGACACAAAAAAGGTAGAAATTCTATAATAAAATCCATACCAATATTTCGGTATAATGATATTGAAATAACATTTCTTAAACTTATAAACAATTTATTTTAATTGTTTACACTTTACTAAATAATGCATTTAATCATCCTAAAATTTCAAACTCATAAGATTTCATCACCAATAACCAAAACCCTCATCAAAAATCTGCATATACCTCATATAGGATTCTCAAGCCATAAAATCCTATTTTCCAATTTTCTTACTTCTCATAACATATTTAATTCATTTACTCATAACTAGTCTATTTTCATGAAAAATATCAAATCAGTTCCAAAAATATTTCTTTTCTGGAATTTAGCAGAATATAGTCCCATATTGAACATATATTTTTCTCAGAATTTTTAAAATTCATTTACTATTTTTTATATGGCCAAAACCACCGAATATTTAGACATTTATCACAAATTTTACTTTTATCTAAAAATTCCGAAATTCACAGAGTACACTGATATTATATAGATGTACTCCCAATAAAAATTTCATCAATTTTGGAGTTAACCACAAGGAGTTATAAGCAGTTACGTTTAAAATAGTCTTTTCCCGTAAAATTCATAACTCTTAATCTATACATCCAAAAATCACCATTTTTGGACACAATCAATAAAACTCATCAAAATATCATTTCAAATTTTTCCAGAATTTTTTGAAGGTCGGAAGAAGTACGAACTGAAAAACATAATAATCCTTAAAATTCCTTACCTCAAAAGAGCAGTATTTCTGACATGAATATCGGATATAACGCTGAACGAACTTGTGTCGTATAGCAACACTCAAGATATCTAAATACTAACAAAAATATGCTTGATAATATAGAGTGAGAAAACTTATGTTTCTGGTGTAATTTTCAATTCTAACATAAACATCTATTTATAGAAAAATGCTAGAACGCCATAGGAGACTAAAATAATAAAATATTATTATTTATAACCAATTCTTCTACGCATGCAATATTAGACCAAGACCAGCCATCACCTTGGAAAAATTTCCAGCAGCCCACATGTTGGTAACCAAAGTGGGTCCCACCCATAAATTTAATAAAAATCATTTTATTTTCCGAAACTTCAACAATTCATAGAAAATAGACTGTTTATCAGAAAAATACGAATTTTATGTCCATTCTGCCAGAAATCGAATTCTCTACAACTTTGTAGCTTTGAGTTTTTCCAAATTCTAAACCAAAAATATCTGAAATCCACAAATGGATGATTTTTAATACCTCCACACCGACAAAATAGTGATAAAACACCTCACCATTAATTTTTTCATTTTTATCCACAAAAAAATAAATGTATCCATCATTTATATCCACATAAAATAAATATTTCCTTATCATATAAATCAATAATTAATTATTCACAAATATGTTACAGAATCACAATAATGACAACCAGGCAGTTCCCAGGAAAGAGGGGCTTTCCGATAAGGATTTCTCTCTCTTCTTGGCCAATGATTAGGTGACCAAACCTCTCCTTGATAGAACTTTCTAGACATTGCCAATAATGTTATCGAATAATATTATTCAAATAATATGAATTATTGATTTGATAATGGAGATACTATGCAGTGACAATTATTGAAACAACAATAATATAAAATATCAACGCAGCAATTATTGAATCAATAAAATAAAATATTGAACAGTAATTACTGTAATAATTATTGAGTAGTGTCTTCTTACGTAAGGATCAATAATTCAAAAATACTGTGGAAAACCATGTCTTCTTTAAGTGAAACACGCCAGACATCGTATTTTAATCACCGTGTATTCCAACAATGTTAATTGAGAATAACTACGTAGATTATTTATAAAAACTCAATTTTTTGTCGCTTTTCTTCATCCGACGCTTATTCACATATAGGGCCCTGAAATGGTCATACCAAATAAATTTAATATTGCCTTGACAACAAGAATATTCTACGACCAAACGAATATTCCCCGACAACAAGAATATTCTATAACCACTTGCGTATTTTGAAAAATTTATATATATCACCCTTAACTTTAACCTTTTATTAATTTATCCATTTACTGAATATTAATTATAAGAAAAATTGAATACTTTTATTTCATAAAATTTGGGGTCTTACAACTCATATTGGAAAATGAAAATTTGAACTTTGTTCTCAGTTTAGCCCACCAATAAAGAGTCGCTAAACGTAGATTAAAGAACATAAAGCCAAAAATCTCTAGCAGAAAATAAAGATTAGCCTTGTCAAACACGTCACAATCTACTTTAAGGAATTTGACATTTCCCCTAACCAGCCAATAAAGTTTTCTGCGAGACCCCAAGTGATCAGTTTCATCTTACGAAGACTAGCACAATGCTATAAATAAGAACATCATTTAAAAAGGTTCACTGACCAAGAGAATGAGTCTCAAACCCGCACTGCTTGAAAATGGAATGATTATAGTGCTAGTTACTAAACCAACCCTTAGACTACGTAATAAAGGCCCACACATTCCTATTAAATTACATTATATTCCACGACTCATTAATTTTAGAATAGAAAAATCTCATCACTACTCTAATTATGTCATCAGAATAAATTTTTTTTAAAAAACATCACTGATATGGCATGGCATACCAAAAAACTATTTAAATCATCCATAATAATCAATATCACCTGAAATGTAAGGGACCGTTTGGATGTCGACAATATGATCATTGAAATCATATTTTACAATAGAGCTCATGTGACGCCCCCAAAATGGGTATACATCACCTATTCTGAGTCGCCAAATATATGGTAAAAAATTCAAATACAACTTAATTATACAACAGTCGTGTAAAATACGACTAAACATATGTTGTGAGTTTTAATATAAATATTGTCATCTAGAAAATATACAAACTCAATGGGGTCCTCATTATATTTATTATCACACTATTTTATAGAATAGTGAGGACTACTAATGCTATTATCTGGACCATCACACTGTTCCCCGACTAGTCCCTGCTACGTTCTCATTTTCTGAAGAGAACAAAGAAAGCAAAAGGGTGAGCTCAACTAGCCCAGTAAGAAATATTATGACTAAGATAATGCATAATAAATTATCATTAGCCTTCAACAGTGTTAAACTAATAAAATATAACAAACATCAAGTTTAACTGCAGTGGAACAAGCAATCCATTAGAAGAGTCAAGTAGAGAATAAAATCTACTATCTTCTATCATTTAAAAGGTTTTTCATGACTTTTATCATTTGAGACTCAAATTTTATAAATAATCCACATCATCCCCGCACTACTACCAAGGATATTCATTAAGATCACAACCACAAATTATCCATGCACTACAGCCCAAGATATTCGTGTATTCATCAATGGTCATGATCATGCCAACAACTCATCCATCAATGCACTACGGGTCAATGAAGACTTTTTCCACATCATTTGTAACATTACGATCATGATTACATCAATAATTCCTCGGTCATAATCATACCAAGTCCATCTATGCTCTACAGCCACGATGATGACTCTCAATATAATATAAACATGAGAATGATGACAATGATATAAGAATTCAATAAAAACAAGTTCAAGAATTAATTTATCCAGGAACTAATAATGTCCAAATTGTCAACATGTACTTCTTTGTAGAGTAACACTCAAGAATGCTCAGAAGAATATTTCCATGAAAAGATCTTTGGATGAAGCCGCAAAATATCAAGGATATTCCACTAATTTTATGGAGTATAGAAGTCAAAACTTTAACCAACCGAGTATAATAAAGAATGGAATAACAAAAGAAATCACCGGGCATGCGATAGACCGCATGCATGAAAGTTATTCCAACAAAATAATAAATAATGGAACCAGTCATACGTAAACGCATTAAAGGTGATATTCCAATGTAATAATAAATAATGGAATCCGGTCATGCGTAAACGCATGCATGTGGATGTTCAACGGAATAATAAACAATCTAACCAAAGTCATGCGAAACGCATTACGCATGTGATGTTCCAAATGTAATAATAAACAACGGAATAATAGAAGAATTTCACCAAGTATAGGGTATCCCGCGTATACAGGTTATTCCAACAGAATAATAAAGAATGAAATAACTAAAGAATTTCACCAATAAGAAAGAAGGAATACCTCTAACGAATACAACAAATAATATCTCTTACCGTAAAAGAAGAGTATTTTGACTGGTAGGGCGAGGATATATTCAAAGAAAACTTGTACTATGCTCAAAGCTTTCTTAAACTCTAAAGAAATACGCTCAAGATTATAGAAGAAGAATTCTCTCTATAGTTTCTCTCTCTGAGTTTCAAAGAATTCGTAAGAAATAATGAAGGAATGAGCTTTTATTTATGAAAGAATGAACTGATAAGAATTAATTCATGAACGGTCCAGATTGATTTACTTTAAACTGACGGTCCAGTTGGTTTACAATAAAATATAATATATTCTATTTATAATCTAATAAAACGAATAACTTTATAAAAGATTTTACTATACAAATACTATCGCAGAGCCCTTATACAAACACTACGCAGTACTATGCAAACACTATGCATAATAAAATATAATATATTCTAATTATTTTCTAATAAAATGTATAACTTTATAAAAATATTCATTTTATATAAAAAGATTTTACTATTAGTCTAATAAAACGAATAACTTATAAAAGTATTCTGTTTTATATAAAAAGCTTTTCTGTTTTATTACATTAATTATACTAATAAAACAAAACTCATCATCATATATTATTATAATTCACAATATTAATCGACCAGGTCGTTCCCAGGAAAGAGTGGACTTTTCAATAAGGATTTTCCCCATTGGCACGCAATTAGGTGACCAAACCTCTCCTTGACAGAACTTGTAGACATCGTTAATATTGTAAATAATAATATTAATAACTTTGTCATCTCAATGATTGATTATAAAATATTGACAATAATTGAATCAAATAACGTGAGATACTACGCAAAGAATTATCAGAATAATAATTGAACAAAATTGAGTGACTTCTCACGTAAGCATCAATAATCAATATCGTGTCTTTCTTTATGCAACTACGCCAGATTATTGTACTTTTAACACCGTGTGTTTCAACAGCTTAATCTGTAAAACTTCCGCCGTTATTTTCATAAAAGTATTTTTGTCGCTTTCAATCCGACAATAATTCCGTTGTGGGGTCAACCATTGATTGTGTCGTTGTACAAATATTCCCTGTTAAAACAAATATTCCCTGACCAATCGAATATTATATAACAACTTGCGTACTTTGCAAAATTTATAAATATTACCCACAACTATAACATTATATCAAATTCATTCCATAATATTCAAAAATGATATTTATAGAAAATTCATCTTTATTCATAAAAGTTGGGGTCTTACAGCTCCGTCCATGTCTTAATAAAATGCCGAGCTTAAACAATTTTAAAAAATTACAAAATATGCAATTTCAGATATATACAAATGCTTCCCAGTTGAATTCGAGGCTCTTCATCAAAATATGAACTTTAAGATTAAATTGGAAAACCAATACAATTACATAAACAGAGTGATATATATATATATATATATATATATATATATATTATCTTTTTTAAATATTTTTATGCAAAAACAAGTTGCATCTTTACGACCTCAAGTTATACGGTCATTTCTTTTTACCTTTTAAATGTTTCTCCACCAAATTTGTAATATTGCGAGAAAAGTCCAACATATAGATTTCATAAAATTATCATAAGGGGCAGGTAAATCAACTCCCAATCAAAGATTCCCCAAACACAATAACAGCACCACAACAAAACCTCAATTTAGCAAATTGATAACAAAACTCAACTAGCACCCTATAAACATTAATAAACATATAAGAATCCAAAATTTCTACTTAAGATTGTTGGATAAAATATGAATAATATAGGATTCAAATATAAAATAAAGAATTATAGAAATTTGACTTATCGATTATGTTGAAAGCGAGGCGTGCGGTATCATCCTTAAGTAGAAATTTCACCCTCTGAGAACTTTTCTCGATGCTAAGGTCACCGATTTAAATCCTACTCCAGATTCAACTACTCTTCACCCAACTAACCAAAGACTTGAAATAGTTGAATGACCCATGAAACAACTTCTAATTTTTCTTACTCAAACTCAAAATTGTATCACATATATTTAAATAAATATTTAATATATAATATATGTGTACAAATTAAGGAAGCTGAATATATACATATAAACTATATGTGTGCTTCTAATATATATATATGAACACTGTTTGCTTTTTGAGAAAGTACCTCCATATAATCACCCTTTCCTATCCTTTTTGTAGAAGAATAGAAATCAACATGCATGGCAACTTTATAATCACCCAACAGTCAAAATAAATAACAACGGTAATATAATTAAAATCTCTTCAATGGAAAATAAAATATTAATATCCCAATAATGCTATTAATATATAATAACAGTTACAAATCTCCATAAATTAATATGTATTATAACTCATTTAATTTACTCATTAAACTCTTTAAATGGTACATCACCAAAATATATGAATATATTTATTTTTATTTAACTTTGTAATATATTATTTAACAAAAATACAACAATATGTTCAAACTACCATGTTCCTAATCTTGGTTTCAGGTTTATTATAATTATTTTTATTATTATTTGTTAAATTATGTAATTTTTAAAGTTACCCATTTTATTTTTGAATGAAATTTAGCTTTAATTTCTGAAGAAAATTAACTTTTTACAATTTAGGGTTTAATCAACCTCATTCTCCGCTCAATAACATATGGCTAACATTTGGCTTTAAAGCTCGCCGAAGGTAGGCCAAAATTCAACACACTTTTTACTATTTTGTATTACTACTTTGAGGTTTCATAAATTGAGTGAAATGATTTTACAGAGCTTAACCATTGTAACTTAATTCATTTGGGTAGTATAGTTAGAAATGTAGTTGGAGTGTTTGATGGAATGAGGCTAAGAGAATGTTCGTATGTCTTAATGTTCATCTGTCTTGATTAATATACCAATGAAGATGAAATTTGTCTATCTCTATACATTATAAAATTCGAGACTGAAAACATGCTAACTCTACTTTATAAAATTCGAGACTGAAAACATGCTAACTCTACTTTATTCTCTCCGCCTTCACAGTCGTTTATGAAGCAGAGACATTTATGTCCTCAATTTTATTTGTCACCACAATAAGAATTTTCTGAAAGTAGTTGTTTTACCTTAACATTATGACAATTTGTTGGCTAATGGTTGTACTATAATTTAACAATTCATTTATAATTTTCTTGAAAGTGATCATATGTTGATTCTTTATATGTTACAGAGAATCTGAGCATTGTTCAACCATAGATGTAAAGGCGACAAGTCGAGTCGAGGTGACAATCGAGAGCTCACAATAATCTGTGGTGCGCCTTTTCTTTAACCCTCCTAATATCTTATTTATTGCTCTATTGACATACCAAATCAAGTATATAGCATACTTTAATTATCGAAATTTATAGCATCGCCTTTGTTTGTTTAATTCCCGATTTATGATGTTCTTATGTGTATTTAGCTAATGTTGTCAGACTTAACAAAGTATAGCGCTTGATATAAAAGGGTAACTTTCATATTATCTTTGTTTTTTATATTGTGAAAAATTATAGTGGAGTGTAACAAGGGTAAATGAAGAATGAGTTTTTCAAGAAAAAGGAAGGGACTGTGAAAGTTGGACAAGCAGAATATCATTTAGTAAACTAAAATAGAACATTTCATGAGTTGCTGATTTGTTGGGTATATGACGATCAAAATAATAGCGACAAATTTGGAGATATAAGTAGTAAAAATTATAACTTTCTAATGGCTTGTCCATTCTATTCTTTCTCTTAGAACCATCATGTTAAAAAGATTTATTCTTCATTATCAGTTAACCATTAATTATAATGAGTAGCATGGGTCTGCTTCAGAGTCACAATATACACGTCAATAATATTTGCATTATTATCCTGACACCAAATTCACCCACTGACATCCCCAAAAAACAGCACCACCAGTAATTGTAAACCATAAATGCCTTCCATTTTAGCAAGAAAAATAATCCAAAATCCATTTTGGATCAACTGTTTATTACTCTTTTGTTTCGTAGAAGAGTTTAATTTTGTAAATGTTAATTATGACACAATATCGTAAAGTTTATCGTTACAATTTTGTTACTATTTTTTTTTGGAACGGGGCGAGAATATTTTTCAGTGTAAGTTAATTTCTTGATTTAATGTTATGTTTGGTGTTTGCTTCATCTTCCCTTTAGCTCATAATCCTTTTGTTTTTGGATGGTAGGAATTTGGATGCTAGGATGACAAGACGTTTTGTGGGATATTTGATGGCCATGGTCCGTGGGGGCATTTTGTTGCCAAGACAATTCGAGAATCATTGCAGCTGTCTTTATTGTGCAATTGGCAGGAGGCACTTGCTGAAGCCTCACTTAACCCGAATTTTGATTTAGAGTCGGATAAAAGGCTTTAGATATTTAATTTATGGGCATTCTTATTTTTAAGACTGAGGATTTTAATTAACAGAGAAGTCGATGGAATTGACTCCGTATTTCCTCCAAATGATGGCCCTGGCAAATATGTGAATGGAAATTTTTATTTTTTGCCAACTTATTGCTTAATATATCACTGATGATCTTAGATATATGGCTAGCAGATTTTGGATGTGTGTGGAATTGCATTACTATTCAATATCCATCATGTTCAATTGTTGAACGGTCGTTGTGTTAATGTTTATATATATTGTGGCAAAAGATATATGATTCCTTTCACCTATGAATTTTATATAAGTCCTATGACTGAGCTATTAAATATGGTTAGAACTAAGAAGCTTTCTTCTCTTTGCATCAAATCATAACACCATATGCTAAAATTAACTATTAAATTGCTTTGGGAACAATTTTAAAATTGTGTCATTAAGTCACGTGGACAATATATTTTTTTTTGTTTAAAGACCAATTTTTTTCCCAGTTCTTCGAACTATCCCGTGCATTGCACGAGCTATCAATTAGTGTTATATTTATGTTGTTTATTGGGTAGAATGGAGGATATGTGTAATTTACATTATTAGATTTAATTGTGTTTGTATTTGTATTTGTATTTATGTCCCCTTGATTCTAACTAACTAATTAGTCATTTCCAACCTTAAGTTTACTTCTTTGCTTTCTCATTTGCAGTTTATTCTTTATCTCAAAATTACACAAGGATTTTTTTCAAACGGTGGTAGTTTAATACTCCTTCCGTCCCAGGATAAAAGTTCTTATTATTATTTTCGGTAGTCCCATGTTAAATGTCCATTTTCTTTTAATAACCAAACTTTTATACATTTTTTCCTATTATGCCCGTAACATTAAATATCTCATACTTTTCTTATTCTAATTCTCTCTCCATATTTAATGACATTATTATGGATAATTGTCATTTTATTCCTCTTCTTAATATGCGTGAAAAGTCCACCAGGACTTTTATCCTGGGACGGATGGAGTATAATAGAAGAAATTTTGAAAGAACAAATTAATTAATCAATTTATGTATCAACCGAATCAACTCACCGAGTTTTAAAATTTGTGAATGAATGAATTTATGTACCAATGGAGTCAATTAATTGAGTTTTAAAATTAAAATTTAATTTGATATCGTGCTTTTAGATATAAAAATTGATGATTTTACAAATGAATTTGAAAACGTCAAAATGTGACAGTTTTATAGCACGAAGGTTCCCAACTTATTGAATTCATTAGCAAAAGAAACTACATTATTTTATTCAATGAGCAAGAGTTGTGTCCAAAGCTTAGAAGGGGGCGAAAGAGCAAATTCAGGTTTGAGTACCTACCTCATGAGGATAATCTTCTTCTTATGAGTTATGACCTAGCAATTTCCCCCCACCATTAATGGATTTTAGTAGAATAGTGTTTGATGCAAATATTAACCTCTTAAAAGGTTAATTGTCCAAAGAAAAATGTAAAAACTAATAGATTCATTTCACATCAAATTGCATTTGTAGTCGACCTTGGATTGCGATTTAATTTTTCAAGTTTCTATCAATGTGTTCAATTAGCTTTGTCAAAATATAAAAATTACTTAACTTGTCGCTAATTATAAATAGTTTTAGACTGATTTATTTGGTATTACATAATGAAGTGAGTTAATTTTTTTTTATCTAAACACAATTTATTTAACTTACAATACAGTCCAATTAATATATATTGTTTGTGGGCAAAGGTGCAAAAATGTACCTGATGTTTACACGGATGTCCCACTTCCACCCTAAACTAAATTTTTTTCAAAAGTACCCTTAATGTTACACATTTTAGGTCAACCGTGCCCCTGCCCTTAACGGAGATGCCACATTGACTAACTCTGTTAATACGTGGACAATTTTTGCTGACGTGGCAACATTTGCTGACGTGTGCAAAACAGAAAACTATATTTACATCATTTAATCAAAATACTTAAATTAATCGAAACAAAAAAAATACTAAAATTTAAAATAAAAAAAGCATAACATATTTAGTGTTGTAATTTTAAATTCAATTTAAATATTTGTTTACAAAAAATATTATAATTAATGATACCTTTTATATAATTTATAATTATTATAATTTACTATATAAAATTAGTCAAATTTTATTTTTAAAATACCTCAAATAATAATAATAATACCTTCTCCATTGCAAAAAAAAAAATATCATCGTCAGATGAAAACCAAAGCAAAGCAAAGTTGAAAATAAAAAAAAGCAACCATCCAATCACATATCACATATCAAAGTGAAAAAGCTTCAATATAATAGACCAAAACAACCATTCTTAAAAACCTCAATATGCATCACGATGAAAAAAATCCCAAATTAAACAGTTTCAAAATATATCTCAAATCCATAAATCCAATCAATTTCTAAATCAGTTCAAAAAAAGAATTAAAATAAATAATATTACCCCCTTCATCTTCAAAGATAACTAGAAGGAATTGAATTGAATTTTTTTTAAGAGTAACCCAGATTTGATTCGGAGTAAACAGATAAATAGAAAATTCCTTCTTTGACCATGGATGATGGAGGCGGAGGAACTTTGTTCTGGGTTTTCAAACTTCATGGGCCTTGGTATCTACATCCTTCATCTCTTCCTCGCCTTTCTCTCTCCTCCTCAGCTCTTCCTCGCCTTTCTCTCTCCTCAGCTCTTTGTTCACCGCCTACTCAAATTATGTTTTGATTATGTACTTGAGACCCACTTTGGAATAGTTTGGAGGACGAGATTGTGATTGAGAGAGAAACAGACACTGAAATCTAGAGAGAGAAAATGGGTATAAATGGAGTTTGGAAGAAATGGAGAGAGAAAGTGATAAACTTCAAATCTGGGTTTGGAGTTGGATCGAATGGCTTGGAAACGAAGATCCAGATCTGGGTGAGTTTATGAGAGAAAACTTGAATATTTTTATTTTGTTGTATTTTATTAAAGAATAATTTTGAAAATATGAAAGTTTTTTTTATTAGAGTTTAATTATGAAATTAGGGTTTTTTGCCATTTTTGTTCTCTTCAAGCTTCGTCAGCAAAAATTGTCCACGTATTAACAGAGTTAGTCTATGTGGCATCTCCGTTAAGGGCAGGGGCACGGTTGACCTAAAATGTGTAACGTTAATGGTACTTTTGAAAAAAAAAATTAGTTTAGGGTGGAAATGGGACATCCGTGTAAATATCAGGACATTTTTGTACCTTTACCCTATTGTTTGCGGCGCGTTACAAGCTACTCAAATAAATCAACAAAACAAAACGAAGAAACCCATAAACAAAGTGGCGGTTTACGTAAACATCAATAAATCAATCGAATTCACCGGAAAAAAAAATTGTTTTATAATGTAAGGTAAATTTTAAAATATTATATATAAATTGACCTCACTAAAATTTTATAAATTTTCTATTATACGGGGTCAAATTAAAATTTTATAACTTTGTCAATCAAATTTTAACCACATATGACTCGTATCCTTTCAATATATGTATCTCTCTCTATAATATTTTAAACTAAATAATAATTTAATTTATATTATTTTTAAAAATAAATAATGAATTATTTACTTATGAATAGTTGTGATTAAAAAAGTCTTTTATGAGTTAATATAGTGTATATATACCATATATTATTACTCATTATATTTTTATTGTAATATAGTATATATATATACCCGAAAGTATAAAGTATTAAAAAAAATTGGCTCAGGGGCGCTACTCCCGAACCCCTGCTAATTTTTTTGTAAATTAGTTATAATTTTGACTCCACTGATAAAAGTTTATGGTTTCGCCACTGCCCATAAAAAGATAAAGCAACCTAATCTACATTTGTTTATGCATGTATTTGTATTAATAAGGAGCATGCTCCATGTAAACATATGTACGTGTGGTATAGTTTAATTGTGATTAGATACGAACATGTTCTATGTAAATAAGTGTGTGTTCAAATAAGATATGATAATTATAGGGTACTTTACAATAATATACAATAATAACATTGATTTGCTTCTCCCATTCTACAAAATTTCTCCATTGAGGATGGCTCACATAAGTGTGGGCTCTTTCCTTTCTTCTGTTCAAATTTTAGCCCACATTTTATGAAAACCAGTTCGAAGTAGTTTCAAACATTTTCTCTTTTTTACTTATTAAAAACTTTTTCATTACAACTACAAGTTACTTTTTTTTTATTTGAAAAATAATATTACATAGCTCTAGAACCTCAATAGAATAGACAGGCGTTAAAAGGCAAAGATATAGCAGGCCAAAAAGGGCTGAGCTACACTATCAGGCCCAAGTTTCTCGGTAACTCCCCGTGGCCCAAATACGCGTAGAAGAAATTACCCCAGAACCGCAATATACACGGCACACTACTCTAGTGTACATGATCCACCACTATATATATATATATATATATATATATATATATATATATATACTGACACCCTCCACGCCATTCCCACAAACTACCTCTTTTTTTTTCTCTATTTCATTCTCTCTCTACATAAAGTGTATCAGAATGGGAAAGGTGACTCCAATTCATCTCTCTTATCTGCTTTCTCTCTCTATATTTATATGTTATGTTTGTATATAACTGTGAAATTGATTGAATGTGGTGATTTTACAGAAGAAATGCAATGAATGTGATATGAAGAACAACTGTGAAGAGAAGCAGAACAACAAGGAGAATAAAAATGGAGGAAAGAAGGATAATGTTTGTTTGATTGTGGTGGTTCTTAAAATCGAGTTACATTGTGATGGTTGCGCCTCCAGAGTTACCAAATGCATTCGCTCCTTGGAAGGTACCATATTAGATTCATTATACTCTTCTCTATCAGATTTTTTATGTGATTTTGACTATTTTGTATTTTTTTTTATTTCCTCGTCATTTGTGCATTTATGTATCCTTTATCCGGTGAATTTGTTCAATCGACAATGAGAATTTGTGTTATTTTTTGAAATCTATCCATTTCTGAATGGTACTTTCAGTAATCAATGGAGTCAGTTTACTTTTACGCTGCAGTTTATCTTCCTCTGTAACCGCCCATATTTTTCTATTTTGTTGCATAATTGCACTTTTTGATTCATTTTCGTGTGCAATGAAGGCGTTGAGTCGGTGAAAGGAGTCGAGGGCGACATGAACAAGCTCACGGTCATCGGAACTGTAGATCCGTCGAAACTCCGGGAAAAGATCGAACAGAAAACTAGGAAGAAAGTTGAAATTATCTCCCCGGTGCCGAAGAAAGACAAGGACAAAGACAACAGTAATAATGAGAACAAAAAAGACGGCGACGATAATCAGAAAAAGAAAAACTCCGGTGATAAACCTGCGAAACAGTCCGATGAGAAGAAATCTAAAGAGGTATTCACTAACGTGCGCCTTTGTGCGTATTATTTTTGTGTTTTTTTCCAGTTTATGATCATTTTAATTCAAACTAAACTGCGTCGTTTTGATGTCTTTGTCAGCCAGCTGTCACAACGGCGGTACTGAAAGTTCCCCTGCACTGTGAGGGATGTATTCAGAAAATTCAGAAACTTGTCGGTAAAACCAAAGGCGAGATTATCATTCCTCTTCTCTGTCCTATTTTCCGTACATTGCTTTAACAGTGTCAGCTGGAGTTTATCTGATTGCTTAACGTACTGTTAACGGCGTTACAGGTTACTTGGAGATGTCAATCAACCGGCAAAAGGAATTGGTGACGGTGAAAGGAGCGATAGACATGAAGGCTTTGGTGGAGGCACTGAAGGAGAAGCTGAAGAAGCCGGTGGAGATTATTCCGGCGAAGAAAGATGGCGGTGGAGAGAAGAAAGATAAGAATGACGGTGCTGGCGGCGGTGGTGGAGGGGGGAAAGGAGCCGAGGACGGCGGAGGAGATGGTGGTTTGAAGTTTGAGGGAAACAAGATGGTTCAGTACGGCACCCAATATGAGTACGGGTACCCGTATGTGTATGGACCGGGTTATATGGTGACTAATGTACATGCTCCGCAGATATTCAGTGATGAGAATCCAAATGCATGTGTTGTGATGTGAGGAGGATGATGATGATGATGATGATGATGATGATGATGATGATGAGTTTTAAGGTTAAGAAAGTGTAAATAGAAGGATATTCATAGTAGTTTTTTAGTAATGGTAATGATGGGTGGGTCAGTGGGTGCATATGGCTAGTCCAGTGAGAGAGGTCGGTTTAGTTTTTTTAAACTTATACATTTCCAATTTCTTGTTGGTTAGTAGTAATATAGTACTCCTAGTATTTATAAAATTGTCCTTGATTATTGGATTAGTTTTGATTTTCTTGGCAGTATTAATAATGGTTTAATGTTCAGATTAAATTATTGGAGGTAGACCTCAGGTTTGGACTCACATGTACTTATAGAGCACAGTATACACATTTACCATGTTCCTACTTGGTTGTATACCGAAATTGGCATACATAATTTAAAATTTTCATTTTGAAAAGGTAAAATTTTTATGTGGACATAAAAATTGAAAATGATTATATTTAAATTTTATTTAATTGTATTTTGACCTTCAATAATGAATAAAAATATAAATAAATAAAATTTAAATATTTTCATATTTAATTTTTATATTCATCTAAAAGAGTTTGATACTTAATTATCGCTCATTGATATTCACAAAATCATTTAATACCATCAATTCTCTTTCACGTTACCAAACTTTATAGTAGTAAGTCAATGGATTTTCCTTTGGGAAAAGAGAAGAAATTTTTTAGCAATACTTTTGCTGCATAGAGTATGACTTTTGGGAGTGGGAGTGGGAAAAAAAAACCTTGACTAACAACACGTGCTTTTGTTATGCCTTTGTCAAAATAGAAGTCCAATTGGCTGTTAATTATTTTTAAAGAAAAACATAGACACAAAATTTTACTAATTAGTAGGTACTTAAAAATTCAGTAATAAATATATTTGTGATAATGTAATAATTCAATTAGGAAGGTGTAAGAAGTTATATCATGTGGGTGTTGCTTTTCTTTAGTTGTGTACCTTAGCTGTGTAGGCAGATCAGTTCATGATTTGGTGACCTGAAAAATAAAAACGAGACATTCTTTGAAACAATGTCTTCATCTAAAAAACATAAAAATAAATAAATAAAAAGTACAAACTGTATCCAATAAAGTATATTTTTTGAACTTAAAAACATAATAATTCGACTACAACAAAATATATAAGAATTTTGACTACAACGAAATATATGAAAAGTACGACTACAATAAAATATATGAAAATACATTTATTAAAAAATACTTCTTCTAGTGCTTTTAGAGCTAAATATTCAATTAAATGTTTAAAATTATATAGGAGTATAATTTAGGGTTGTTCTGATCAGGGGCTAAGGCGGTGCATTTCCTGGAACATATGCTGTTAGTGGAGTTCAAAAAGTACACAGCCGGCGGGTCCGTACAACCTTTTCTCCCATTTGGCAGTGTACTAAAATGCCCTTTGGCTCATCAATAATCTTCTCCTTGTGCAGTTTTGATAAAAATAAACGCCGGGTTGAGTACTTCTTCTTGTTATTAGTAGTATTATATTTCGGAGTGGGACAAATTAAAACTTGTAATTTTGTATAATATTAAATTAAGTAAAATATTTATGTCAATATTAAATCATATCTCATTTAAATTTATTCAATTTTATTGTGTTAAGAGTTTTTCGTCATAATTCAACTTCAATGTTAAGACTAAATTTCAGTAGCGACCGACCTTGTTTACACTATTGCTAGTCAAGCTAGGCATTAATTTTGAGATGGCATAAAAATAGTTTTGAGTCGGTATCAATTTGGACCTTCTTCAACCTTGTCATTTAGGGGAACATTGGGTTCCAAGAAACCATGCGCCAAAGTCCTTATTTTTACTTTTTGTTAATGTCAAAATTTGTTACCAAACAACGAATTTAAAATCTCTACAATAAATAAATAATTATTAAAAAGTTTGACCAAGAGATAGTTTCTGTCCCACTGCGTATGTCTTCAAGCTTTCTCCACCTTCTTCCTCTTATTCTTAATAATTTCATGTGCAACGAAAAGGTGAAATTCTTATTTTTACCATCAAAATACACAAACTGCTGTATATAGAAAAAAAAAATTAAAAAAAATAAATAAGAATTCATCCTACCCAGAGGCGGACCTATGCATGGGCGGTATAGATACTTACCTATGC
Organism: Panax ginseng; assembly: GCA_020205605.1. NCBI lineage: Eukaryota > Viridiplantae > Streptophyta > Magnoliopsida > Apiales > Araliaceae > Panax > Panax ginseng. Next base: position 11,032,438 of record CM035138.1, on the reverse strand, counting down.
TAGTTTTTTTTATATAAATATAGGGGTAGGGGTAAATATATAATTTAATAAGTTTAAGAGGCAAATTAATGAAAAAGTTAAATTTAAAGGAGCTAAAAAATAAAGTGCATTAGTATTCTAAATATAACTATACAAGTAAGGCTGTAAAATGAGCAAACAATTCGGGTTCACTTCATAATCGCTCGACTAAAAGTTCGATAAATTACTCGGATCATATTCGTTCGAAAAGTTCAAACGGTTCGGGCTCGATTCGGAATCGTGCTCAACTCGGTAGCTAAATGAGCCTCAATCAAATCTTATTTTATACTCGATAAAATTTGTGAACCAAATCTGAGCAACTCAATACTCGGTTCATTTACACCCTTATATACAAGTACAAACTATTATGCTTCTGCTCTTTTCATTCTCTCGTTTTTTCTGTGACTCTGTCTTCTACATCTCGTCTCCACGGTTCCTCCACTAGTTAATCAACACATTAATCAAATAAAACGTTTCTGCAATAAATTTCATCTTTTCAGTTCTCAATTTTAAAATTTATGGGTATTTTGGATGATGAATTATATGTTTTATGGGTTATTTACCTTATGTGGTTTTTGATGTAATTTTAGGATTACAAATTTTTACCACTCCAACTAGCTATAAGACCCAATTTTAGTTTGTTTCTTGTTTATATAATTTTTTTTCTTCTGCCACATTTTCTTCAGTTTCTTTTCAGCGTTTCTAATATTAACTGATTTTATGTTTTTATTGCAGCAGGTTACACTAATCAAGTAACTAAGGAGGAGTTTCATCATTAATTTGAAAGGAAAAATTTTGTTGCTTAATTTTAGCATTTATTCTGCAAATGCTAAATTTAAGTAGGTCAAAATATTAGTCAAGGGTTAATCAATCTATGTCTTTAGGAGGTAATTTATCATTGTATTTTGTTTCAACACCTAAAATTTGTTCTGCAATTGTCTTTCAATATTGAAAGTTAATTTATTATATACCTTGAGACATCGATCTAAATCGTTTTGTTTTCTTCTGTTCTTCCATTAACATGTATTATAGTAAGTAGTAGTAGTTTGCATCTGCCTCAAAATAAAGTGCGTATTTTTACTATTAGATCTCGAATTGGATGATCACAAATTATGTTTGAGCAAGTTAATAAAATCATTTTTTTTATCTAACTTTAATTGATTTGATATTCAACTAAATTTTAATCTTAAAATCAATTTGTATATTAAATTTTAATTAAAATTAAATATAGCATAAATTTTAAATTTCAAAATAATTTGCACCACGTATGTACGTACGCTTTCTTTGTGTCAAAACAATTAATTTGCAGCCTGAGCTGGTGCAATTTGAAAATCTTGAAGGCCTTGTAAAGTTGGAGAAGAAACATGATGGAGGGCATTTCATCAAGTGACACGTGCAATCTTACAATCCGTCTTTTTGTAAAGGGCGGGTAAAAAATAAATTAAAAGAAATCTTCACAAAATATAATTAGACATCACAAATAAACACAAACTTTGCATATATGTGATTCTTAAACACAACAACGTTATAGGTTTTGTTTTTTGTTTTTTTAAAGATAAATGCAAGGGAATGAGCTATCCTATCCTATTACGTACGTACGTACGTATAAGCCAGAGACAGATAAATATATGTTTTTGGTTTCACTCACTCATTTTCCCAAACGGGAATCTTCACTCTTTCATTGGAAATTCTTTCTTATTTATGGACACAACATGTAAAGTTGTCATGGCAGTTGGCGTTAGATTCTTTAATTTTGATTTTGATTTAGTTTGGTCTGTAAATGAAGAAAGCGGGCTGCCTGCCCATAAAAGTTTTGGTCTCGTGCTTGGTATATATACTCGACAAGCCAACTCTAATCCCACATTCACACATTGGAGATCTAGCCCATTAATTAAATAAGGCAACTTGGACAACAATCACACAAAATTACAATAAGATGATAAAATATACAAATTTATAACCAGATTTAAGATGCCTCCGATCGATCCTCATATTGTCAGGGCATTTAAAGGTGGAGATATATATACAAATGAAAGAGCAATCTTGACCAACTCTCTAGGCACGTACAGGCCTGTGGGCTTGGACTAGGCAATGATCCTTGTTAAGTTGCTCACAACATATGCTAGGAAATAAATATATCCGCAAGCTGTTTAGAACTAGGAAGAAAAACTGGTTTCATGAAATTGGCTTGAACTTACTTTGTCTCTAACAAAGCGACATTCGACTTCTACTTGCTTGGTTCTAGCATGAAGAACTGGATTTGAAGCCAAAGCAATGGCAGATAAATTGTCAACATGCATGGAGGAGCACAATCGGAGTAGTAACATCAAGTGTTAAATCTGTTAAGAAACTTTGCAGCCAAACCAACTCACATGTGGCATCTGCCACTGACCTTTATTCTGCTTCAGCAGAGGATCTACTATATATTTAACAACAGATTGCTTTTTAACATCTCAAGAAATCAAGGAACTGCCAAGAAACATACAAAAACCAGAAATGAATTTCCTCCCCCTATTTTGGCCAGCTGTCGGAATAAGCATGTAAGAATAAGAAGAAGAAGAAGAAGAAGAAAACACCTTACGAAGTTTTATTTCACAAACCACCAGATTACTCCCATTTAAGAACCATTGGTTGTCTTTGTTTTGCATCTCAGCATTCACCTGATAAATTTGAAACCAGAGCTAGCTATTCAGTCCATCTTGCTAGCTAGGTTACCCTCCTGCTCAGAAGGGTCATAAATTGTACAATTTAGTCACCAAGCAAGTTTTTATTTCTAGACATGTCACATTTCACGAATCCATTTTTCCATTCATTATTATTGTTTCCAAATTGTTTCCAAATTGGGACTCCACAATCCATGTGGATCTCCCATTTGTGGGGGGATCGAGTATTAGAGATAATGGTGCACCATTAATCGAAAGCATACTTCAAAGATATGTCTGTTCTCAAATTCAAGATATTCCACAATCATGTTACATAAATTCAAATTCATTTATCTAAAGTAGTTTTTTTTTTGTTTTAAATACGATGGAATTGTTGGTTTTTATTATTGTGCGAATTACAATTTAAAGAAATCAAATAACTCTATTCAAAATTGCATTACATGAGTTCCTTGAAGACAAGAACAAGCTCCGTTTGATTCTATTCACTCATATGGTTACTAATAAAGGGCAATTGTATTCATAAAAAACATAAAACAATTAAATTACCCTGTGAACCTCTCCTGAACAGGTGTGTGGGATAGTGAGAGTAGAGTATTTTTTTTAGTGGATCACTAGGTCAAATTAAATTTGATCCATAATTTGACTTATTTGAAATATTGATCTAATGAATCAAATTATCAAGAATAAATGAGTTGAAATTTTGATCTAATAAATTACCGAATAAAAATTATATAATTTGTGTAGGAAAAGTAGTGCAAATAATATTGTATAATTAATATTTATTTAAGTAAATTAAATATTTTTGCCAAATTATGTAACATTAGGCATTGTCCATTTTGTAGGTGAATCACGAATGGAAGAAGGAAAGAAAAAGAGAAGAGTAATATAATAATAATAATACTAGACAAATGTGGCAAAGATGGCCTAACTATTCACACAAAGTGACGAATCACAGTCTAATTCGGCTACGCAACTAGCACCGTTCAATATATCCCGATACGATATATTTCGACACGTGTCTCCTCTCCCCCACAAACCCCTATATTAACATCGTAAACCCCACCCCCCCTCTCGACCCTTCCATCTCTTAACCTCATTCTACCTCCTCGAGAGAAACTGACAAACCATTTTGTACGAAAAGGTTGAAGATATTTTCTTGCATCCAAACTAGCACCAGATCTCAAGGTACTTTCTGTTTTCAATTCAATTGTTCCCTGTTCCAGGGGTTTTTTGATTGGTTTTGGATTTGATTTTGGTTGTTTTTTGTGAATTAGATGGTGTCTGACGCGAGCAAGAAGAAGGCGGCTCAGAAGAAGGCAGCTGCGGTGGCAAAGAGGGGAGGAAAAGCGGCAGCTGCGGCTTCGGCGAAGGCTGCTGCGGCGGAGAATGGAAGCAGTAGTAGTGCTGATAATTTGGCGAACGAAGTTGGGGCGCTTCAGATTTCTGATCGGACTTGTACTGGTGTGCTGTGTTCGCATCCTTTGTCTAGGGATATACGAGTAAGTAGTTCATGAATAATTTTGATTGATCTGTTTTTCTATTTTGTTCCATGGGCAGTGTATTTGTAAATGCTTCATTTATTTATTTGATGGATTGTTTTGTGGAGTTAAATTTATGCTAATTTAGGATATTTAAAAAAAAAAATTCTGCTGTATTGATTTTGTTCATTTGATACTGAATCTGTCTAGCTTTATTTTATTTCTTTGAATTTGTTGCTCAAAAACTGAACAAAATCCATTCTTTGAATAAATAAAAAGATTTGCTTTTGAAGAATCGATTACTGAAGTTGGATACTTTGCATGAATGGGAAAGACTTCAAATTGTTGTTTTATAGTTTTGATTGCTTTTTATTGGATTATATATATATATATATATATATATATATATATATATATATAAACACTAAAGAAAGGAAATGGCTTTAACAATTTGGAGTTTAAACTATCACCAACTCCCAAATTTTTTTTCCTTTCTTTGATGCTTTGGTATTGGTGTGCCACAAAATTTGTTTAATGCACTTTAATTGTGGGAATTATGAAAAATGATGAATTATGGGTTTATGGTGAAGAGCTTTGATTTTGGTTGATCTTGTAATTGTATCCTTATAACGCAATAAATTGAAGACCTTAAATGATTGTTTTGAGTGGACGAGTAGCCATTTGTCGGGTATCGTGGTAATAAATAGATTTTCTGTCAAAAATCAATTTCTTCAGAAGTTTCTAATGGATTTTTTAGTTCCTTTTGTCACATGCTCAGTATTTTCTTACCTGTTTCATTTCAATTGGTTATTAATTTCTCATAATCATCCTACCAAATTTGAAGTATTTGGCATTACTTGGTGTTAATACCAAATTTCATATGTGGCACTTAATTGTGGAATGAATGCATATCCATTGGCTATATCTGCATATATCTTAATAGCATGTCTCTTTAATGGATGAGTCATGAGACACATTGCTTCAGTTTATGATTTTAGAACCTTCTGAAGCAGAAAGGCAGTGAATGGAATTTATTTATTGAAGAAACTCATTTGCACTTTTATTTCAGTTCACACTATGTCATTTAAAATCAATTGGTTGTGGTTGTAGGCTTGTAGCTACTGTTTTCACAATCTTGCATGACAACAATTTGATTCAGGACTTATCTGCACCATAAATTGTATTTACGTTGCTGTATGCTAGCATCTCAACTCATCTCATCTCACTTGAATATTTGAAGTGATTAAATCCTTTTCTGGTAGCTTGCATAGTACACTGAACAATTACAGAGTATTTCCCGTCTTTTCAGCACATTTGTGTGCTTCACTTGTAGTGTGATGATGCGACATGGCAATTCATACATATGCTTATTTAAGCATGAGTAGGAATTAGAGTAACCTTAATTATTAAGTTGATGACTTGTGAATAATGCTTTTGGTTTGTGCATTAATATTTAAACAAGATGACCGATGAATAGTGTTTAATTGTTTTCCTCTTTGTATAAGTGGATACAATATAATCGAATAATGTTCTTTATTTTCTTTCTTTCTTTATTTATTTATTCTTCTATTTTCTTTCTTTCTTTCTTTCTTTCTTTATTTTTCTATTTTCTTTCTTTATTCTTTTAAATGGGAATTGAGATACGTAATGCGATTATCACCATTAGGAAAATATATTAAAAAAAGGAAACTCTGCACTGCAAAATCACTGCTCTCCTTTCAGTAAAAAAATTATTATTTTGGCAAGTTAAAGTTGGGTTTCTTAAATCAGATGTTGATTTAGTTAGAAACAATGTTTTAAATAGTCTACAATAATAGTTTGGAATCTTCTTTTGCAAGCACTGTAGTAATATTAGTAAGCAGCTGGGACATGGTAATAGGTGCCATAACATCTAGAAATTGAGAGAAGCTTGGGACTTTGTGCTCTGTCTGGATGAAGTGAAGTTACTCCATTGTTCTTATGTTATGCCTTAGTTCTAGATATTGGGATCTAGGATATTTAATTATAATCATTGCTGGAGATGCCAACGAACTATAAGGTTCTTTAGATGTAGACTTTCTCATGGTAGTGGGTCTCACTTTTAGCTCATTGTTGCTAGCTTGGTGCACCTAGACGAGGGCCTAGACCAGCAGATGGGTCTCTGTCACCAGGGTGCTCTGCCAACAATGTTTCCAGGTTAATTACTTGATCATTCTGTATTGTGAATATATCCAATTATCTTAAACCTTGTTTAGTATATTGAAAGATCCCAATCTTGTTGATGGCTATTTCTTATACTGTAAAACAATGCCCATATCCTCCATATAACTTGTTTTGTTCTCTCTTTGAGCTGTATATTGTGGTCATGGTTAGATTTTGGATAAAAGTTAATTATTTTTGTTGATTGCAGATAGAGTCTCTGTCTCTTACCTTTCATGGACATGATCTTATTGTTGATTCCGAGCTGGAGCTTAATTATGGAAGGTTGGTTTGTATATCTCGATAAAGTATCTCTTGTTGTATGTGGTTATTTATTCCCTCTGATGAAATTTTATCTTTCTAGACGGTATGGCTTGCTTGGATTGAATGGCTGTGGGAAGTCTACTCTCCTTGCATCAATAGGGTGCCGAGAACTTCCCATTCCAGAACATATGGATATTTTTCATCTCACGAGGGAGATTGAAGCTTCTGAAATGTCTTCGCTTGAAGCAGTGATAAATTGTGACGAGGAGAGGTTGAAATTGGAAAAAGAAGCTGAAGCCTTGGCTGGTCAGGTCTGTATTTAACTGAAAAATATCCGTGTCGGGGAATGTGAACTGTCTTTGCAAGTGTATTGATTAATGAAATTTATATTGCCTTTTCTCTAGGATGATGGTGGTGGAGAAGCTCTTGAGCGTATTTATGAGCGTTTGGATGCCATGGACGCGTCAACTGCTGAGAAGCGTGCTGCTGAGATATTATATGGTCTTGGTTTTACCAAAAAGATGCAAGAGAAGAAAACCCGAGACTTCTCAGGTGGATGGAGAATGAGGATTGCTTTGGCACGTGCTCTGTTCATGAACCCAACCATATTGTTGCTTGATGAACCCACAAATCATCTAGGTCAGTTTATTTGCTTGAAAGTTGATCTTTCTTTTTTCTATCCCCACAGTCATTCGTGATTTTTGAACTTTTATTTATTTGTGTTTTTCTTTTCTGGTTCTACTTTGGTTGCTTGCTTATTGGTTGGATCTATAATTGTATAAATCCATTTTATTTGACAAGTTTATATTTCTATAATCCTTTCTACTGGAGATATTATACGGGTTGCAAAGATGATGTGGTCCTATGAGAGCGTTGTGTCCTTGATTGGAAAATGATTTGGAGTCTTTCAATGGCTTTGTTGCCATCAAAAAATAGTCTTTCTGCCAAATTCCTAAACCCAATATTGTTTGATCCATTATTGTTGGGGAGTTTTGTGGAGCTCATTCCCCGTTATTTGTTCAAACCCTAGTTCTATGGGGAAACTAATTCCTGCTTCTATATTTCTAGTGGACCTTCTTTCCCCCTATTCCCTTAGTTTATTACAATTCTTTGATGCATTTCTGTTGATGATAAGCTACGTTTTAATACAGATTTAGAAGCTTGTGTCTGGCTGGAGGAAACCCTGAAGAAATTTGAGCGTATCTTGGTTGTCGTTTCGCACTCCCAGGACTTCCTGAATGGTGTCTGCACCAACATTATCCACATGCAAAGCAAGATGTTGAAGATGTGCACTGGAAATTTTGACCAATATGTTCAAACCCGTTCAGAACTTGAAGAGAATCAGATGAAACAGTACAAATGGGAACAGGACCAGATTGCTTCAATGAAAGAATATATTGCTCGATTTGGACATGGGTCAGCTAAACTAGCTCGTCAGGCTCAGAGCAAAGAGAAAACTCTGGCAAAAATGGAGCGTGGCGGACTTACAGAGAAGGTGGCTAGGGACAGGGTTCTGGTTTTCCGATTTGTTGACGTGGGGAAACTTCCTCCACCTGTACTACAGTTTGTAGAAGTTTCATTTGGTTACACACCTGATAATGTCATCTACAAGAACCTCGACTTTGGGGTAGATCTCGACTCCAGGGTAGCATTAGTTGGACCTAATGGTGCTGGGAAGAGTACATTGCTTAAGCTGATGACGGGGGAGTTGGTTCCCCTTGATGGCATGGTGCGGCGGCACAATCATTTGCGCATTGCACAGTTTCATCAGCACTTGACTGAAAAACTTGACTTAGAGATGTCTGCCCTTCTGTTTATGATGAGAGAGTACCCAGGAAATGAGGAAGAGAAGATGAGAGCAGCAATCGGTAGGTTTGGGCTGACAGGTAAAGCCCAAGTGATGCCTATGAAGAACTTGTCAGACGGACAAAGGAGCCGTGTGATTTTTGCATGGTTAGCATGGAGGCAGCCCCATATGTTGCTACTGGATGAGCCGACTAACCATTTAGATATTGAGACTATTGACTCGCTGGCTGAGGCACTGAATGAGTGGGACGGGGGCTTGGTTCTTGTTAGCCATGATTTTAGGCTCATAAACCAGGTGGCGCATGAGATTTGGGTGTGTGAAAATCAAGCTGTGACCCGTTGGGAGGGTGATATTATCAGCTTTAAGGAGCACTTGAGGAGCAAAGCTGGTCTATCGGATTGAAGAGACTAACGATGTGTTACCTACATACATATTAAATTAAGGTACTGCTGGTACTCCTTGGCTTACAGTTATTCGTATTGCAGCTATGAAACATACAATCTCTGTATGTTTGCTAGTACTACTTGGCTAACAGTTATTTGTAGTGCAGCTATGAAACATACAGTCTCTGTATGTTTGCTGGTACTACTTGGCTTACAGTTATTTGTAGTGCAGCTAGGAAACATACAGTCTGTATGTTTTTTTTCTTCCCAAAATGGATGATGAGGGAACAGAGGAAGAAGATTATCATGTCGATGTTATTGTTTCGTTACTTGTTCATCTGGTGATTAGTTTAGTTTATTTTTGTATCTTTTACTATTTGCATTTTTTTTGCTTGTAGTCTTGGGTCTGGACCAAGAAATATATTATGTCGTTGATGTTTAAATTCTATGTATTTGATCAATTTATGTTTTGAATTTTATTTATTTTCCATTGCTTTACCTAGCTAGTTTTAAACAAAACCGAGATATATATGCTATTAAGCGTTTAGATGATATATTCGTAGTGCACAATCTCATGATTATTATTAAATTGCACTGACCCTTTCCAATACGATTTAGTAGGTTTTGATGAATTCTCGGATCAGATTGACATACCTAAACATACACGCTTGACAAGAAAAGTTTTGATTGAAATCCTAAAAGAGACCATATTCATTGCCTGAACTCAACTGCAAATGTTCCTAGGAGGTGGTATGGTGAAGAGACAACTTATCTATATGCTCGCACACCTAAACAATCTCTGAAGAGAATGTCATATGGTGAACTTTGAGTTGAGCTATAGACTACTACTATGGTTCTTGGTTTAGGCGGAGTTTGTGGTGTCAGTTAAAATTTGAATCTACTAGTGAATGTTAGTTGTATTTGATGGTCAATTTATTTTTTGTTTGATATTTCACATGAATCCCACATTGGATAAATTCAAGAGTGTAGATGGATTAACCTTTTAGGTAAGGAGGTGGTTCAACATGCTTATTGGGTCAGTCTACACAGATGTGCGTTGCATTGGTGATGAATTGATGAGGGATGGTTCGTATAATTCCATTACAAATAGTATCAAAAGCTCATGGTTCGATGGGCCCAAGTATCAACTTTAGGGTGTGAGGGTGCATTCTCAGGCCTCGTGGGTGGAGCAAATAGAATCCAAGTATCAACTCCAGGGTGCGGGGGTGAATTCGCAGGCCTCGTGGGTGAAGCAAATAGAGTTGAATCAGGTGGAGCATGAGATGATTTGAGTCGGGTGGAGCGGGCTCATGATGACTATGGGAAAGTTGCTCAAACACGTTTGCCTCGGGCGTGGTGGAGTAGTATTAGAGTCGAGCAAAGTTCTTGAAGGACTCAAAGGTGAAGTATGATTTGAATCGGGTGGAGCACGAGATGATTTGAGTTGGATGGAGTGGGCTCTGGAAAAATTGCTTAGGATAAAGGGTTCACAAGGAGCAAGGTTGAGTCGAGTTGAGCAGGCTCAGGATGGCTCTAGAAAAGTTACTCAGGGTGAAGGGTTCACAAGGAACAAGGTTGAGTCGAGTTGAGCAGGGCTCAGGATGGTTCTGGAAAAATTGCTCAGGGTGAAGGGTTCACAAGGAGCAAATGTTGTACTCTCACATAGACCTGGCAAAAGAGGCCCACTAGTAGGGCTTTGAAATTGCAAATTTTTAGTCGGCTCGTCTCTGCTTGCCAAACCCATAAATATAGCATAAAATAGGCACAATATTGGTTGCTTGCACGGGCCGGTGAAATCTGCCACCAAAGCTTTAGGGTCATGATTTTTGGCCCAGTAAAAATCGGGTCTTTTTGTTCACTTTTTTTTTTGCTCTCACTCACTCACCCAAAATTTCGCTTGGGTCAATTGGGCCCATATTGCTGTGTCTACTCCCACGTTTGCTTCGGGCGTGGTGGAGTAGTATTAGAGTCGAGCAGATCTTTTGAAGGACTCAAAGAAGGTGTGTTTAATGGTGACTACTCTAGTATGATATTTGTGATGGCCGTATTCAAGTGAAAGGTGGAGATTGTTGGGATATTTCACATGAATCCCACATTTGATAAATTCAAGAGTGTAGATGTGTTAATAAGTATGATGGAGTCTCAACCTAATAGGTTAACCTTTCAGGTAAGGAGGTGGTCCAACATGCTTATTGAGTCAGTCTACACATGTGTGCGTTGTATTGGTGATAAATTGATGTGGGATGGTTCGTACAATTTCGTTACAATTTTCAACATCTTTTTGTTATTTAACTTTCGAGGTTATGGCAGTTCATTTTTGTTTTATTCGGATTGGGCATAGGGAGACCGGAAAGAGTTCAAACCCAGGAACAAGCCCACAACATAGACCCTTGGATTGAATTAATTGAGTTTGCCTGTCATCTTTCCTCTTTTGTTATAAATAAAAGGCTTAAATATAAATTTACTATCCTAAATTATTATTGATTTTTTTTTTACTTTGGCGATTGACCTTTCAATCTTTTCAATCAGGTCATTAAACTATCAATTTTTTTCATTTTGGTTCAATTGAACATGTCATGTCATAAATTGATTATGTGGCTTGAAGACGTGACATGTAAAAGCTAATGTGTATTTAAATTGTAATTAATTTAAGACTTAAATATAAATTACTACATCAAACTATTGATTTGTTTCTACTTCGGTGATTAAACTATTGTGATATCTATATTTTTTTAAATTTGTTAATGATAATTATTTGTTTTCCTATTAGGTTTTCAAATTTAGATATTAATGATAAGCGTTAATAATATTTTTATTATTACTTAGATTTTATCTTTTAAAAAAATTACCTCTTAAATAAGATGTTTTCATTTTAAAAATATGTTAAGCTCGTATTGTCAAATTGTAATGTTATATGACATTTATGCCCTCTTAATTTTTATAAAATAATTTAAATTTATAATAAAATGAGTTTTTTTTAACACATTATTAGTCACATACTATGTGCTAAAGTCACGTCATCAATCTACGACGTGATGACTTCAATTGATTTAAAGTGGAAAAAATTAACAGTTTAATAACTTAATTGAAAAAAATTAAAAGGTCAATTACCGAAGTGAAAACAGATCAATAGTTTGAGGTAGTAATTTATATTTAAGTCTTAAATTAATTACAATTTGAGTACACATCAACTTTTACATGTCACGTGTTCAAGCAATTATGACGTGACATGTTCAATTGAATCAAAGTGGAAAAAGTTGATAGTTTAATGATCTGATTGAAAAAATTGTGAGGTCAATCATCGAAATGGAAAAATGTCAATAGTTTGAGGTAGTAATTTATATTTTAGCCTAAATAAAATGGCTTTAACATAAGGTATTATCTTGAATTATTGACTTTTTTTCATTTTGATGATCGACTATAATTTTTGCAATTAGGTTATCAAACTTTTAATCGTTTTCATTTATTTCATTGCCCACTGTTTTGAAGAATGTACATATATCAATGTCCATGTGTCCACTGTTTTGAAACTCGGTCCGGACTGACTGATTCAACCAATTGAATAGGGAATCGGTTTCATGTTCGGCTTGAGTTGACCCAATTGAACCAATTTAGTCAAAATCCGAATTAATGAATCGGTTGACCACCGATCGAATTAGTAGTTCAACCAATAAAACCGGCTATAATTTGATCCAGACCGGGTTTTAATTATTTTTTAGTATTAAAATTTAACCTATTTTAGAAATATTATAACTCAATTTTATTGTGTTTTAGTCCATAAAAATGAGATTTTTAAAATTTGATTAATTATTAATAATATATATTTTAATATATTTATGACATCACCTGTTCAATAACGGTTCAACTACTGGTTGAACCAGTGACCCATCTATCCGATAAATTTTTCAATTTGATGACCGGTCCGGATCTTAAAACATTGCACGTGCCACTTTCAGTACATTTAGTTATGTTGATCACTAGTGCTGTTGCTATGATTGTTTATTTTTGTCTGATTATTTATTATTTTATTTGAACAAATTACCGTTTTAATCATTTATTGTAATATTTTTCTCTTTTGTAATATATTAAACTTTTAATATATTTAGTTTTTGGACAATGTCAACAGTCCTAATTGGGTAAGAACAGTGTGTACTTTGTTTGTACCATAGGTATGTAAGTATTGTGACCTCCTCAGTGAGTAGTCTCAATTCATGTCATGTAGCCATAGGGCATAGTCTCTCTGACTCTATAATTATTATTACTATTACTCTATTAGCATGCACAGTTGTAGGGTTTTGTTGTTATTGTAACATCTAAATCCTGTTTTGTTTCATCAAAATTTTCACATGCTTCAAATTTTCCCAATGACCAATAACATCAATCATCTGATAGGTTGTGTTTAACGCGATCAATATCTTTCTTTATGGCGCTTGTTTCATGCGTAAAGATCTTTTAAAATTTTAGAGTAATGAAAGAGCTTTTGCTTCAACTTGTTCTACTTATGACTAATTATCTTTTTTTATCATGATAAAACAATGGAGGGGAGAAGACCGCCTAGCAAGTCATACAGTGGTATGATATATTGCGTTTATTATCACTTGCTAGTAGCTTTTGTGTGAGGCTTCTGGTATTCGGTGTTTTTCTTGGTTTGGAGGGAGTTCATAGGCTGTTTGTTTTTCTTGTGCTAGCTATAGCTATGTGGATCGGTTTTGATCAAGTCAGCTGACTATGGACACTTGTGGCAGTGTACCGGGGTAGCACTTAGCCAAACACCGGGTGACAATCAAGTAGGCATGCGATATGTCAAGTTGCTGGGCAGCGGGTGTATGAGGTTGCACAAAGGCTGTTGGTGACATGAGTTGATATTTGGGGTGTCAAGGGGCTGATTAGTGCGGGACATGACGGGATGCAGCGGAGGTGCACCACATGACGGTTGCACAACGTGTAGGCATTAGTCTTGGACGTGCATTGCTGGGCAGGCGCACGTTGTCCACTGATGGGCAGCAGTCGAACGGGTGGAGCAGATGCACAACGTGGTTGACTGACAGATGCGTTGAGGGATAGACACATGGTAATGACATGCACAACGTGCCAACGGACGGGTACAAGCAGTGACCTTACCGACATATATGACTGAGTATAACGGGTGTGTAGCGCAAGGCGTTTGCACAACGCGTATGCATTGGTCATGGGAGTGTGTTGCTGAGCAGGCGCACGTTGCGCACTGATGTGCGCAGTTGTCGGACGTGTGGGACAGTCGCTCAATGTTGCTGATCTGATAGATGCATCGAGAGGCAGACGCATGACACTAGTGTGCCAACAGACAGGCACATGATGTGATGCTGCCGACAAACAATGGCACACGCTGATGGCACACAATGATGGATTGGCTGATTGGTTGTGCAATGACCACTCCTTCACAAGGCGAAATTCCGGAGTCGAATGCATGAATAGTAATCGGAACTCACATTCATGTGAGCAAGATATGAAAATATTTTTTTTTCCCGTAGAAATAACAATTCCCATTTTTACTGGGAAAAAAGTATTAGTTGAAGGCTCTTTGACGGTGTTATAGAGTCATGATTGGTTACACATAATCTCAACAGCATATATATATATATATATATATATATATATATATATATATATATATATATGGGAAAAATGTATGTATATAGCTGTGTATTACATAGTAGAGTTATGACGACTAATTTTTTGAATGGCCATAGCCTTTTATATATATATATATATATATATATATATACACACACACACGCAGTGAAGAAATAATCCAAAAATACCATGCCTGCTCAACGTCCACGTGCCACTTCCAACTTTAGTTATAAAAGTAGTGACGTGCATTATGATTGGAAAACTAGCTAGCATATTCGTGTTGGATCTATATATTGTATGAATATATAGGTAGAAAAGATAAAATCAACCACAAAACTTCCACATGCAGACATGAGACATGCTTCATATTTTCCCTTACGGAGCCTTTTGAATCTTACACGTGCTTATTTTTTGTTTATATACATATATATTTTCCCCGTATATATAAAGTTATAAACCCTCAATTACTACCCCTCTAATATTAGAGTGCATCTATGGTGTTTTGAACAGTGGCCTTGATAATGATCGACATGTTTGTATTTATCAAGATCTTTATGGGTGCTTACTAATGTTGATTTTTTTTGAAAGCTTGGCCTAATTATTAGGGCTAATCTTTCTATTTTCATGACAAAACAAAGTGACGACAATTAATGTCCAGTCTTAATTGGGTATATATGAACCTTTGTTTGTCCCATAGCTATGTCGGTAGTAGGTACTGTGACCTCCCCAGTGAGTTGTCTCAGTTCATGACTTCATGTCATGAAGCCGTAGGGCATCACATGCATGCATATATATATATATATATATATATATATATATATATATATATATATATATAGGGTCCAGATTAGGTAAGGACTCTCTTACGATACTAAAATGTGGATTTTGTTTTTTGTTTTTTTTTTTAAAACAACTAAAAAAAAAAGTTTAATATTTTATGGAATGAAATTTTTTCATAATACAGTGTTTTGGGTGTGATTTGGATACATATAACAAAACAGGTCTGTACAGTTTTTGGTATAGGTATCTAAATCACGCCCAAAATATTGTATTATGGAAAAATTTGAGTTCCATAAAATATTAAACTTTTTTTTTTAGTTATTTTTAAAAAAAAAAACCAAAAAAACCTGAAATTAACATCTAAATTTGACTGAATGTGTGATCAAGTAAACACGACTACATCTTATTAGTGCATCATATTATAGCCGGTTGTTCTAAATATAAAATCACTTAAATTTAAGAATTATTTAAATTTTAAATTAACGATTTATTTAAATTTTGAAAATAATAAATATCATAATTAGTAGTATTTTTTAGATAATTTATAATATTTATTATTATATTGACAAAAAATAAAAATTCATATTAAATTTGAATATAAGAATGTTTCAAATTAATTTCTAATGGTCGATATTTTAAAATAAAAGAAATAGTTATTATTATCATTAATCCAAAGCTAAAAAATAACCTGTTTAAGGTTTGATGTATACCCCTACAAGTTGCCATACGTAAAACATGCAGTTTACTTGGCATATCACATATATAATATAATTTTCAAAAACATGGTATGTTTGAAGATACATAGTTTATCTGTCTTTTCCCCTCTTGCTTTCTGACAATTACAAATTAGATATATGAAACATAAAACAATGAAAATTATAGTTGAATAAATTACTCCTACAGATTTTCCCCTTTAATTTTCACTCTGATTGGTTCAATATTTCTATTTGTCTGTGTCCAAAGGCTAACAACTAAGTAACTTATTGCTTTAGTTACTTTATAAGGGATATATTGACATGTCTTGGAATTAACTCATACTTCTATTAGGTGATAAATTTATTATTTTAACCATGTGAGTTGATGATATGTTGTTGTTTGGGAATAACAAAAAAATGATCAAGTTTGTTGACACAACAGTTTGATATGATCTTGGGTCAGCAAATTTCTTTTTGGACATGCAGATAACATAGGTATAGTAAGAATTGAAAACTAGTGTTAAGGTAGAATAAGTACATTGAAAGAGTGTTGAAGAAATTCAACATGATTAACTGCAAATCGATTGGAACCCCTATGATTACAGGAACAAAACTCTCAGGGAATCAGTGTTCTAAAACCATGAATTAAAAAAAAGGAGGAGATGACTCACATTCCATATGCAAGTGCAGTTGTAAGTTTGATTTTTGCAATGATGTGTACAAGATCAGATATTGCCCAAATAGTGAAAGTTTTCAGCAAATATATGTCTAATTCCCGGGAAGGAGTATTGGACTTCCATCAAAAAGAGTTTTCAGGTATCTTTGTGGTACTTTTAATTTTGCATTGTATTTTGGAGGTAAAGGATATAAGAGAAATTTTGAGGTAGTAAGATCTGTGGATGTTGATTGTGGTGGAGATGTTGATAGCAGAAAATCAACAAGTTGTTACGTGTTCAACTTGTATTATGGTCCTATGAGTTAGAAGAAATGTGTTGTTATTTTCTCATCTACTGAGGCAAAATACATGACGCTTACTCATGAATGTAAGGAAACAATATATATGAATTCGTAGGTTGTGTGTCGAGCTTGGTTTTAAGCAGAAAATAGTGAAGTTGAAGTGTGATAGTCAAAATGCTATCCACTTAGCAAAGAATCTAGCATTTCACTCACGCTCGAAGTATATTGATATTCAATATCACTTAATTAGAGAGAAGATTGATATGAGAAACTGATTCTCTTAAAGAAGGTTGATATATAACAGTGAACAATGCAATTTTTTTTAAACTAAAACAGTTATATAGTTTGACGAAATTTGAGTAGTGTACATCTGAGATAGGTATGAAAAAGTATTCACCAAGTGGGAGAATGTTAGGATTGACTCGTATTCACCAAGTGGGTGAATGATAGGTATCAAGAAGTATTCACTACTGCGATAGGGTAATCGGGGGGTCTCGCTCTCCTGTGAGTAAGGGGCTTGAGAAATGTGTATTTGGGTTTGAAGATTTATTAGTAGTTCGGTCTTGAATTTTATTAAGGGTCCTTTACATAAGTATACAACAAATAAAAAGTAATTACAAAAATAAAACACAAACAACATAATTACAAAAATAACGCCAACATAATATTACGCGGATCTTTTTTCATATACACGTCGGTTACATTCTCTCTCATCCCCAAACCGCTTCTAAAATCAAGCGAGTGGAACATAACATTCATATTTTGAAATCGAAGAAATCCAATTCTTCATGCATGAAGTGAGATCTAAGATCACAAAGAACTTCAAGTTCACAGCAACAACTAAGATCGGAGAAGACGAAATAGAATACAAAATCATCATCAACAACTAAGATCACATCAACTTCATGCGCGAGTGAGATCGGAGAAGACAAAACTGTTCGTCGCGACGCAAGACGCTAAGGCACCGAAAATAGCATACAAAATAAACATCAACTTCAATTCCAAGAACAAAACCAATCGAACTACCGTCATTGTTGAAGTTCAAAAACAAAATCGCAACGAATCTCAGACAAAAATCTGAATATTGAGGTATGTGAGGTTAAAAATCGTATACATATAGTTTCATCTGTTTTTTCACGATTTAAAATGTTTACTACAAATTCATATAACGATTTGTTGAATCATTGATATGTTTTCTATTATGGTTACTAAATAGATATAAATTGGTTACTGTTTATTGTGTATTTGTTTGCTAAATAATATTTATTTTAATGGCTTTATAATTTTTAAATGAGTTCTACTGATTTTTTTATATTAATTGTTACTCATCAAATAATTTGGTTACCTTCATGCAACTGTTGGTTACTCTCTAATGTTGAATAGTTCTTTGTCTAATCTTTGTATTAGTTACTTTAGCATAATATATTGGATTATGTGTTACAATATATTGTTACTAATTAATCTTTGAATCGATTCTTCAACAATCTTTGGTTGGTTATTGAAAAATGATAACTTGTTCTTGACTAATTTTTATTTGGTTACCGATTAACATTATACTTGATTCTTTGTCTAATGTTGTCTTGTTCTTGACAACAATTGTTTTGATTCTTCAGTAAAACATTAAAATGTCTATTACTATCTTAGTTCTTTGACTAATGTTGCCTTGGTTCTTTGCATAAAATTACTAAATAATGTTGAATTAGTTCTTGATTAATCTTGATATGGTTACTTATGTAACATTATTTTGATTCTTGACTAATGTTGACTTAACTTACTTGTGTAAAACTATAATGGTTCTTAATTAATCTTTGACTTGGTTCTTGTGTAAAATTATAATGCTAACTTGGTTATTGATTGAATGTTGACTTGGTTACTTTGGTTACAATTTAAAATGGATTTGATTCTTCGATTATATTGTTGACTTGGTTACTTTTATTGTAAAATACAAGGAAAACCCTATTTTCTTGGTTATTTTTGGTTCTTGATTAATCTTGATTCGATTCTTCGTGTAACATTATATGGTTCTTGAATATTCTTTGAGTTGGTTGTTGTAAAATTATAATGGTTCTTGACTAATAACGACCGATATCTTTGTTTTACATTATATTGGTTCTTGTCTAATCTCGATCATTACTATGTAAAATTATAATGGTTACTCAATAGTGCTGACCTGGATTCTTGTGTAAAATTATAATGTTATATTCTTTTGTAATTGTTTCATTTATATTGGATGTTACTTATTGACTACATTGTATTGGTTACATGGACTAATAGTAACCAATACTCCTTTAAGTACATATTGATATTTTTTATATTATTTGTTTTTGCTGTAAAATGCTGTCAAATATGTTTTATGTTATGGATACTAAGTAAATATATGTTGGTTACTGTCTAATCTGGATTTGGTTAGTTTATAATGCTGACTTGTTTACTGTGTAATATTACCATGGTTACTACATAATATTACTGTGTTTTATACTGATTTTTTTATATTGATGGTTACTGATTAACTACATTGGTTACCTTTATACACCTGTTAGTCTTTAATTTGTAACAAAGTTATTCTTGATTATTTTGGTTGTAAAATAAATGTAAAAATATTTTTATAATCTTGGCTACTAATTACATATATCTTGATATCTTGTATAATATGTATTTAGATCTTGAAAGGTGTTTATTTGGTTACTCTATAATGTTATTGAGTTTTATAATTGTTTATTTTATATTGGTAGTTACTTATTGACTACATTGGTTACCTTCATACAATTTGTTAAATATTGGTTGTTGTATACTATTTAATTGGTTACGATATAATGTTTATTTGGTTGCGGTGACAATTTGGCAATTTTTCATCAAGTTTGGAGTGTCGGATTTTGGCGCTTTTGAGCCTAATTTCATTGGAAACGGGTCAACGATCAAAAGTCACAAGCTTTCTTGGTGAACTCGCATGGTTTTTTTTTAATCAATTCCATCATTTAGGCCTTCAAATTTGCATATAAAAATTTGGTTTATTTTCTGTTACTAATATTATGTAATTTGGTTCTTGCCTAATATTGATTTGGTTACTTTATAATGTTTATTCATTGTTAGACAATGGAGACCGATAAAGAATCAATACAACAAATCTAATTGTTTACGAGAATATATAATTGTTTCTTGTTAGTAACCATTAACCACATGGTTGGTAACATTTTTGATGGTGTCTGATAACCAAAATTGATGTTGATTAATATTTTATTTTTGATTCCATCATGAGTTATCAATATAAAGTAAACATATACAAGCTTTATAACAGATTTCGATATGTGAGCTTATAATGTCTTGATACAAGCTTATAATTATCTCAAGTTACTAACAATCTAAGTAACTATCTATGATAATTATCTCGTTACTAATAAGCTTGTAGATAAATAGAACACTCACACATGTACATTTAACAATTAATGTTTGTCCCGATACAAGCTTGTAGAATTATCTCGTTACTAATAACAAAGAAACCATAATGTAACATAATAAAACAAAGAACTATATACTTATATGATAAGAACTGAACATGTTTTAATGGTAGCCAAAATGTAAACATCATGTAATGAAACTTAGTTTAAGCAATCCATGTATACTATAACCATAATGTAACATAATAAAACAAGAACCATCTAATTATATGATAAGTAACCATAACGAGTTTTAATGGTAACCAAAAGTAAACATCATGTAATGAAACCCAGCTTAAAGCGATCCATGTATACTAAACAATTACATATTAACCGAATAAAAAAAATAAAAGTATCCAAAATTCCACATTGAGGACACAATAATAAGTAGCCAAACCATAAGGTAACAAAGAATAAAAACAATAATAAAGAAGTAACCAAATAGTTATATGAAAGTAACTGAACATGTAAGATGTGTTTGTGGAAATGGAAATAGAAATAGAATAGCATAAACCTTGTAGAATATATTTGAAGGAATTTACAAAATAATACATCAATGTATACTAAGCAAATACATAGTTTATTATGACTTGGGTTTATTATTTACAAAATAATACATCCACAAACTAATGATGCCTTAAACTTCTTCAACCTGCTTGGATTCAATTTCTTGGTAATAATGTCGGGGACTTCCATGTCACACCAATATATAACTTTTCCAATGAATTTTCTATTGCATTCCCCATAGTAAAGATTCCATAACTGCAAATAAAAAAAATCGATTCTGATCATTAGTAACTGAGATATAAACAATATTTATATCATAAACAGTTTACCAAATATACATTGTAACCAAAACAACATATAAAAGTAACCAAAATCTCAATTGAGGAAAAAAAAGAATGGTATCCAAATCATAAGCTAACAAAGAATAAAAAATATACTAATGAAGTAACCAAATAGTTATATGTTAGTAACCAAAACATATATTAATGGTAACTAATACATAAACAACATATAGACCAAACAAAGTTTAGTCCACCCATATATTAAGCAAATATATTGTAACCAGAACAAAAAAAAACAGTAAACAAAATCCCAACTCAAGGAAACAAAAATGGAATCCAAATCAGAAACTAACAGTAACCAAAAATATACTAAATAAGTAACCAAATATTTATATGATAGTAACCAAAACATATTTTAATGGTAACCAATACATAAACAACATGTACATCAAAATCAGTTTAGTCAACCATGTATACTAAGCAAATAAATGGTAACCATAATAACATAAAAAAGTAACCAAAATACCAAATCAAGGTAACAAACATGGTATCCGAATGCAGAAGTAACCAAAACATAATGCAGAAGTAACCAAACAGTTATATGATAGTATCTATTTTTTTTTGCTTGACGTATCTACAACGTAAGCATTACATCAAGCCTCCATAAATTAGTCTAGTATACTAAACAATATGTAGTCCAAACTCAGTTTAGTCAATCAATGTATACTAAGCAAATACATTGTAACCAAAATAACATATAAAAGTAACCAAAATCCCAATTGAGGGAAAAAGAATGGTATCCAAATCATAAGCTAACAGTAACAAAAAATATACTAATGCAGAACCAAACAGTTATATGTTACTAACAAAAATAATATACATATGAGGGTACATAATGTACATGTTAGAATAAAAATAACCAAACAAATTATATCTTAAGAACCAAACCATGTTTTAATGGTAACCAACACATAAACAACATATAGACCAAACCAGTTTAGTCAACCAATGTATACTAAAGCAAATACATTGTAACCAAACTAACATATAAAAGTAACCAAAATCCCAATTGA
The DNA here is from genome assembly GCA_020205605.1 of Panax ginseng. Taxonomy (NCBI): domain Eukaryota; kingdom Viridiplantae; phylum Streptophyta; class Magnoliopsida; order Apiales; family Araliaceae; genus Panax; species Panax ginseng. The sequence continues at coordinate 11,010,307 of CM035138.1, read as the reverse complement.
GAGAAAAAAGAATGGTATCCAAATCATAAGGTAACAAAGAATAAAAAATATATTAATGAAAAATCAAAAGCTTTATATGTTAAGAACCAAAACATATAATAATGGTAACCAATACATAAACAACATGTACACCAAAACCGGTTTAATCAACCATGTATACTAAGCAAATACATGGTAACCATAACAACATAAAAAATAACCAAAATACAAAATCAAGGTAACAAAAATGATATCCCGAATCACAAATTAACGAAGAACAAAACATAATGCGTAAGTAACTAAACAGGTTATATGATAAGTAACACTAACAAAATTTAAATTAACACACCTTTAAAAATTATATGATAATAGAACAACATGTATGCTTTACGATCCAAAACCTTTTTTTCACTAAAATGAACAACTTGTGAATCGAGAAGTGCAAACAAAAGTAAAATAAAAAATAATTAACTAATTAATTTACGCCACCAAACAAAGAAGACTAATCATTAGAAAAAAAAATGAAATATTAGTAGAAATATCGGTACAAAAAGAAAAAATAAAAAATAAAAATATCACCTTTCTAATTAATAGAAAAAAAAGAAGACTAATTAATTAATGATGAAGATGAAGAAAAGAAGAAATACCAAAGAGAAATAACAATACAAAAAGAAGAAGAAATATCAGTAGATGAAAAAATATTAGATAAAAAAATATCAGTAGATGAAGAAATACCAGTAGATGAAGAAGAGGACGACGACAAGTTGAGAGACTGGTGTTGCGGTGACGACGAGTTGAGAGACTGATGTTCTGCGCTGGCAACAACAGCGGAAGAAGATGACAACGAGATGCTTCGAGAGGAGACAAAGAAGTAGTAAGAGAGAAGAGAGAGAAATAATAAGAGCGGATGGAGAGAGAGAAAACTAATTTGTTATATCAACCCATTAATACTAATTCCTTAATTTAAGGACTTTTAATTGTATTAGGTTTGAAAATAAAAATGATAAAGTGTAGTATTTTTGTAATTATTTTATAACTGTATGATTTTTATAATTATTTTCAAAAATGTACTAATATATGTAATTGTCCCTTTTATTAAAGTAAGTATTGGACCTCATGTGTTTTAGCTCATGTTATAGCGGTTAAGATTTTCTAATTACTATAAAAATATTAGTTGGTATTTAGATCATTATAGAGTGTGAGTTATTTAATGAATACATTAAACAAGTGAGACTAACCACAATTTAATGAATCTAGTTATATCGTGCGTTGTTTATTTATTTTATTTTTTTAATTTCTTTGTGAGTGCATGCTATATTTCTATCTTAAATCTAATAACATAGTTTGAAAATTTGAGCTCTCAAAACATGGGTCTAATGGGGTTTAGAGTTTTTAGTGTGTTGACAATATTCATTCTTTTTCTCAAGTCAATACATAAAAAACTAGTAAGGATTGACTGTACTTTAGAGCATTTACAATAGGTTTTTTAATAAACTCTATCCCCAACTTTGAAGAATATATCTATAAATCATTATCCAACAGTTTCTTTATCCTTATTTAACTCTCTATTTTAATATCTATATATAATTTTACTCCCCAGGATGACGGAGTCAAAAGACCGTTCTCTATGTATGCAAAATGACATTTCACATCTTCATTTAAGTGGACAACTCACCAATCATTATCTAACTAATCTTCATTTTCAAATTATAAAATTAATATTGAGTTATCTTAAAAAAATAATTTCAAACGTATTCAAATTTAAAATTGATATAAATTTATTTAATTCATGTCAATATAATTATAAATATTATAAAAGTACTATTAATTATAAAATTTATTATTTTCAAAATTTAAATGAATCATATTAATTTTAAATTTAAAAATAGGGCTAATTACACTTCTTTTACATGAAGTACCATCAAATTCATAATTCGGTTCCTAAAGAATTTGGGCTTACAATACATAGTTTGATACAATTTAGTCCTCAATTTCTGAATCCGGCCAAAATTGACCGAAATACCCGACCCGCCCAAGAACCTGATCGGGGTTTGTGTATTTAATACCAGTTGACCGTATAAATATACGATTCGACTTAATTTAAAAAAAGAGCTATTTACAGTTTCGTTACATCAAGTACCACCATATTCATGATTTCGCTCCCAAAGGAAAAAAAGTAAAATTATAAAAAATTTAACATTATATGAAAATTGTAAATATAATAATTTTTAGCCCTTTAAAAAAAACTTATAACGTAGAAATAAGGTATAAAATTATAAATACAATTTAAATTTATAAATAAAATTATAAATACAATTTGTAAAATTTAAGTTGTGATATAATTTGTTAAATTGAAGACGTAAAATTTATAATTTATGATATAATTTATAATTTGCAAGATTTAAGTTGTAAAATTTATAACAATTTGTTAAATTTAAGACATAAAATTTATAATTTGCAAGATTTAAGTTGTAAAATTTATACATACAATTTGTTAAATTTAAGACATAAAATTTATAATTTATAATTTGCAAGATTTAAGCTGTAAAATTTATACATACAATTTGTAAATTTTAAGACATAAAATTAATAATTTATAATTTGCAAGATTTAAGTTGTAAAATTTATACATACAATTTGTTAAAATTTCCAAATTTGAAGGAACAAAATAATTTGAAGGATTAGAGAAGAGGGAGAGGAGAGAGAACAAATGGGTCATTTTTTTTTCAATTTATAAAATTAAAATTATAAATAAAATTTGTAAAACTTAAGTTATGATATAATTTCTAAAATTTGTACATACAATTTGTTAAAATTTCCAAATTTGAATGAACAAAACAATTTGAAGGATTAGGGAAGAGGGAGAGAGAGAGAGAGCATGAGTCATTTTTTTTCTCCTCCTTTTGTATGCTCTTTCAATATAAAAAGGGTATTATTTAATTAATTAAATTTTGGGCACTTTTTTCAATTGTTTAAACGTTTAATGTTATTCGTGTTAAAAATATAATTTATATATTTAAAAGTTTATTATTTTTTTGGTAATTAAGTCTTTTTTTAATTTTTAAAATAAAAAAAATTATATTTGGTAATCTTTGTATTAATATTTAATTTTAATTATTTAATATATAATAATTATTTATAAGGATTTATACAGATTTAATACGTCAAAATAAGTATTTATACAAATTGTATACGAATTAGGTACTTGTAGTAAATTTCGAATTTTGTAAATACTTGATGTAACATAAGTGTTATTAGCCCATATTGTATACGGTATCTGACTGAAAAATTAGGTATTTCAACCAATTTTGGCCGGGTTTTGAAATTGGGGGCTAAATTGTATTAAATTAGACACTTGATGTAGTAAAATGTAAGCCCAAATTCTTTGGGGACCTAATCACGAATATGATACTTCATGTAGTAAACTGTATTTAGCTCTTAAAAATATCACAAATTAAAATTTTAAAAGTTAATATTGATCTTATGTACATTTGCCACTACAATTCATTCAATACTCACTCCATAAATTACTTAAGATTTAAAATAAAATAAGTTATTTGACAGTGGAATACAGTCCATAAATTATACTCTATTTTATAAATTATAAAATTATTATTTATTTTATAATATTGAAAGGTCTTCTTCTTTATCTAAACTTCCTCTCATCTTCTTATAATTCTCATCAAACAACACAAATTATCATATCAGAAATATAAATCAAATTAAATTAAATAAATTTTAAAGTCTTCAGAGTTAAGTATGGTCTTGGAGTCCCAAGTCTGTTGGTAGTTTTGAGTTATTGGATGAATGTCTACAATCTTTTATGAACTAGTATAAATATGTCATTTGTCGTTTGTAGATGTGGAAAATTAAAGAAATGGAATACAAGATAAATATGTTATTGGGATCCCGTTAGAGTGAAGTTGATACTAATTTTATCCTAATAAGTTTTATAATTTATTATTGCATTGTGTATAGAAAAAATTTTATTGATAAATTTTAAAAAAATTTATTGGTAATATTTTTTATACCCAATGCAATGAATACTATATAAACTTACTAGGTGAAATTGTTTTCAATTTCACTTTAACCATGTTCGCAAGGGTTCCAGTTCTTATAATACTATTTCTTATTTCATGACCTATATTTTTACTCCATCCGTCCCTTAATATAAGACGTTTTAAAGAAGTTTTTTTGTCTCTTAATATATGACATTTTAGAATTTTAACTAAGCATTAATTGTTTAGCCTCCAATATTACCCAAAATATTAAATATAACTTTAATTCTCTCACTATTTTTTGTCTAATAAATAACAATATCTTTTTCCAATACAAGGACAATATAAACATTTGATATTATATTTAATGCTATACAATTATTTTTTTAATACTTGTGTACAACTTTAAAAAATCTTATATTAAGGGAGGGTGAGAGTAATTAGTTTGCTTCTCTCTTCAACTTCCAATTAGTTTTAAACAAAGCATGGGCATCAAGTACAACATGGATTATACGGGGAAATGAATACAGTTGGTAAGTCAAAAAATGCGAAATTAAAACGTGGCGAAGAAGAGAATGAACACATTAATGAAGGTCCCAACTCCCACGTATATAAAAAACACTCAACTGTTAACATGAAAAGTCAATTAAAACAGCATGTTACAATTATCCCAGTTTACATTAACCCTAATGTCTCTTTTACCTCCCCATTGCTTGCCAATATCATCTCGAGCTCGCTTGGCCGACAAGGGATTGTTAGTGCACCGCCGCCATGATCAAAGCCGTACTCATCAGCTGAATGCTCCAAGAGTTCTAAGAACGTCGGATGTGTAAGATAGCTCAAGGGAATCACGAATCTCTTGAACTCATCGTCGTCCTTAGCAATCACCGCAAAGTGCCCTGCCTTGACATCTTCTGGCACATAGCTTGAATCGTTTACTTCCTCAAACTCATCAGTATCAGAATCGGAGAACTTTTTACCAAAAAGAAGACTCTTTTGTAGCTTCTCTATTAGTATCTTAAGCTTGACAATTCCATTATTTTTTTTGCTAATGTTTCTAAGCTTAGCCATTGCTTTGTTAGTAATTCTTTTTTTTTTAACATAATAACTTCTCAGTGCCTTTTTTCTTAGTATGTTAGCTCATATGTATAGTAGCGGAGGATGTCAAAGATAAGAAGGATGGTTGGTACTGTGAAAAGGTGTGTGTGTGTGTGTGAGAGAGAGAGAGAGAGAGAGAGAGAGAGAGAGAGAGAGAGAGGGGGGGAGGCATGGAAGGACTGACTTGTGGCATAAATGTGGGAGACAAGTGCATGTGTATATATTTTCATCTCAACTATGAAACGTCCTTTTAGATCGGTATGCACATCTGCCTTCCCCAATTATTAAAATTGTTAGATTTTTATTTAATCTAAATATCTGATTACTATTTTAGAAAATACATGTCTTAGAGTTAGATGCAAGTGACAATCATATCTTTTTAATTATTAATGCACACATGATATTAATGTTAAAAAGACATCCATGATTATTCCTGAATAATCACGTCTAAAGGTTTATCAATAGGTATACTCATTTGTCATTTTTTGAACATAAGTTTTCAAAATTATCATCGCTTTTCACACTAATTTCAAATAGAATTTGTTTATATATATGGTGGGTAAAGAAATTGTACCTTGCTAGCGTTAGAATTTCATGTTAACTGAGGAGGAGAGAAATCTACAAATAATACGGAATTGATTGATAAATTGAAAAAGGGAGAAGAACAGGTGAACAATTACTCCAATAACACGTGCACGTGGCAGAACTCTTAAAATCTGATAAACTTGTTAAGGTAGCAGGAATTCAGAGAGCCTTTTTGAGTGCTTCGGGTTGAAGAACTCTTAGAATCAGAAAACCTTATTAGAGTAGTACAGATTCAAAGAGCCTTCTTAAGTGCTTCAGGTTGAGGGAGTTAATGTCCAAGTCCTCCAATCTTTCAAAAGTCCAAAGTCCAAAGAGAGGTCCCATCCTTCATAGAATAGGAGTATTTTTAAGTTTCCTGAAAAGTAGTCACATGTCAGACACATGTCTTCATGAAAATTTCAAAAATATCTTTTAGTCATTAGAATAATGCCCAGATCGTCTTGTCCTTCTAGCCACCAATCCAATCCCTCAATTAATTCCCAAAATAAGTCGCCTTCACGAGTCTTCTACCTAGGGACACGTGAAGTCTTCTCTCGGGTCTAACAAATTTATTTTCAACTTTTCCGTCTTCATTCAATTAGGTCACGTAAACCCTAATTTGTATATTTAATTCAATTAGGTAGTGTGAACCCTAATTTGCATTTGGGCCCACATATATTATTTTAAGTTTGTTGTTTGCAACAATCCACATCCCCTTAATTAATTGTGCATTGGAATGATTATTTGTTTGTAACTCAACGTCACTTTGTATGAACAACATAATGTATTTAATATTGCCTTCTAGAATTCAACAAAAATTTCTTTATAGTTTGATTCTTTTTAGTAGTACCACCTGCCTATGTAACAACCTTCATTAGCATTTTTGAAATTGCAACTTAAAGAACTGGTGGTACATATCCCCCACCCCACCTACGTATGTGAAATATTGACAAATTGGTCGTCCTTGCATGCAAGTACTCCTACCCACTGACGAAAATGTGTCTTTGGGTTTTATTTATAAGTTGTAAATGAAGTTTTGTAGCCACGCGTTAGAGGACATTCGAGCTTTAGGAAATTATGGTTCAAAAGTTTTTACCTTTTCATATCTGAACTATTGACAAATTGGTACGTACTTGCATGCAAATACTCCCACCTACTGATGAAAATCTGTCTTTAAGTTTTAATTGTAAGCTGAAATGAAGTTGTGTAGAAAGTTGTGATAAGTAATGTACGTACGAGTTTAATTACGCGTCAACCGTGCGTTAGAGAACATTCCAGCGCAGGAAATTAATTATATATGGTTCAATTGTATTTGCTTCTTGACCTCTGATACATCTAAATCTTTACCCTACTGGCTACTTGATATTAAAAACATTTCATTTTTATATGGAAGAACAGTGTCTGGAAAGAATAAGTCCAAATAATAACAAAGAACTAAGACAGTGATGATTTGGTAAGCACATTTAAAATACTTTTATGGATGCTGAAAGTTATATAAGACTTTGGTTTCTAACCAGGTCTACTTTTTACAGTCTTTTGGTTTGGCTTGGTTAAGTTGGTGATTATATATGAAGCCATAATTAAAATTCTATATTGATAAGATGTAAACTAGGAAGCACATATAATTTTGTCATCAATATATTATAATTGTGATGACCATATCAATCACCAAAATTTTCACGTTAAATAAATTTTATTTTTGTGATGCACTAAGTCATTACTTATGGATATACTCTTTTCGTGATTTTATTTAATCTATCACCAATATTTTAATTAAAAAAAATAATTAAAACAATATTTTTTGATGGCCATGATAATCATTAAAAAAAATAGAAGATATATTTTTGTGATGACTTTTATTTGCAATTAAAAAAAGGTAGTTTAATTGTGATGAAATTTTTAAGGCATCACAAAATAATAAAATATATGATGGCCCTCAGGGATGACTAATTTTACCTTCAGTATAGAGTATTTGTGACTGCTATTGCAATCACTCAATCTTGTGTGGAACTAATTTTATTTAGTAATCCAATTCACATGTGTTTCAATTTATATTTTTTTAAAATTATAATCATGATTTGGCCTTTGGTGTACTGGTAATATTCCTTAATTAATTTGCAAATGAGAGAAGGGTTTGAATCCTCCAAGTATCATTTGATACAGTTAATATAGTGAAATAAATTGTTTGCAAAAAGATATTCATGTTCTTACCATTGATCCCTAAAGTCTTGTATTTTTTGTGATGTCTTTTGACAGTCATAATAAATTTTGTGCTAATTTGATTGTTTTAACCATCACAAAAGAGTCATGTGTGTAAGACCCCGAATTTTATGAAATAAAAGTATTCAATTTTTCTTATAATTACTATTCAGTAAATGGTTAAATTGATAAAAAAGAAAAAAAGAAAAAAGTTAAGGGTGATATATGAATTTTTTCAAAAATACGCAAGTGGTTATAAAATATTCATTGTTGTCGGGGAATATTCGTTTAGTCGTGGTGTGACGCCCCCAAAATAGGTCCATTCCATCCAACCCATTCTGAGTCGCCAAATACATGGTACGTAAATAACTACAACTATATTAATACATTTGTCGCGTGCAAAATACGACAACATATATCTTGTGAGTTTAAATACAATTATTGTCTTCTGACAATATACATACCCAAATAAATCCTCATCACAATCATTTATACATTATTTTACAAAATGGTGAGGACTACTAAATAACTCTCTCTATAACTATCATTCCATACCACAGGCTAATGTACGTTACATTCTCGCCTCTAAGAAGAAAAATGGAACAAAAAGGAAAAGGGTGAGCTCAACTAGCCCGAGTAAAAGAATATTATGACTAAGATAATATACAACAAATTATCGTTAGTCTCCAACAGGAAAAATCTAATAGAATACAATAGAAAACCGCTTTTAAATCAATCTTCGCAGCTGAAATAATAATTCATTAGAAGAGTTAAGTAGAGAATGCAAACTACTATCTTCTATATATGAATTTAAAAGTTCATCGTCGATATTTTATCCTGTAACATCAATCAATATATATCGGAATCAAATATTCATCTTTGCACTACAAAGCCGAAAGATATTCATCATTGGTCATGTTCATCTAAACACTGCTCATCTTTGCACTACTGGCCAAAGATATTAATCGATCGATCATGTTCATCTCAACACTGCTTCATCTTTTTACTACGGGCCAAAGATATTCATCAAGAAATCATTCATCTTTGCACTACAGAGCCAAAGATATTCGAAGAATATCATCATTTAAGGCGAGGATGATGAAAAATATTTTAAAGGAAACGAATCCAAAGGAAACAAAAGAACAAATATTAAGGATTCGTATTTTAAACAATCCAAGTTCAAAATACTTCATAAGTAATCGAGTGGAGTAAAATTCAAGAATGATCAAAACATAGATACAATCAAAGCTAGTATCCATAATAGATATTTTGGACAAAAAGAAGAAATTTCATTTTTTCGGTGAATAATGTCGTATTCGTGAATAGTCTTGATATCGTGAATAGTCACAGTATCGTGAATAAGAATCTCAGACACCAAAAGATAGAAATTTTACAAAAAAACATCTTCACGCTTTGTGAATAGTACTCGTGAATAATCTTAGTGAATAATAACTCATGAATAGTAACTTTCGTGAATAAGAACTCATGAATAGTAACCCAACATGAAAAAGTTCTAAATTTGATAAAAATTTCCAACCAATATTTCGGCGTAATGATATTGAAGAAATAATATCATTTTCGAATAAAATAACATCCACTTACCTCGGAAAGAATAGTCTTATTTCATTGGAATAAATGGATATAGTGTTGAAAGAACTTAAACCGTATATAGCAATACTCAAAGTACTAAAATACTCACAAGAATACGCCGATATATCGAGAGAGAAATCAGTAGTTTAAATTGTGATTTTCAATTCTAACCCAAGCACCTATTTATAGGAAAATGCTTAGAACACCAAAGCGAGAAAATTTAATATAATATTAATATAAATATATTAAAATCCTACGCACACCAAATCGGATCCAAATATCGATACCAATAGTCAACTAAATCAAAAAAACATTTTTCTTAATTAAAATAATTAAAACTTCCAAAAATCAATTATTTCGGAATTTCAGAACTTTAATAATTCATAATAAATTGTCCTTTTATCAGAAAATTGAAATCTCGTTACTTTTTATAGGAAATTCAATTCTCTGAACTTTGCGAAGAAAGTTTTCCAAATTCCAAATGAAATTGGTGAAATTCATAAACAGACGATTTTACAAGTTTATAATCAAATTTCGATCAAGAAATGGGTCCACCAACATGTTTAACATGTTTTAAACAACTTTTGCAACAAAAATACTCTTCCTCCTCATATACTCATATATCCCACATTCATTGTAAAAATATCACCATTATTATATTATAATAATATAATAAAATATTATTTTATCGAGAAAAGATAAAATATCAATTTTTAACAATTGTCACTTTAAAATTTTCTCCATCTATATCCACATAAAATCAATATTTCTCTCATCATATAAATTAATAATTAATTATTCACAAATAATATTACGTAATCACAAGAAGTAATGACGGTAGTTCCCAGGAAAGAGGGGGATTTCCAATAAGAATTTCTCCTTACTGGCGGGCAATTAGGTGACCAAACCTCTCCTTAGACAGAAATTTCTAGACATTGCCAATAATGTTTTCTAATAATATTATTCAGATAATATGAATTATTGCTTCGATAATGGAAAATCTTGTGTAGTGACAATTATTGAAACAACAATGTAATATAAAATATCAACGCAGTGAATTATTGAATCAATAAAATAAAATCTTTGAGCGATAATTCTTGTAACAATTATTGAGTAGTGCCTTCTTACGTAAGAATCAATAATTGGTGCAATACTGGTAATATTCTTGTGTGTTAGCAGAGTATTTTAACAATGATATTATGATAACAACTACTGTAGTTATTTTTAAACAACTTATATTTGTCATTTTCTTCATCCAATCGCTTTTTAGAGTTATGGGGCCCACACATGGGTGCGCTACCACATACGAATATTCCCAAAAGATCTGAATATTCCACGACCAAATGAATATTCCCCGACAACAATGAATATTTTATGACCACTTGCTTATTTAAAATATTTGCGTATTTTACCCATAACTATCCACATTAATCAAATCAACCCTTACTATTTCAAAATAATAAATAGAGGAAAATAAATTTCATTTATTAATAATTTGGGGTCTTACTGACTCCTCCTTATGAAATTTCATCCTCGAAATTGGCGTCGATACACAGTGTTTGAAAAGATGAGAATACCTCGCTTTCATTTCTGTTTCCAACTCCCAGGTCATTTCCTCAATAGCATGGTTTCTCCACAAAACTTTAACTTGTTGTATAACCTCGGTACATAGGACATGTTCTTTGCTATCCAAGATCTTGATAGGTACCTCCTCGTACGTTAAGTTTTCGGCTATCTCATCTGATTCTAACTCAATGACGTGGTTCGAGTCGTCCACATATTTACGTAACATCGATACGTAAAAAACGTTATGAACACGCGTCATACTTGGCGGTAAAACGAGTCTATAGGCCACAGTTCCTATTCGATCTAGGATTTCAAATGAACTAATAAATCGAAGGTTTGAGCTTTCTCACCTTCGCCAATTCTCGCTTTTGGAATAACAACTTCTTGTACCTCCTTCTTCATATTCATCACTCCGGTGTGTGCAGCTTGAACGTTTTTAACTTTATCGATTAAAGCTCGGTTCTACTTGTATATCATCACGTGAGTCCCTAGAGTCTTTAACTCTATATCTATCATTTGTAAGTTATATGAAATGGGTCTTTGACAATATCGCATTCGTACTCGTATATGATCTTTTACTCAACACGTCAGCTACCACGTTCGCTTTTCCAGGATGGTATAGTCAGAACATGTGCCGAAATGGGTCTCCTATTGAGTTCTTCGAAGCTCTTCCCACATTTCTTGCTCCATTCAAATTTTGTATCTCTACGAGTCAGCTGCGTTAATGAAGTAGTGATTCGAGAAAATCTTTCCACAAAATCTTCGATAATAACCAGCTAAGCATGAAAGCTACGTATTTCGATTCTTGACTTAGGTTGCTCTCAATCGTGACTCATATCCCAATCTTGGATAAGACGTCACAATGACACCTATATCGATTTACTACCGCACGAATATGGCGTCCCTACGGAGTGAAACTGCGGTGCATTCCACAAAGGAAGTCACCGATAAAGGCTCGGTACCAATTTATAGTTGAATTTTAACTCCTGAAGTTCAATAGAGCCATGAGATTTTAGAAATGGGTTTTGTCTTTGGGTTCAAAGTCGATACAAAATTTAATATCACACTTTGGGAGTAAGCCAAGAAATTCTTCAGGAAAAACATCAGGAAATTTACTAACAATAGAAATATCATTTAAATCTGACGTATTTTTGTTTAAGTCCATAACATGGGCTAAGAAAACTTGACATCCATTTTTCAATAAACGAATGACTTTATGACTTGATATGAAAGTGTTTGACTTCAATGGTTTGGTTGCTTGAATTCGAATAACAGGTTGCTTAGGAATATGAAAACTAACAACCTTACGAAAGCAATCAATTTTGGCATGATGAGTAGTTAATCAATCAATCCCCAAAATCACAACAAAATCAAGTATCTTTAAAGAAATAAGGTCAACAGGTAATGCGATGGTGCCAACTTGGATCAAATAAGATTTATAAACAGTGGATGTAACGAAAGTTTCTCATAACGGAGTTTCAACAGATAAGTCAAAGTCTAATTTTCTCCGAAGTCAAGTTTAAACGTTGAGTATAAGCAGGAGAGATAAATGAATGGGTAGAACCGGTATCTAGTAATGTATAAACTTCGCATGAATTTATAATTAGCTTACCCGTGATCACCTCGTTTGGGTTCTCGCGTGTTGACCGATCCACGACAAACGCTTTCTTCCGAGAACCGTTGACTTTGACTTTTACGGGGACGATCTTTTGAGTCACCGTCCTCGCCGAACTAGGTTTATTCTGCGTATAATCTCGAGCGATATGTCCTTCCTTTCCACAATTATAGCATACCTTGAACTGTTGTGGGACGGTTTGGTGATGTGTCCTCTTTTCCACATTTATAGCATATGATGGGTGGTCTTTCTCCTCCTGGAACCGATTTACTCTTATCGGCCACGACGTTTCACATAGTCGTTGTTGAATCTCCTCTTTTTAAAATCTCCTCTCGACTCGCTTCTTATTTTTATGGCCACGATTACCACCGGAGTGGTTACTGCTTCCCGTATTCTTCTTTCTCCATTTGGTTATCGTTATTCGATGACTCGCTATCTTCGATATAATCTCGTTATGGTCCCTCGGTTGAACGTATTTCGTTATCTCGCTTTCTAACAACCGAGCCTCGCTGACAACATCCGAATAGAGAGAAAATTTATGAGAAATGAGATCTTGGCGTATCGCCGGGGTTTCAAACCTCTCGAAACATCCGCGTCATCGTTCCTCATTCTCCACCAAATGAGGTGCAAACACGGATAACTCCGCGAACTTAGCCTCGTCTTTGGACACCGCCATATTATTATTCTCCCGGTCTAATAAACTCCACTTCCTTCATATGACGAATACTTTCGGAAATAATTGTCATTGAATCTGTTTCAAACGTCTCCCACGACATCTTGAAGTGCACCGTTGGATGGGTACGCTTCACATATTCCCACCAAATGAATCTGCCTCGTTCACGAACATAAAAGTAGCGAATGGAACTTTCGTTCTCCGTGCATCCCAAGACATCGAATATCTTGGTAATTTGTTTGACCCACGTGTCGCGCTTTTTAATCGGATCCGCTTTCCCACTCGGTGGTCCCAACTCTTTGAATCTGCTATGCAGTGACCACCCGTGAATTGCTATCATTTCCTCCTGTATTTTGAACACGAGTCTCCTCGTGCGATTTTGCATGAACTGCAAAAAAACTCTAAACATCCGTCGTTCATCATCATCTTTCCGGTGGCGTTTTTCACAGAGGTACATTGCCGACTGTTGCCGACGTTTCTCCTCGTTGGTAAATCTGAAGCATCTCCACGGTCTCATTTACTTTCTCATTAATATTCTCGATTCGACATTCTCAAATCTTGTCATAAAAACAGGGTTAATTAAGGAAATCAATATATCACATAATATCCCTATATCTTAACCAACTAACAAATAAACTTAGGTAGGACACACTTTGCGAAGGATTTACTGCCTCTCCCTCTGGGTTCTATTCCCGATCTCCGCCAGACCATATCCCTAAGCTCGATACCAACCGCATGACGCCCCCCAAAATAGGTCCATTCCATCCAACCCATTCTCGATTACGCCAAATACATGGTACGAAATAACTACAACTTTATTAATACATTTGTCGTGCAAAATACGACAACATATATACCTGTGAGTTTAAATACAATTATTGTCTTCTAGACAATATACATACCCAAATAAATCCTCATCACAATTATTTATATATAATTTTACAAAAATAGTGAGGACTACTAAACAACTCTCTCTATAACCATCATTCCATACCCCGAGTCGTACTCGCTAAATTCTCGCCTCCTGAGAAGAAAAATGGAACAAAAAGGAAAAGGGTGAGCTCAACTAGCTTTCAAGAAAAATATTATGACTAAGATAATATACAACAAATTATCGTTAGTCTCCAACAGGGAAAAATCTAATAGAATACAATAGACAACCAGTTTTAAATCAATCTTCGCAGCGAAAATAATAATTCATTAGAAGAGTTAAGTAGAGAATGCAAACTACTATCTTCTATATATAAATTTAAAAGCTCATCGTCGATATTTTATCCTGTAACATCAATCAATATATATCTGAATCAAATATTCATCTTTGCACTTCTGTGCCAAAGATATTCATCAACTTAGTCATGTTCATCTAAACACTGCTCATCTTTGCACTACTGGCCAAAGATATTAATCGATCGATCGTGTTCATCTCAACACTTGTTCATCTTTGCACTATGGGCCAAAAATATTCATCAAGAAATCATTCATCTTTGCACTACAGGCCAAAGATATTCAGTAATATCATCATTTAAGACTGAGGATGATGAAAAATATTTTAAAGCAAACGAATCCAAAGGAAACAAAAGAACAATATTAAGAATTAAGTATTTTAAACAATCCAAGTTCAAAAATACTTCATAAGTAATCAGAGTGGAGTAAAATTCAAGAATGATCAAAACATGGATACAATCAAAGCTAGTATCCATAATAGATATTTTGGACAAAAAGAAGAAATTTTATTTTTCTATTGAATAAGGTCGTATTCGTGAATAGTGGTCAGTATACATGAATAGTGGACGATATCGTGAATAAGAACTCACACCAAAAGATAGAAATTTCACAAAAAAACATCTTCACGCTTCGTGAATAGTACTCGTGAATAAGAACTCGTGAATAGTAACTCATGAATAAGAACTCGTGAATAGTAACTCATGAATAAGTAACTTCGTGAATAAGAACTCATAAATAGTAACTCCAACATGAAAAAGTTTCAAATTTGATAAAATTTCAAACCAATATTTCTAAGCATAATGATATTGAAGAAATAATATCATTTTCAAGAAAATAACATCCTTACCTCGTAAAAAGAATAATCTTGATTGGAATAGTGGATATAGTGTTGAAAGAACTTGCATCAGTATAGCAATACTCAAAGTACTAAAATACTCACAAGAATACGCTCAATATATCGAGAGAAATCATAGTTTCGGTGTGATTTTCAATTCTAACCTAAGCACCCTATTTATAGGAAAATGCTTAGAACACCAAAGCAGAAAATTTAATATAATATTAATATAAATATATTAAAATCCTACGCACACCAAATCAGATCCAAATATCAGCCACCAATAGTCAACTAAATCAAAAAAACATTTTTCTTAATTAAAATAATTAAAAC
Source organism: Panax ginseng (assembly GCA_020205605.1). Lineage (NCBI taxonomy): Eukaryota > Viridiplantae > Streptophyta > Magnoliopsida > Apiales > Araliaceae > Panax > Panax ginseng. The sequence goes on along the minus strand of CM035138.1, from coordinate 10,994,633 downwards.
TTCCAAAAATCAATTATTTCGGAATTTCAGAACTTTAATAATTCATAATAAATTGTCCTTTTATCAGAAAATTGAAATCTCGTTACTTTTTATAGGAAATTCAATTCTCTACAACTTTGCAGAAGAAAGTTTTTCCAAATTCCAAACAGAAATTGACTGAAATCCATAAACGGACGATTTTACAAGCTATAATCAAATTTCAGTCAAGAAATGGGTCCACCAACATGTTTAACATGTTTTAAACAACTTTTGCAACAAAAATAATCTTCCTCCTCATATACTCATATATCCCACATTCATTGTAAAAATATCACCATTATTATATTATAATAATATAATAAAATATTATTTTATCAGAAAAGATAAAATATCAATTTTTAACAATTGTCACTTTAAAAATTTTCTCCATCTATATCCACATAAAATTAATATTTCCCTCATCATATAAATCAATAATTAATTATTCACAAATAATATTACGTAATCACAAGATTTGACAACCAGGCCGCTCCCGAAGAAGAGGGGCTTTTCAATAATAATTTTTTCTTCTTGCCAAGCAATTAGGTGACCAAACCTCTCCTTGAGACGAGAACTTTCTAGACATTGTCAATAATGTTTTCTAATAATATTATTCAGATAATATGAATTATTGCTTCGATAATGGAAAATACTTTGTAGTGACAATTATTGAAACAACGATAATATAAAATATCAACGCAGTGATTATTGAATCAATAAAATAAAATCTTCGAGCGAGAATTACCGTAACAATTATTGAGTAGTGCCTTCTTACGTAAGAATCAATAATTGGTGCAATCTGGTAATATTCATCGTGTGTTAACAAGTATTTTAACAAGATATTATTGATAACAACTACGCCGTTATTTTTAAACAACTTATATTTGTCATTTTCTTCATCCAATCGCTTTTCGTTATGGGGCCCACACATGGCTGCGCCGTCATACGAATATTCCCCGACAGTACGAATATTCCACGACCAAATGAATATTCCCCGACAACAATGAATATTTTATAACCACTTGCTTATTTAAAATATTTGCGTATTTTACCCATAACTATCCACATTAATCAAATCAACCCTTACTATTTCAAAATAATAAATAGAGGAAAATAAATTTCATTTATTAATAATTTGGGGTCTTACACGTGGAATATTCTTTCTGTCGGGGAATATTCGTGACGACCACATGACCATTTGTGGGCCCCATAATGTAATAGTTTGTCGATGAAGAAAACGACAAATTAAAGTTTTTATAAATAATCTACGTAATCGTTCTCAAGTTAACACTGTTGGAATACCCGGTGGATAAAGTAAAGTAATGCGCGTTGTTGCACAGTAGCACACGATTTTGCACAATATTATTAAATTATTGATTCTTACGTAAGAAGGCACTACTCAATAATTGTTACGAATAATTATTTATTCAAAGATTTTTTATTTTATTGATTCAATAATTGTTGCGTTGATATTTTATATTACTGTTGTTTCAATAATTGTCACTACACAGTATTTTCCATTATCGGAGCAATAATTCATATTATCTGAATAATATTATTAGATAACATTATTGGCAATGTGACGCCCCCAAAATAGGTCCATTCCACCCAACCCATTCTGAGTCGCCAAATACATGGTACAGAAATAACTACAACTTCAATAATACACATGTCGTGTGAAATACGACAATACATACTGTGAGTTTAAATACAGATATTGCCGTCTAGACAATATCCACACGCAAATAAATTCCCATCATAATTATTGATACATTATTTTACAACAATGGTGAGGACTACTAAACAACTCTCCCTAGAACTTTCATTCCATACCCCGACTAGTACTCGCTACATTCTCGCCTCCTGAGAAGAAAAATGGAACAAAAAGGAAAAGGGTGAGCTCGACTAGCCCAAAGAAGAATATTATGACTAAGATAATATACAACAAAATTATCGTTAGTCTTCAACAGGAAAAAATATAATAGAATACAATAGACAACAAGTTTTAAATCAATATTCGCAATGAAAATAATAATTCATTAGAAGAGTTAAGTAGAGAATGCAAACTACTATCTTCTATGTATGAATTTTAAAGTTCATCGCCTATTTTATCCCCGTAACATCAATCAATATATATCTGAGATCAAATATTCATCCTTGCACTACATGCCAAGGACATTCACCAGTTGGTCATGTTCATCTAAACACCTGTTCATCTTTGCACTACGGGCCAAAGATATTCATCATAAATCATTCATCTTTGCCTTACTGAGGCCAAAGATATTCAATAATATCATCATTTAAGGCGAGGATGATGAAAATATTTTTTAAAAAAGCGAATCCAAAGTGAATCAAAATGACAAGGATTAAGGATTCGTACTTTGTTTTATCCACGTCCCAAAAATACCTCAAAAATAATCATAGTGGTGTAAAATTCAAGAATGATCAAAACATGGATACAATCAAAGCTAGTATCCGAATAGATATTTTGGACGAAAAGAAGAAATTTCATTTTTAAATTGAATAGTGCCGTATTAAGTGAATAGTCATAGTATCGTGAATAATCTTGTATATCGTGAATAGTAACTCGACACCAAAAGATAGAAATTTCACAAAAAAACATCTTCACGCTTAAATGAATAGTACTCGTGAATAATAGTAACTTCGTGAATAGTAACTTCGTGAATAATAACTCATGAATAGTAACCCCGACATGAAAAAGTTCTAAATTTGATAAAAAGTTCCAACCAATATTTCAAAGATAATGATATTGAAGAAATAATATCATTTGAGAAGAAAATAACATCCCTTACCTCGAAAAGACAAGATTTAGTTGAAACACCTGATATAGGCTATGACTTGAACTTGCACCAGATAGCAATACTCAAAGTATACTCAAAATACTCACAAGAATACGCTCGATAATATAGAGAGAAAAACTTGATTTAGTGTGTGATTTTCAATTAACCCAAGCACTTTATTTATAGAAATTGCTAGAACACCAAAGCGAAAATTTAATATAATATTAATATTTATAATAATAATTCCTACGCACACCTTGAATCAATTTCAAAGAACTTGTCATGTGTTAAATGAGGGAACCAAATGAAAAAAAACGTTTTTGTAAATAAAATATTTTAAACTTCCAAAATCAATTATTTTGAGCTTCTAACTTCAATAATTTACAATAAATAGCCCTTTTGCGGAAAATTCAAATCTCGCGAGTTTTTATAGGAAATTCAATTCTCGCAACTTTACTGAAAGAAAGTTTTCCAAATGTAAATTGACCGAAATCCACAAATGGGCGATTTTACAAAGCTATAATCAAATTTCATCGATAAATGGGGTCCAATTTACATGTTTAACATGTTTTAAACATTTTGGTAACAAAATACTCCTCCTCCACATATACTCATATATCCCACATTCATCGTAAAAATATCATCGTTAATATATTATTAAAATAATATATTTAAATGAATTATTTTATCGTAAAAGATAAAATATTAATTTTCAACAATTGTCACTATAAAAATTTTCTCCATCTATATCCACATAAAATTAATATTTTCTCATCATATGAATCAATAATTAATTATTCACAAATAATATTACGTAATCACAATATTGACAACCAGGCGCCTCGAGGAAAGAGGGGCTTTCCATAAGAATTTCTCACTTCTTGGCCTTGATTAGGTGACCAAACCTCTCCTTAGATGAACTTTCTAGACATTGCCAATAATGTTATCTAATAATATTATTCGGATAATATGAATTATTGGTTCGATAATGAAAAATATCTTAATGTAATGACAATTATTGAAACAACAATGAATATAAAATATCAACGCAAAGAATTATTGAATCAATAAAATAAAATCTTCGAACGAGAATTACATGTAACCATTATTGAGTAGTGCCTTCTTACGTAAGAATCAATAATTGGTGCAATCTGGTACCTTCTTTTGTAACGATAGCAGCGTATTCTTGTGTTTTAACCAATTTGGGTATTCCAACAATGGTAAATGGTAACAACTTCGCCAGTTATTTTTAAACAACTTATTTTTGTCGTTTTCTTTCTCCAATCGCTTTTCGTTATGGGGCCCACACATGGGCTGCTACTGGTCGCATTTAATATTCTCCGACATGATTTAATATTCCACGACCAAACGAATATTCCCCGATAATAATGAATATTATATCACCACTTTTATTTAAAATATTTATGCATTTTACCCATAACTAACCACATTAATCAAATCCACCCTTACTATTTCAAAATAATAAATAAAGGAAATTCCTTTTATTTAAAAAAATTCGAGTCTTACAGGTGCAATGTCTAGAAAGTTACATCTAAGGAGAGGTTTGGTCACCTAATTACGCTACCAAGAAGGAGAAATTCTTATTGGAAAGCCCCCTCTTTCCAAGGAACTATCTGGTTGTCATTATTGTGATTCTGTAATATTATTTGTGAATAATTAATTATTGATTTATATGATAAGAAAAATATTCATTTTATGTGGATATAGATGGAGAAAATTTTTAAAGTCACAATTGTTGAAAATCGATATTTTATCTTTTATGATAAAATAATACTTTATTATATTATTATAATATTATAATGATGATATTTTTACAATGAATGTGGGATATATGAGTATATGAGGAGGAAGAGTATCTTTGTTGCAAAAGTTGTTTAAAACATGTTAAACATGTCTGTGGGCCCATTTCTTGACTGAAATTTGATTATAACTATATAAAATCGTCTGCTTATGGATTTCGATCAATTTTGTTTGGAATTTGAAAAACTTTCTTCTCAGAAAGTTGTAGAGAATTGAATTTTCTATAAAAACTCTCGAGAGATTCAATTTTTGATAAAAGGGCTATTTATTATGAATTATTGAAGTTCAAGTTCAAATAATTGATTTTTGAAAGTTTTAATTGTTTTAAATATAAAAACGTTTTTTTGATGGTTTTGGTTGAGGTGTGTGGTTGATGTTTGGACTAATTGGGTGCGTAGGAAGTTTAAGAAAAATATATTATATTTTATTAAATTTTCTCGCTTTTGTGTTCTAAGCATTTTTCTATAAATAGGTCTTTAGGTTAGAATTGAAAATCACACCGTAAACCTAAATTTTCTCTCTATTTCTCTCTCTATATTATCGAGTGTATTCTTGTGAGTATTTTGATATCTTGAGTGTTGCTATACGGTGCAAGTTCGTTCAGCGTTATTCTAGTCAAAAATACTGTTATTTTGAGGTAAGGGATATTAAGGGATAGTAAGGGATTGTAAGGGAGATTATTTTCTTCATAAATGATATTATTTCTTCAATATCATTATGCCGAAATATTGGTTTGAATTTTTATCAAATTTAGAACTTTTACATGTCGGGGTTACTATTCATGAGTTACTATTCATGAGTTACTATTCACGAGTTACTATTCACGAGTACTATTCACGAAGCATGATGATGTTTTTTTGTGAAATTTCTATCTTTTGGTGTCGGAGTTACTATTCACGTATACGGAACTATTCACGTAAATGCGACTATTCACTTAATACGGCAGACTATTCACGTAAAAAATTAAATTTTTATTTTTCGTCTAAAATATCTATTATGGATACTAGCTTTTGATTGTATCCATGTTTTGATCATTCTTGAATTTTACTCCACTATGATTATTTATGAGGTATTTTGGACATGGAATAGTCAAGTACGAATCCTTAATATTTATTATTTTGTTTCACCGGATTCGCTTTTCTTAAAATATTTTTCATCATCCTCGATCCTAAATGATGATATAACCGAATATCTTTGGCACAGTAGTAAAGATGAATGATTTCGATGAATATCTTTGACCAAGAAGTCGCGAAGATGAACAGTGTTTAGATGAACATGACCAATCGATGAATATCTTTGGCTGCGCATTGCAAAGATGACATGTTGTTGAATATCTTTGGCCAAGAAGTGCAAAGATGAACTGTTGATGAATATCTTTGGCCCGTGGTGCAAAGATGAATTTATCGATATGATTATGAGCAGAGGCTGTGATTTGGTATAACCATGATCTTTGATGTTTGGTGATGAAAATTAACTTTGTCCTGGATGAGGAAAGGAATTTAGAACTACAATTACGATTATGAGTTATACACGTGATTGTGGACAGGAATTGTTGATTAATGTTACAGGGATAAAACATTATTGGTGGACTTTTAACATGGAGAAGATAATAAATTTTATGGTCTATTTGACTCTTCTAATGGATTGCTCATTCCGCTGCAACTATGGTTAAAATTTTATCATCTATCATATGTTCTAAATCTCTGATTTATTATTGATGAAGGCTATTGAGTGATATTCTTTACTGAGCTAGTTGTGCTCACCCTTTTGCTTCACAATTCCTTTCAGGTAATAAAAGTGTAGCTGGGTCGAGCGGGGGATAGCGAGGGAATAGAATGGTGGTCTATAGATGTTGAGGGTGAGGTGAATTTAACTTGGAAGGGTGTTTTGCCACTATTATACAAAATGTCTAATGACATACAACCTCGTGTCATCATAAGACAGGGTTGTGCTCATCCACTTATTGAGTATATTTACAAACACTACCTATATAATCTTGGTGTTTGTTTGGAGTTTAATTCCCAATTAGAGACAGTGGAGATAATGATATGTCAAGAGAAGACTCATCATTGGGAAGAATATGATAGTAATCTTCTCGTTTTTCTTTGGGATCTATTGGGTCAACCAAGGATAATTCTGTGGCCATATGATATCTACCATAACCTAGAAGCATGGCCTCCCATGTACGAAGGTTTTCTTGAGCACTTCCCAAAGATTATAATTTCTAAAACAGTTTTTGACTATACCTTTATGTAAGATGTCATTGTGACGTGCTATCCAAAGTTGGTGTCCAGAGTTACAGTTGGTATATATTTGTATCCAAACTCACAGCATATGTGTTGTTGTATTTTGCACGACAATTGTTGTAATAAAGTTGTAGTTGTTTTCTGTACCATGTATTTTACGACTCAGAATGGGTTGGATGGAATGGACCTATTTTGGGGTTGTTAGAATGTGCTAATGTGATTGTATTAATTATCATTAAAGCACTATGCATTTGTGTGATTGTCAAAACCATCACGAAATGATATATTTCATGATGGGTGTATACAAGACGGCCTCCGCGACAACAAAAGTGTGACGTAAGCCCCCAAATTCGGGTCTACACGTACAACATAATTTGAGTTGTTAAAATACAAACAATATACATAATTCTTATATTAATGTCGTATATATTACGACAACACATGCACACACACACACATAAAATAAGTACTCAATACAATTATTGTCACACTATTTTAAAATTTGGTGAGGACTATTACCTAACTCGGACCATTAGTACTGCATTCTCTTGTTCTCCCCTATATCACCAGCTACACTGTTATTTCCTGAAAGAAATTATAAAATAAAAGGTTGAGCTCAAATAGCACAGTAAATGATATAATGACTAAGATAACCAAGAATAAATTATCATTAACGTCTTTCAAAATCAAATATTTAGAAAATTATAGACAACATAAGTTTTCAACAAATAATTGCGGTGGAATGTGTAATCCATTATAAGAGTCAAATAGATGCAATACCGCATACCACTATGGAACATCACGTATTACTGTACTTTTATCACCGGATATTTCAACAGTTTAACGGTAAAAGTGTAAGGACCGAGAATTTTATACATTTATATATGTATATTTATAAGTGAATATGTGAATTAAGTGAGTTAGTTAATTTAATTATTTTACGTTAACTAAGATGAATACTTAATCAATTTGATTAAAGAAGAGTAAGATAAGTTATGTTGAGAATTAACATAACTTGAATGATAAATTAAAAAGATTTATAATCTTTAAGTGATTAAATTGATATGACTAATATAAAGAGATTATATGATTATGTAATAACTTATTAAGCCAACTAGGGCTAATTAAGTTAATGAATTAATGGAACAAAAAGGAAAGCCAAGAAATAAGAATATATTTAATTAAATATTAATGATATTAAAAATTTTGTGACATATAGTGAATGATAAATGTGTTATGATTTATGTGGAAAGTGTATGTCTAAATATATATATATATATATTATAAATATGTATATGTATTTATTTATTAAAGAGAATTAAAAAGGAAAAATTACATAATCTAATTATACATTAGGTATGAAAATTTAATAACCTAAGGGTTATGGTATTAAAAAATATATTAGTATTTAAATATATACTAATCTAAGAGATTAATTTTATTATCTATATTTATTATTTATTTTAAAACTTAATTAAATCAAGTCTAATTGAGTTATAAAATTAAATTTATATAAATAATTATTTAAATTCTAAATGAGTGGAATAGAAACCATAATTAAACAATTAGGGTATGATAAACTTAGTGTGATTAACCCATAACATTTTTTATGGCCCAAATATTTAATTAGACAACTCAAACAATTAAATTGGAAAGCCCAAATAATAAGTCAAGTGGCCCAAATTTTAGCCCAAGCTAGTATATTGGATTTTCTAAAAGATGATTCAAGCTAAATTAGTAAGTAAATAAAACTAAAAAATTGGGCAATTTGGGAGGGGCAAGACCCGGCCACATGAGAGATTAATAAGGCACATGGTTAATGCATTTGTATAAGATTTGTTAGATTTATTCTACTAACTACAAGCCATGTGTCTTTCTTTCATTTATCTTTATTATTTTGCTAAGACTGCAAGTAAAGAAAGAAGAGATAAGAGAGAGAATGGAAGATTGATTGTGGATTTATATATACATATACATGACATATATACAACTTTTACTAACTATAAAAACATTTCTTTGGTAAAAAACTTTTTTTTTTCACTTCATCTCTTACTTCCAAAAAGAAAAAGAAAGAAAATAAAATAGAGAGATAAAGAGAAGAAAGAGAGTTGGGCAACCTAGAGGGAAAGATGAGGAGTAATTTTGGATGACCAACAACTTCATCTCCTACTTTAGAAAGTAAAAAAAGAGAGCCAATAAGAGCAAGAGGTATAAAATAACCTAACCTAGTTATCCTTTTATTTAAATTTGTTTTTTGATGAAATAAAGGTCTAAGGTTTCAAAACTCAAAAACCTTAGATCTACATGTTATAAATAAGTGTTTTATGTTTAGATCAAATCATTTTAGGTTTGAGAATGTTACTTCAATAATCCGCCATTTAAAATCTACACCTCTTATTTGTGATCCGTCAAAGAGGGGTGATAGATGTGTAAGTTAAATTTTAAACTCAAGTGGTAGCACTCAAATATGTTGATTTTACAAGCCTTGGGAGCTGTTTTGGTGAAAACAGTCCATATTTTTCAAAAAGGGGAAATAGACTGTTTTGGATCAGTTCATCCCAGGGGCAGTTTCGTCATTTTTCTTTACTTTAAAAATTATGGAAAAACTTGGTAGGATAGTATGATAAGTTATCTAGTTCCACTCCAAAGTGAAATTTTTTGGATGTGTAGCATGAGAGTTATGAATTTTACAAAAAATGACTATTTTAAAAGAGAACAGAGATAACTTTTTGTGTATAACTCCAAAACTTGTGATATTTTTGGTGGAGGTATAGTATCATGGTAGCAGCATACCCTGAAAATTTCAGAATTTTTTAATAAAGTTTTTAATTTATGATTTTTTTTTCAATATTCGGCTGTTTTGGTCATTTTAAAAATAGTAAATGAAAATAAAAAATTCCATAAAAAAGTATATGTTCATGAAGGGACCATAATCTGCTGTTTCTCAGAATAAAAGAATTTTCAGAACTTTTTTGGTATTTTTCATGGATGTGTTTGGGTTATAAATAAATAAGAATAATAAGTTATGTGAAGTCATAAATGGCAAAAATGTAATTTTATGACTTAGAGACCCTAAATATGATGTGTACAGATTTTTGGAGGGTATTTAGGTTATTTTTGATGAGATGTTATATTTATGGCATATTAGGGTTGTTAAATAAAGTAATTAGTAAAGGGTAAACAATTAGAATAAATTTTTTATTAGTATAATAAATGATTATTGTAAGACCCCAACTTTTATAAATAAAGATTAATTTTTATCGAATTATATTTTTGAATATTATGGTGTGGATTTGATATAATGTTATAGGTGTGGGTAATATTTATAAATTTTGTAAAGTAAACACTTTTTTTCTTTCACTTCATCGATCTCTTACTTCCAAAAAGAAAGAAAATAAAATAGAGAGAGAAAGAGAAGAGAGAGAGTTGGGCAACCTAGCTAGAGGGGAAAGATGAGGAGTAATTTTGGATGACCAACAACTTCATCTCCTACTTTAGAAAGTAAAGAAAGAGAGTCAATAAGAGCAAGAGGTATAAAATAACCTAACCTAGTTATCCTTTTATTTAAATTTGTTTTTTGATGAAATAAAGGTCTAAGGTTTCAAAACTCAAAAACCTTAGATCTACATGTTATAAATAAGTGTTTTATGTTTAGATCTAATCATTTTAGGTTTGAGAATATTACTTCAATAATCCGCCATTTAAAATCTACACCTCTTATTTGTGATCCGTCAAAGAGGGGTGATAGATGTGTAAGTTAAATTTTAAACCCAAGTGGTAGCACTCAAATATGTTGATTTTACAAGCCTTGGGAGCTGTTTTGGTGAAAACAGTCCATATTTTTCAAAAAGGAAATAGGCATTTTGGATCGGTTCATACCGAAGCGGGTTTAAATCATTTTCTTTACTTTAAAAATTTTGGAAAAACATGGTAGGATAGTATGATAAGTTATCTAGTTCCACTCCAAAGTGGAAATTTTTGGATGTGTAGCATGAGAGTTATGGATTTTACAAAAAATGACTATTTTAAAAGAAAACTGAGATAACTTTTTTGTGTACAACTTCAAAACTTGTGATATTTTTGGTGGAGGTATAGTATCATGGTAGGAGCATACCCTGAAAATTTTACAATTTTCGAATAAAGTTTTGATTTATGATTTTTTTTTCAAGATTCGGCTGTTTTGATCATTTTAAAAATAGTAAATGAAATTAAAAAATTCCATAAAAAAATATATGTTCATGAGGGGACCATAATCTGATGTTTCCTAGAATAAAAGAATTTTCAGAACTTTTTTGGTATTTTTCATGGATGTATTTGAGTTATAAATAAATAAGAATAATAAGTTACGTGATGTCATAACTGGCAAAAATGTAATTTTATGACTTAGAGACCCTAAATATGATGTGTACAGATTTTTGGAGGGTATTTAGGTCATTTTTGATGAGATGTTATATTTATGGCATATTAGGGTTGTTAAATAAAGTAATTAGTAAAGGGTAAATAATTAGAATAAATTTTTTATTAGTATAATAAATGATTATTGTAAGACCCCAACTTTCATAAATAAAGATTAATTTTTATCGAATTATATTTTTGAATATTATGGTGTGGATTTGATATAATGTTATAGTTGTGGATAATATTTATAAATTTTGCAAAGTAAACAAGTTGTTATAAAATATTCGATTGGTCGGGGAATATTCGTTTTAACAGGGAATATTCGTACGACGACACAATCATTGGTTGACCCCACAACGGAATTATTGTCGGAGTTAGAAAATGGCAGAAATATCTTTTTATAAAAGTAACGGCGGAAGTTTTACTGTTAACTATTGAAATACCTGGTGATGAAAAGTACAGTAATACGTGTGGTTGTATAGTAGCACACAATATTGATTATTGATGCTTACGTGAGAAGTCACTCTGTTATACTCAATTATTGCTATAGTAATTACTGCATAGTATCTCACGTTATTTGATTCAATTATTGTCAATATTTTATATTATTAAATCAATAATTGAGATGACAAATTATTCATATTTTTATTTTCATAATTAACAATGTCTAGAAAGTTCTATCGAGGAAAGGGGTTTGGTCACCTAATTGCGCGCCAATAGGGAGAAATCTTTATCTGAAAGTCCCCTCTTTCTTGGGAACTGTGACGCCCCCAAATTCAGACACTCGTATCTCAAATTTGGTTCGCCACGTGCTAATTCTAACATCACACTAAAGTCATCAACAACAGAAATAATAGAATAATTTACATCGATATAATATAAATATTTGCGTCCCAAGGTTTCGTAACCATTACTACAACAATCCAGTGATTAAACTTAAACATAATTAATCATCCTTAATACATCATAATACGATAGAAATAATAATAATACTACTCTCAAAGAACTAAGCTACTCAGTAGCTTGCCCTCTCCTTATCCTTTCCCCGAGGTACCGCTTTTTCTCGCTTTTTAATCGTAATGTTTTTAAGGAAGCAAGAATGAGCAACAAGTTTGCCCAAAGAAGTAATATAGCAAAGAGAATGAATAGTTATAGCATTTGAATCTTTAAGGGTATAACAAGAAATGGTAGTTCAAGGATATCAAGAAATATCAAAAGTGTTTGATAAATGTCACTAAAGATTGAAGGATATCAATAATATTTCAAGGTTTAATTATTTCGAGGTTCAAGAAGAATGAACAACGAAGCGAATCGTTAAAGACTATGAACTCTTACTAGAATTAACGATGATTATAATGCAATTCAAGATAAACGAGTACAACAGTGATCAAATTTAATGTACCCTACGTTATGCATAACATTTAATCATACTTAGGTGCGCGTCGCTTGCCTCTCGACATATATAAATTTCCCTTTTAAGAGGGTTGTTCATCTCAAGAGATTTTCATGAGTCCGCACTCAAGTCAATTGGTTTGGATAGCTTTCTAACATATGATAGCAGCTAGCAACCGAATCAAAGGTTTAGACAACTTTTATAATGCACTTTAAGAACAATAAGTCTAATGCTCGCAATAATGTCAAAGTAATTGATTTTCGTATAGTAATAGTCATTTGCTCAATATAAGTATATCAATAATTCGGATTCATATAATATACAATGTAAGAATTTAGATAACTTGTATTCGATATGTGAATCAATGGAAGTTAGAGAACTCGCACAAAATCCAAAGTTGTGAGAGATAGGAGACTTGCCTTTAGCGTTGATTACCACTTAAAGCGTAATATCACTTCAATGAACTACGTTATCCTATATATGTATGTATATGTATTCATTAGTCATATATACTTGATATGCATTTTCACATACTTCCATCACACATACCTAAATTCATGTAGGCTACACACATTCAAACTCATAGATGAGTAACTCACATTGATTTTACCTTTAAAGTCTTTTGTACCATATGCTCATCTTTTGTATTCGCAAAATATCTCTTACTCTACATATTTTTAAGTTGTTTCACATATTAAAGAACCTTTAAACTAGTTTTGACCCTTTATTAAAGTTATTCATATATTTCCATCTTTCAAAGTTAAACGAGTTCATTACATAATTCAACTAGCCATAGTATTCATTATACTAAATAATATTGTCAAACAACTTCTTTCTACACATGCTTGCATAATTTATCACAATGTTTATCACATTTATGCAACTTCTCTCGAATATCTCTAGAGGCATATGCATCCTATTCTAATTGTTCCTAAGTTCACAATATAATTCATAGAGTTTGACATCTCAATTGGTTTTCAATCACTAAGATGTCATGACTATCAATCTATACATGCAAGGTACATTGAGTCCACACTTTATATGTATTTATCAAATCAATTAAGCTATAAACATATGCTCACAAGGCTAGATTCAAAAAGGCGTAAGGTTTTATAAACATGTTTTTCGTCTTTTAACTTTTCTTTAAAAAGGTTATGATTCAATTCCAAATCTACTAAACACCTTGCAAAATACATTGATATATGTTTAGGGAGTGTGTATGTTCTTGAAATTAAGTGGAGTGTAAGACTTCTTGCATCAAATAAGCAAACAAATGTTCTTTTCTTTATTATAAAGACTTTCAAATCGGCGGGCGTTTGTGCATTAGGACCCTTCACGTAAAGGTGCATGCCCTTGCTAAAACGCGAAGCAGTGTCCCCGGTTCACCCTGCTTGAGATTTTTTTGTGAATTTTCACCCCAATTCTCATCCAATCAACAAAGTAATCATGTATAATTGTTATAAACTTGCTACATAACACTCCTAGCATGCTTTTAACATTCCCACACATACAAACAATAAGTTTCAAAGATCAATTCAAGGTTTTAGCCATTTTTTTCAAAGTTTAACACATATTGCAATTTTCTTCTTTACGAATTCGTTACTTGATCATTTTACTTCGTTTAACTTTCATTGGATTCATTTTTGACCACATTAACAATATCTAGCATCAATTGATACATTCTAGCAAGTTTCAACTATAAACATTTCAACTCAAACAAGTGTTTTCATACTCATGAACTTTGGAAAGCTTGAGTGTATGAACATCTAGAGGAAAGGTTACCTTTTTTGAAGTTGAATTGCTACTCTAGCTTCAATTTGCAGATTATATAAGCTCACAATATTCACACTCCTACTAGAAATCTCAGAGAATTAAAATTTACCTTTGAGAGGGGAACCTCTATTTATAGAGGGAGGATTATCCAATTGGAGAATTTGCCCTAAGGTTTGTTTCCATGGAAGATTGAAGGATCCTTTGTGCAACAAGAAGTGGGTGGAAAGCATCACCAACTCCATCTCCTCCCTTCCCCATAACCATCATTCCTCTCTTGGTTTTTCAAGCATAGAGTCCTAGGCTTTTTGTAAAACACGGTTGAGCTCTTTTTCATTGGAATAGGACAATGATTTTGGGACACCACCAATTCTCAGCACTTTAGTAGCACACTTAGGTTCATTTTACCCTTTGTTCACACTTGAGCATACATATACACCCACTCATATACTACACATAAATCATATAATCCATGTACATTGATTTGTTTCAAGTAATAATTATTCTAGACTAGGATATAATTTAATTGAGTACCAATGCTACTTATTATTAATTTATTTATTTAATCAAGTTACTTTCTCTCATAGGTTTAAAATACCCATTTAATTATTCCCACACACATCAATATGTCACATAAGACTTTTTATACAACTTGGTCAATTACCTAAGTCAAGCTTACTTTTATCACATAGTGTTATATAATAATTATTTTCATTACAATGTCACACCTCACTTTATATTAAATAAAAAATCTTATTATATATGATTTCTCTTCACACACTATTATTCATGATAATTAACTAATAACAAATAAATCAACCTCATTATGAAATTATTTACTTATTAGTAATACTAATTAATTCCATCATTAGTTAAATTAGTATTTTCTCAATTCATCATCTTGTCACACTAGGCATAACTCCACAAGTTTAAACTAAGCTTCTCATCGCTTTTGCTTCATTGTTTAATTATCGCTTAGCTTAATCAATTAAAATGCTCATCACAACACATGTCGATGCTATATATATATTTATATTCAAATAAATATGCAAACAAATCTTTATTCTCAATATTATAATTTATTAAAATTCGCGGGTATTACAGGAACGATCTGGTTGTTAATATTGCGGGTTATAATAATGATGAATAGATGTTGTTAAAAATATTGAGGAGATTTTATGAAGTATTTGTTGTAAATTTTGATTATTATTTGGACTCCCATTTACCCATTTTTTAAAATAATCGATAGAAAGTTATTCTGTATAATATGGTGGGGGCACACGTATGATAATGACATGTAGGTCACCAGGGGGGAAAATGGGGGGGATGTCACGGAATTGGAAATAGATGGAGTATAATGAAGGAATATATATATATATATATATATATATATATATATAAAAGTTTTATTTTATTAGATTATAGATAGAATATATTATATTTTATTATGCATAGTGCAACATAGTAAAATCAAAATTTTTAAAATTTTAAATCGGCCGAACGCCTCTGATTTTTTCGTTTGAAATTATTGTTGGTCTGTGATTCTAAAAATTTAAATAGTATCCTTTCCATTCTCCTATAAATAGGATGTTTAGTTAGAATTGAAAATTACACCAGAATCAGAGAATTTTTCTTCTATAATATTGATCGTATTTTTTTAGAGTTTAAGGAAGCTTTAAGCGTAGAAAACAGTAAAAATTTTCTTCAAGAATATCCCCGCTATACCAGTTGGAATACTCATATTTTTAAGGTAAGGGATATTATTTTTTTTCAATAGTCGCATGGAATAATATTTTCTTCCATACTCTGTAGTATGTAAGTAATATTATTTCGTTTCGTATTCCTAATTCTACACTCATTTTGTTAAAGTATTGTTTCTATAATCCGTGAAATTAGTAGAATATCCTTGAAATTTGTGCTTCATCTAATATCGTTTCACAAGGATGTTTTTCTGAACATTCTTGTTAAATTTTAAGTTTTTCATGCCGAAATAATATTTACGAAGTACTATTCACGGGGTACTATTCACAAAGTACTATCCCCGAAGTACTATTCATAAAGTACTATTCACGGGATACTATTCACGGGGTACTGTTCACTTAGGTACTATTCACCCGGATACTATTCATGTCAAAATTAATTTCTTTTCTGTCCAAATCATTTTTGATATAATATTATTCTTGAATTTCACTCCACAAAGCAGTATCATGTTGACAATTTGGACATTATTGAATTCTGGATAAATTAAATTATAAATCTTTAGAAATTTATCATTTGCTTTCTTTTAATTGAATTCTTATATCATTGTATATTATCCTCATGCTTATATATATTATGATAAAAGTCATCTTTGGCCGTAGTGCATAGATGAACTGTTGATTGGTATGATTATGACTAGGGATCATTCGATATAATCATGACCAGTAATGTTACAAATGATGTGGTAAAAGTTCTCATTGACCCGTAGTGCATTGATGGACAGTTGTTGGTATGATCATGACCATTGGTGAATACACGAATATCTTTGGCCCGTAGTGCATGGATAATTCGTGGTCGTGATACTAATGAATATTCTTGGCCTGTAGTGCAGGGATGATTCGATGATGTGATTTATTTATTAAGTTGAGTCTCAGCGATAAAATTGATGATAAACTTTTTAAATCATAGAAGATAGTAGATATCATGCTCTACTTGACTCTTCTAATGGATTGCTTGTTCCGCTGCAGTTAAACTTGATGTCTATTGTATTTTATCAGTTTAACACTGTTGAAGGCTAACAATAATCTTAGTCATAATATTTCTTACTGGGCTAGTTGAGCTCACCCTTTGATTTCATTGTTCTCTTCAGGAAACGAGAACGTAGCCGGGACTAGTCGGGGAACGGAGTGATGGTCCGAGTTGGTGGCTGTAGTAGTGACTATTTTATAAAATAGTGTGATAATAATTATAATGAGGACTCCATTTGAGTTTGAATACTGTCTACTAGACAATATTCGTATAAAAACTCTCAGCTACGTTTTTGTCGTAGTGTATAATGAAGTTTGTATTTAAATTATGTACCATGTATTTGACGACTCACAATAAGTGATGTATACCTATATATTTTGGGGGTGTCACAATTAAAATATTATTAAGAGATTAATAATATTAGATTAAGATATTATTAAGTAATTAATAATATTTAGATGAGAATTAAATTAAAATAATATTAAATAATTAATAATATTAGATAATGATTTAAAATATTATTAAATAATTAATAATATTAGATTAAAGTTAACTTAAAATATTATTAAAGGATTAATAATATTAGGTTAAATTTAAATTAAAATATTATTAAATGATTAATAATATTAGATAATGATTTAAAATATTATTAAATGATTAATAATATTATATAATGATTTAAAATGATTAATAATATTAGATTAAAGTTAAATAATAATATTATTAAATTATTAATAATATTATTAAATGGTTAATAATATTTATGAATGGTTAAGATATATTAAATATTGATTAAAATATTATTAATTGATTAATAATATTAGTAATTGGATCGGATAAGATGTAATTAATGTACGAAATATTATTAAGTGATTAATAATATTATCAAATGACTAAAATATTATTAAATGATTAATAATATTAATAAGGGATTAAAATATTATTAAATGGTTAGTAATATTAGAAAGTGAATAAAATATTATTAAAAGATTAATAATATTAGACAAGAGTTTAAGACAATGAATATATGATAATAATATTATCAAGGGATGATAATATTCCTAATGAGTAAGGTGTTATTGAATGTTTGATTTCCTGATTACATGTTAGATAATTTATTACAAGAATAGTAGTGTACGTTATGAGTTATAATATGTTATGCTAATTGAGAGATCAATATTATTAATGATAGGTCTTTCAAACGAAGTTAAATTAAATTGTGTAGTTGTAGTCAACAACCAAGGCAAGTTTCTTAATTCAATTTGAGTTATTAATTTCAAAGCATGATTAATGGCTAATTATTATTGGCTATTCACATCTATAATGATTATTGTTATTCGCACATAGTGCATTTGATTTCCTGTTTATTATTTGAATTGTGAAATAAATTTAAAGTTCTTTTATTCATGAACTTTTAATTTCCTGACTTCGAGAGGGTCTTTGAGGTAAATTGTGATGCGCCGGCAGTTAGTGTTGGTGGCGTTCTTAGTCAAAAGGGTCGACCAGTGACTTTCTTCAGTGAAAAGTTATATGGTTCAAAAAAAATTTATTCTACTTATGATCTGGAATTTTATGTCATATATAGTGTAGACGTTTGAAGCATTGGTGTCATTATCTGATACATAGGAAATTCATTATTTTCACTGATCACGAGGCATTAAAGTATATTAATGGTCAACATAAGTAGTGGGTGGCGTACCTACATGAATTCACTTTCACGTTGCGACATCAGGCGGGAAGTTTGAATCGTGTTGCCGATGCGTTATGACAAAGAGCATTAATCCTTGGTACTATGCGCAACAAGGTTGTAGGATTTGAATTCTTCACCGATATGTATGAAGGGGATCCTTATTTAGGAAAAGTAGTTCAGGAAGTACGAGATGGTTAGCAATCTGACTTTGTCTTACATAATGGGTATTTGTTTCGAGGACTCCAGTTATGTATTCCCGATTATTCACTTCGGTAACAAATAATTAGAGAACTTCACAACGAAGGTCACTTCGGATGAGATAAGACCTTGGCCTTAATAACAATTGACTATTATTGGCTGAAGATCTCCAGCGATGTGGTTTGCTATGTGAAGAGGGCTATGTTTGTCAGAAGTCAAAAGGATTTCTTACCAATGCAGGATTGTACACGCATTTGCCTATTCCCGAAATACCTTGGTGTGATGTTAGTATGGATTTTATTTTGGGTTTACCCTGAACTCAGAGAGCTTCAGATTCTACTATGGTTGTTGTTGATTGATTCTCTAAGATGACTCATTTTATTCCTTACCGAAAGACAATGGATGCTAATCAAATTGTTCACCTTTACTTTCGAGAGATTGTATGTTTGCATAGCATTCCCCAATCTATTACCTCTGATCGTAATACTAAGTTTATGAGTAATTTCAAGAGAAGTCTGTGGGAAAAGCTCGGGACACAATTGAACTTTAGCAGTGCCTATCATCCTCAGACAGATGGATAGACCGAAGTGGTGAACCAAAGTCTGGGTAATCTTTTAAGGTGTTTGGTCGGAAATAAACTGAAGCAATGGGATCTGACGCTTCCTCAGGCAGAGTTTGCTTACAACTGTTCGAAAAATCGAACTACTAACACGAGTCCTTTTGAGATAGTTGGTGGTCAGAACCCTTATTGTAAGTCCCCGAATATTATGAAATAAAAGTATTTAATTTTTCTTATAAATATTATTCAAAATAGTAAGGTGATAATTTAATAAATGTTATAGTTATAGGTGATATGTGCAAATTTTACAAAGTAAGTAAGTTGCCATAAAATATTCATTGTGTCGGGGAATATTCGTTTAGTCGGAGAATATTCGTACAACGGCGCAATCATTGGTGGACCCCACAACAAAATAATTTTCAGATATAGAAAGCAACAAAAATAACCTTTTTATAAAACTAACGGTAAGACTTACCGTTAAACTGTTGAAATACCCGGGGATAAAAGTACAATAATATGCGTTGTTGCACAGTAGCACACGACATTGCATAGTATCTCTGATTATTGATGCTTACGTAAGAAGTCACTCAGTATTTGATCCAATAATTATCACAATAGTTGCTGCATAGTTTCTCATATTATTGATTCAGTTATTGTCACATTATCATCTGCACAATACTTTTAATAATTGACACGACACAATTACTCATATTATTATTAGCATTATTGGCAATGTCTAGAAAGTTTTATTGAGGAAAGGGGTTAGGTTATTTAATTGCGTGTCAGTAAAGAGAAATCCTTATCGGAAAGCCCCGTCTTTCCTAGGAACGATCTCGTTGTCAATATTGTGAGTTATAATATTAATGGTGAATAATTATTGAAAAGATTAAAGATTTTGTTGATTAAAGATAAGTGACAAAAGTTAAGGGGGAATAATGCAAACTTGGAAAACTTTAGGGGTGCCAAAGTGTAATAAGTCGATCAATCCATATGAACTTGACAATCAGATAAGAGATGATGTAAGCATGACATCATCCTTAAAGAAACACAAAGATGATGTCATCGTGATGATGTCATGATTATGTCACCTGGTGGAAGATGATTGAAGGACTAAGGTGCAATTAAGGAGATACTAAAGTATAATTAACCTAGGTAACAAACTGTAATAAGCCTAGCCCCTAACGTGAAATTATCGAAACTATGTTTTCCTATAAATAGATAGCTAAGTTCATTAGTTCTTCACCAATTTACAAAACTAAGTTATAATCAATAGTTAGAAAGAGAGTTCTTGTGACTATAATTTGAGTGTAGTGCAAGATTTCCTCAAGATAATCTCCACTATTCTAGTCATAACTACTCTCCTATTAAAGTAAAGGATTTTATTTTCTTCATACTCATAAGGGTTGTCATTTTATTCCTTATTAATCTATGAGAATAACCTGTCTACGCGGATTACTGCATGCCTAGTGAATAACCCTTCGTATTCATTCTTTATTAAATTATAGAAATGATCTGTCTACGCGGATTACCACATGACGGGTGAAAATCTATTTGCAGTTTTGTATATTATTTCATTTTATATTCCCAAATCTAAACTTACTATGGTAAGTTTTGCTTCTATAATTCTAATCTTTTCATGACAGGGTACTATTTATGTCGGGGTAATTTTCATGATGGGGTACTATTCATTCGAGTACTATTCATGTCGGGGTACTATTCACGATAAAATTAGTTTCTTTTTCTGCCCAAATTATCTTTGATATATGAATCTTATTCTTAAATTTGAATTCACATTTTGATCACCATGTTGACTATTTGGACATTCTTGAACTCTGGATAAATTGAATTATAAATATCTAATAATTATCCTTGATCTCACTTGATTCATTCTTTATATCATTGTTATAATCCTCATACTTAAATTGTGGTTAAAGTTATCTTTGACCCGTAGTGCAAAGATGAACTATTGATTGGTATGATTATGACCAGGAACTGTGAATTGGTATAATCATAACCTTTAATGTTACAGATAAAGACTTAGATGAAATTTCTCTTTGGCCCATAGTGCAAAGAAGAACTATTGATTGATATCTTTAGTCGTAGTGCAAAGAAGAACTGTTGATTGATATCTTTGGCCCGTAGTGCAAAGATGGATAGGTGTTTGACATAATCATGATCACTGATGATACAAATGAATATTTTTGGCCCGTAGTGCTATGATAGACTATTGTTTGGCATGATCATTGGTTTTACAGTTGAACATCTTTGGTTTGTAGTGCAAAGATAGACAATTGATTGGTATGATCATGACCATTGAAATTATAGTTGAATATCTTTGGTCCGTAGTGCAAAGATAGACAATTGATTGGAATGATCATGACCATTGTTGTTACATTTCAATGTCTTTGGTGTAGGGTGTAAAGACGATATGATTATTGAGTGTCTTTAGCCTTTGTGGCAAGGACATTGAGTGAAAATTCTATTCAGCTTTTGTGTGAAGGAGAAACTGTTAATTTACATTATTATAAACATGAATTATATATGAATTTAACTATAATCTTTGGTGGTTCAGGTGAATATAGGTGATGAAAGTTCTCTTTGTCTTGGGTACAATAAAGAAGTGTTGATGGATATTACAGGAATGAAATATTAATGATGAACTTTTAATTTAGAGGAGATAGTAGACATTATGTTCTACTTGACTATTCTAATGGATTGTTGATTCCGTTGCAATTATGGTTGAAAACTTTTATCATCTACCATATGTTCTAAATATCTTATTTATTACTGATGAAGGCTATTGATAATTTAATTATCTTTAGTCATAATATTCTTTGTTGGGCTATTTGTGCTCACCCTTTTGCTTCATAATTTCTTTCAAGTAATAAAAGTGTAGGTGGGTCGAGCGGGAATATATAACAAGGGAATAAAGTGATGGCCTGAAAGGTTTTGTGAAGATCAAAGTAGCAATCAAATTGCAAAAATAGCGGAAGCAAAATAAAATTAGATTTTAAAATTTTTCACAAACCAATTACCCGGATCATCCTTTATGCATATTATTAATTAAAACGAAGAACAAGAAGTTATGGAATCATACCCTTGAAGATACGAGCTTCCACAGGTGCGAGTTCAATCAACTTCTACTTCTTCGCGATCTCCTTGAATCTCCGGGTAGATTCCTTCCTTTGATCAATGTTAGTCACCCAAGTGTATGGCCTCTATAGGTGATCCACCAAGGAAAAAGAATTTTCAAGAAGAAGGGTGTATTGGCTCAAACCCTAGTTTTTCCTATCTCTATAGAAAAAGGAGGCGTACTCTCCAACAATTGGAATCACGTATATTTGATATCTGATATAAGACTCATCTTATAAAGATATCAGGTAACCCTATTTAATTAAAATAAGGTATTATTTATTTAATTAAACTCCTTTAATTAATTGAGCTCCCTAATCTTATTAGGGATAATTAATTAAACTCTTTTAACTAATTTTCCCTCCTAATCCTATTAGAAATAAACGAGAGTACTTATATTAAATTAATTCCTAAACTCTTTTAGAAATTAAAATAATAATAATTATAATAATATTAATAAGACTCCTCTTATTAATTTATATTTAATATTTTCTAAATATTAAATAATAAATATTAAGCTATTTAATTTATTCTATCTCTGTAGATTAAATTAAATATACTTAACATATTATTACGATTTTTCCATTAACTTCTTAAATAATTATCTTCCTTTTATGATGTGACCCTTTAGGTTCTCCATATTAAACCGGTTGTGAATAAATCAATTAGAACAATTCTAATCTTATTTAAATAAATAAATTAAACTATTAATTTATTTAAATAAATAATATTTATTTTATAATATGTATAAGCCTCCCTAGCAATCAACGACTTTTCAGATAATATAGATTTCAACATTAATCATAAAAGAACATTTGAGTAATAGTTACCGTACAATTCAATCCTTCTACCATACAGTGTCCCAATTAAATATAAGACATGGAATTACTATCAAGTCTTATTTTATTTAATTATATGTATTTCGATTCCTAAATGCATGAACTCTAATGAATGCAAATTAGAAACTACTTTCTAATTTCATTCCACCTTGGCCAAGGATTCCTGGGTTGTCATTTATCGAATCAATAGGACATTTCTCTTCTTTTACTAGAAGTGGTAGATTCTTTATTGATCATTCATTATCTCTATATATAACTTATTACACCCAAGCATACCCTTTGATATACTCTAAGAGTCTTAAGGAATAAGTCAAAGTGTAATTCATTATATATAAGATACTATGATGATCTCAAGTCTAAGGATCATTTGTCTACTATCACTACAAAAATTCCTATTGACAAAAAGAAAAAACTCATTAGGTATTCCTTAGCGAGTCACATTCAGTGAACTTATTCTCTAATAAACATATACATACTTGTTTTAGTGTCTCCACACAAATGATCATGAGATCAATCATTCTCATCCAATGAGCAAGCAACGCGCATACCAATCTATCCGGATTCACTAATCCCCTTTTTAGTAATCCATTGATTGGGAACATTTTAGTTTTAAGCTATCTGAGAATTTAGATCTCATTAGTATGATCTCATCATGATTCTAAAAGCATTGCTTAAAACTATGAGTTTATCACATATTATTAAAACATCACCATGTAGCTAGATAATTAAATGCCTTTAATAAATAATTCTTTTATTAATAAATAAATAAGATTGATTACAAAGTATATGCTTTATCATCATACATGATTGCCTTATATGCATACTACTTTCAGGTCTGTGACTATTGAAGTTTCTCAATACACTATAAAACAGCATGATAATATATGACTGTATTGAGGACTTAAAATGTGTGTTGTATTTTATACGTCATTTAATAGTTGATTTTGGTGGACAACAATAGGGTGATGAGAACCCAACTTTGGAAGCGTAAAAAATGCACCCCATTAGAATGAGGATGACATAATTGTACTAGCTTTAAAGGGTGTGTTGCCACTATCATACATGATGTCTAACCACATACAAATTCTTGTTATCATAATTAAGATATGGTTGTGCGCATCTACTTGCTGACTATATCTATGAGAATTATCTATATAATCTTGGAGTATGATTGGAATATAATCCTCAGTTTGAGACAATGAAGATAATTATATAGCAAGAAGATATACACACCATTGGAATGAACATGATAATAATCTTCTCGTTCTTTTTTAGGGTATATTGAGTCAACCAAGTTTTATTCTCAAGTCTTATAATATATATTATAACTTAGATGCATGACCACCCATGTATGAAGGCTTCCTTGAGCATTTTCCAAATATTTTAAACTTTATGTACCTTTATGTAAAGTATCATTGGCTTGGAGTGTGAGTACTGTTATTAGTATTGAAACTCACAGCTTATGTGTTGTCGTATTTTGCACGACAGTTAAATAGTTGTAAATAGAAAGATTTGTATTTGGATTTAGTAGTGTGTTTTTGGTGACTCAAAATAGGTTGTGTAGATCTATTTTGGGGGCCTTACACTTATGGGGTCCTAGATTTGGTTTTTATTCCTTGGATTGGGCGAGCGCACCCCGGCCCAAAGCGAAAGAAATGACAAATCATCTTTGGGCTATCCATGATCAAGTGTACAAATCCATTACATAAAGTAATGCTAAATACAAGGATTGGGTTGACAATCATCGTCGTCAAGTTATTTTTAAAGTTGGAGATTTTGTTTGGGTCGCACTAACTCTAGATCATTTTCCTGTTAGTGATTATAATAAACTTAAGGATCGAAAAATTGGTCCTTGTGAGATTCTGCAGCGAATCAATAACAATGCTTATCGACTGCGCATTCCTAGTTATCTCCACACTTCAGACGTTTTTAATGCATGTGAAGCATTTGAGCCCTTGTTTTGAGCTGTCTACTGATAAAACTGTGAACTCGAGGACAAGTTATTTCCGAACCGAGGTGACTGATGCAGGAGGGTCTGAGACCGAAGAGGCTAAACTGTCAAAAAACATGTCGATGGCCTTAGAATATCATGAGTTGGATGATCGTCGCAAACGAAATGGTCATTGACGCATTCGGCTTCATACTAGAGGATTAGTTCGGGAGATTAGATGTCTTCGGGTTTGTGGCGTCCTGACTTCGAGAGTTCGACATATTGGTTTATATGCTATTATTCTTATTTAGCTCTTTTATGGTAAATATAGGAAGTTTGTTAGGATTTTATTTTCATATTTCTAGAAGAATTTGTTTTCGCAATTTTAAGATTTCTGTTATGATTTAGGCAACTTGGGCATAAAATTGTAACTTGGGCAAAAAGTTTTGTTAAGCTATAAGACCCGACTTGTGGATTGAATTTCATAACTTTAATTTTGATAAATATAAACTCAAGCATTAGAGAAGTTTCTGTGTGTTTTTCGGGAAATCTCTTATTTCTTTACCTGTTAATTTATTTGTTACTTAACCCGCAAGTTAATCACTTTCCCATCCAGCGTCATCCCGTGTGACGCCATATCAAACTAATTTTATAAATAAATAGTTTCCTTAAACATGAGTAACTTTTACCCGTACGTGTTCCTTTTAGGGTTCGTTTGGAAAATGGAAAGAGCAAAGGAGAAAGAAAAATACGTTGCAAATGGAATTGAATAGATGTGGAGGAAATTAAGAAAATAATGCTCACATGATATTTATTTCAACAACTCTTTAACCATGGTTTTACAAGAATCCCAATTTACATCAACTCTAGTGTCTCCCCTCTACCTCAGCCAATATCATCTCCATCTCACTCGGCCTGCAAGGGATTGTTAATGCACCACCATGATCAAAGTCGTACTCATCAACTGCTTGCTCCAAGAGCATTAGGAAAGAGGGATGATTAAGATAACTCAACGGCACAACGAATCTCTTGATTTCATCATCGTCCTCAGCAATCAGTGCAAACTGTCCTTCCTTTACATCTTATGGCACATAGGTTGAATCATTTACTTCCTCAAACTCGTCTGTTGGGCCATAATACTTTAGACATGTTGAGGTGGGTCTTGAAAGTATTAGGCCGGTTCATTAGGCCAGCCCATTGGGTGGATATTATCTTTATTTTGGGGCCTATAAAGTATTGGGCTGTGACAGTGGGCCGAATTGCTATATGAGTATGGTTCCACTTGGGCTTTAACCAGTGTAGATTGGGGATAAAACTTTGACTGTCATCTCTGCATTGTACTTAATGAGGATTTGACAGGGCTTAGTCGGCTAAAAGCTGTGGGACCGAAAAGTAAGTTGCATATAGGACAAACGGACTTTGGATATAAAAAAGCAAGGATGACACACGGTGAAAAGTAACTAATCATATTATTTTTCTCTCTCAAGCACTAGACATTATTTTTTTCTCTATTGTTAACCTTGTGATCGCCGATACTGACTCTCACGCCGGAGCTATCCCCCGACGGTCAAGCCGTCAAGCTTTTGGTGTTGACTTGTTGAACTGTGCAGGATATCGGACGGGTCTTGGTGATTGGGACATGGGGAAAGATCTTGGCGTTAACATTGACGCTAGAAGGAGGGCTATGTTCTAGTGTTCTTGAAGTTTTCAATCATAAATTGTAGCTGCTCTACGTCAAAATCCATGGTGAAGAAGAGTAGAACAGTTACTTCTAAAGGATAGCTGATGGCTATGACTTTGTCTACACAATGAGTATCTATCAAGGATTGATTGGGTCCTTCAAAGAGTGCTCATGCTGGTACTGCTTCCAAGCAGGTTTCTGAGGGTTCTCGTTCGAGAGCCCAAGGTGATGCTAGAAGAAGATTGATTTTTGCTGCCAAGAGAAGACCTGACCATGGTCGGAAAAGGGTAGAAGGCATACTACTTAGAATCCAATACCGAAGTGGTCAGACTGACAGACCGATCAAGTTAGAAAGAAGTCTACACTTTAAAGACATGTATCGAGGCCATCCTCGGGATCGAAGCAAACCCAACAGCCATTTTCCTGATTGACTGAAGAAGGGTATTCCACCCTATTGGTCTTCGGGATTATGGTCGAAGCAGAGTAGATGAAGACCCAACAACCATTTTCCTGATTAACTGAAGAAGGGTATTCCGCCCTATTGGTCTTCGGGATTATGGTCGAAGCAGAGTAAATGAAGACCCAACAGTCATTTTCCTGATTAACTAAAAAAGGGTATTCCGCCCTATTGGTCTTCGGGATTATGGTCGAAGCAGAGTAGATGAAGACCCAACAGCCATTTTTCTGATTAATCGAAGAAGGGTATTCCGCCCTATTGGTCTTCGGGATTATGGTTGAAGCAGAATAGATGAAGACCCAATAGCCATTTTTCTGATTGACTGAAAAAGGGTATTCCGCCCTATTGGTCTTCGGGATTATGGTCGAAGCAGAGTAGATGAAGACCCAATAGCCATTTTCCTGATTGATCAAGAAGGGGTATTCCGCCTATTGGTCTTCGGATTATGGTCGAGCAGTAGATGAAGACCCAATGTACCATTTTCCCGATTGATCGAAGAAGGTATTCCGCCTATTGTTCTTCGGGATTATGGTCGAAGCAGAGTAGATGAAGACCCAACAACCATTTTCCTGATTGATCGAAGAAGGGTACTCCGTCCTGTTGGTCTTCGGGATTATTGTCGAAGCAGACCCAGAAGCCGCACTCCTGAGAATCCACTGAGGGCACACCGCCCTGTGGATACTTGTCTTCGGAGATGCCCGTCTAAAACTGCAGGTTCGAATGGAAAAGACAAGACTATTCAGAAGAGACTTTGAGAAGGTTTATGTCCAAATCGGCAGAAAAATGTTTGCCAATCTTTGGTACGTGGAAAGGGCCGAAGAATGCTAAGACGTTCCAGTGGACTTCGGGATGTGAAGACGCCTTCCAGGGAATAAACGACATATCTTTATTCGGTGCTTTGTTGGTGAAGCCCGCTCCTGCTGAGCTATATTATTTGTATCTGGCAGCTAGTTCGTTGGCAGTGGGAGCAGTTTTGGTGCGAGAAGTTGGGGGTAAGCAGCACCCGGTTTGCTATGTAAGCCGTGTCCTTAGGGATGAAGAAATAAGATGACGATACTTATGGAGAAGCTGCAGAGTCCGACAAAATCGTTGTAGTGCTTCGGCAGAATCAGAATTCGTGGCATTGTTTGCAGACGGGTATTCTACTTTGGACTCATCTCCTACTATTGAGGAATTTTGGGTGCCGTCCGAAGCTGCAGATGTTCTTCGGAGGGTTCATGTGGGTATTTGTGTCAGCTAAATAGTTCGATCCCATATCAGCCACCAAAAGGCTATATTCGATTTTATCTCATATACCTCTTGCTGTCTGGGGGGTAGTCATACTGGGTCCATTGCCTAGGGATCATGTTAACAGATGCCAGCTCATGGGATCGAAGTTTGAAGAATTCATGAGGGACTTCGGTAGCTCATCCATAGTCTGACATGCACGGGCAGATGCCACCTCGGTGTTAGGAGGTTCGGGTGGACTCGCTGGCCATTCGATGGTAGCCTTTTCGGCAAGTGGTCCTTATGAGTTTGTCAGGCCCTTCGTGGTAGTCAAACGTCATCGGTGTTAGGAGGTTCGGGTGGACTCGCTGACCATTCGATGGTAGCCTTATTGGCAGGTGGTCCTTATGAGTTTGTCAGGCCCTTCGTGGTAGGCAAACGTCATCGGTGTTAGGAGGTTCGGGTGGACTCGCTGACCATTCGATGGTAGCCTTATTGGCAGGTGGTCCTTTAGACTTTGTCAGGCCCTTCGTGGTAGGTAAATGTCATCCTTTAGACTTTGTCAGGCCCTTCGTGGTAGGTAAATGTCATCCTTTAGACTTTGTCAGGCCCTTCGTGGTAGGCAAATGTCATCCTGTGGGTTTGTTAGGCCCTTCGTGGTAAACAAATTCCCTATGAAGCAGATCTACTTCTCACTTTGGTAACGAATAAGTATTGCATTACTTTATTACCTGATTTTAAGTGTTGAATTCGGGTGACATTATTACTTGATCTTATCTGTTATATGACTTGCTTAGTTATTGACTAACAGCTTTAAGATTATACATTTTCACGTTGATTGATGATGAATTATTGACAAGAAATGGTCAAAGGTGTAATAAGGATAAGAATTTGTTAATCATCTCATTGATATTTAACTGTTTACAAAGGAGAAATATCTTTTCAGGGAGTCCTAAAGCTTCAGATGATATCTTTAAGCTTCCTTATTGTCCTCGCTGTCCGAAGAGTCGAGGAGAGCCGGGTTTACTTTGGCCACTATAAGTTTGGCTTTGTATCTACTTCGGCAGACCTCGTACCATTCAGAGTACATGTGGACAACTTCATTATTCAGCTCGGTGGATTTTCTGTAATTTGCTTCAATCTCCTCATGGGTTTATCCGATTAATGGTGGGCCCAAATCCCAAGAGTCCGAGTTCTCGAAGTTCCTCTTCAAGCTTTTGACGATGGGCCATTTGCTCTGCATCTTTAGCTTGGATATCTTTATTTTGCTTCGACAGAGCTTAGTTGGATTGGGCCAAATCTTCGATTTTCTTCGCCAAAATTTCGTTTTTCTTCTGAAAATCGATATTTATATCAGTGATGACTTGATGAGTGGCCCGAGACTTCTTCAAATCTTCTTTGGTTTGGGCAAGGTCTTTCTGAAGGCACTCATTGTCGTGAAGAGAAACTTTGAGACTACTTCTATCTTTCGCCAAAGCAGACTTAAGCAGGGTATTCTCTCTTCGAGCGGCTTTCTCTTCGGCTTCGGCCTCTTGGTATTTGGGACGGAGGCGTCCGAAGACAGTGTTTGCCTGCGGATGATCAGTGTTAGTCTATTAGTTCAAAATTAATGGGCCGAGATGTAAATGGATAAGTTAAGCTTACTCTAGCTTGGTACTTCATTCCCTCGTTGATTAGGTCCATGATAGAGTCATTCTTTGAACAACCGATGGTTGCTTGTGACATTACGGACGAAGGAGTTGTAGAGCTCAAATGGGAAATTCTCTTCTGATTCTGGCCAGAGAGTGGGGGATTCCGGGGATTCGGGCCTGAAGTCCGAGGAAGTTGGTTGTCTTTTTCGAGCAAGTTTGGGTGATCGCTCCACTTGTTCTTCGGGCTCTTCGTCAGAAACAACGATTTCAACCGGGGTGGTTGGCGGAGGATCGATTTCTGTTAGAGGTACTTGTGGTTCTTCGGAGGCCGGAGAATTTGCTTGGGTTTTCCTCTTTTTGGCGCGAAGGATTCGGGTTGTTCGTCAGAGGGCATATCGAGGAGGCACTCGGTGTGAGTTTGCGTGGGGGTGTGTTTGGGTTTTCGGCCAACTTGATTTCTTCGGCGAGGTTGGCTTGTCCCTTCAGTAGGAGTTGATTCGGTGGCTTGAAGCTCTTCAGTTGGTACATCGGCAGAGGTTGGCGAAGATGTACCAGAAAGAAATCTGTCTAGATCCCTTCGGTCGATTGACGTTAGTTTGATCAGAGACACTGCAATAGATGAGGAACAATTGTTTACGATAACTACTGATGGAAATTGGGAGTTAAACAATAAAGTGGGTTCAAGACTTACAGTTATGGTCGTACAACCATGCTTGTTTACTCAGAAGTCCGAAGCTCCATTCCTTAATGTGAATCTTCTCTAGAAGGCTCGCCATTTCTCTCACTCATTCCGTTGAAATATTTTTGAAGTTTGCAGAGATATGATCGGAAGTGGTCCAGTTAGGTATGGAGGAGACTTCGGGTCCTTTGACAAAAAACCACTCCTTATGCCATCCTTGGTCGTCAAGGAGTGTCCATTAGTGGTCGCTTCTAACTCCGGCATTAGGTTTGGGAGATTGTTTGCTCAAAGATCTTGAAGCCTCGCTTTTAGAGATTTACCGGCTATGAATGAGGTGAAGAAGAAGTCGACGCCAGGTGGAATCCCTTGTTCGTGGCGTATGCGATAAATTCCGTGGATGTGGATATAGGAGTTCTAAGACTAACTCGGGTGAATCCCACGCCTACGAACCCTAGTAGAATGATGACAAAGGCATGTAGAGGTAGGCGAACTCCCTTTTCGAGAAGGGTCACCATATGGCGATCCAAACCTTCGTCATTGGTACATTCGTTTCGTGGGGAGCCGGAGCCCTTACCATACGGGTGTCCTAATCTGGTAATGGGTCCGAAGGTTACCCAACTCAATCTCAAAGTGATTTGTGGAAGGAGTGTTGGCATGAGGAAGTATTCTTCACTTTGAAGAATTCTCAAGGATTTGGAATAGTTTTAGTGGTTGATTCTCGATCGTGAGTATCAACAGATTGGGGATTTGAACTTCTGAGCCTCTTTTTTTTAGAGCTCGAATTGGGAAGAACAGTGGTAATGGGGGTTATGCGAAGTGGGGAACTTTGATTAGTATTCTGAGAAGCCATTGTTAATTAGTTGCAGAGAGAAATTTGGAGAAGAAGAGGAACAAGGAATATCCAAATTTCGAATTGAGTTGGTAAAACTGTCATATTTGGGAGAAAGCAGCTTTTATACTAGAGTTCTCTTCAACTTTTCACGAGGTTCAAGGGCGACTCATTTAATGCTAGCAGTGATTGTGAATTTGAAGAGGTAGTGTGCGGTTTTGGCCTTCATTGTTAACCGGAGTGGGCTTCTCTATTGGGCTTCCGATTTCTATTTGAATTGTTGTTTGAGATTTACCTATCGGGCCCCTGTAAGTCAGATCTTGGGCCTTTGTTGATCTCATTATAATTCCTTTTATTCTGGACCGATTCCACTTATACTCTTTCATTAAACCTCCTATTTAATAAAAGAATGGGGGGCAATGTTGGGCCATAATACTTTAGACATGTTGAGGTGGGTCTTGAAAGTATTAGGCCGGTTCATTGGGTCAGCCCATTGGGTGGATATTATCTTTATTTTGAGGCCTATGAAGTATTGGGCTGTGACAATGTGCCGAATTACTATATGAGTATGGTTCCACTTGGGCTTTGACCAGTGTAGATTGGGGATAGAACTTTGACTGTCATCTCGTCGCATTGTACTTAATGAGGATTTGACAGGCTTAGTCTCTAAAAGTCAGGGCCCAAAAAAGTCATTCAGATACAGACAAACCGGACTTTGGATATAAAAAAGCAAGGATGACACACGGTGAAAGGTAACTAATTAATTATTGCTCTCAAGTCACTAGATATTTTTCCGCCATTGTTAACCTTGTGATCGCCGATATTGACTCTCACGCCGGAGTTATCCCTCGACGGTCAAGCCGTCAAGCTTTTGGTGTTGACTTGTTGAACTGTGCAGGATATCGGACGCGTCTTGGTGATTGAGACGTGGAGAAAGATCTTGGCGTTAACATCGTCGATATCAGAAGCCGACTTTTTACCTAAAAGAAGACTCTTTTGTAGCTTCTCTACCACTACCTTAAGCTTGACAATGCCATTCTTTTTCTTGCCATTATTTCTAAGCTTAGCCATTGCTTTGTTAATTAGGAGTATTTATTTTATTTTATTTTTTGAATATGTAACTCTAAGTGCCTATTTCTTAGTAAGTAATTAGCTCCTTTATATAGTCCCGGATTGGGCGACAAAGATAAGATGGTTCGTTGGTACAGTACTGAAAGGTGAGATATAGATAGATAGGGCATGGAAGAGCTAACAAATACTGTAAATGGGAGACAAGTGCATGTGTATATATTTTCACCTGAAGTCTCAACTATGAAACGTCCCTTTAGATAGTCACATCTGCATTCCCCATTTACTATAACTTCTTTAGTTTAATATATTGAAATGCCTATATGACATGCTTCATTAGCATTTTCCAAATTGCAACGTAAACAAATGGAGGTAATTTCATTTTTTTTTTCCTACTATTAATTTCATATGTAAACTGATTGACTAATTGGAACGTACTTGCAAAGTACTCACACAGACTGACGAAAATCTGTCTGAGATATGTTTGCATTAATTGCATTATGATCATTAATGTAGGAGTTCATGCGATTAATATATTCTTATAGAACTTAAATTAGTACTAGTTAGTCACGTACCAAAAAGGATCTAATTTTAATTTTTTGTAGCCATGTGTTGAGAATATTCGAGAGTAGGAAATTATTGTTCAATTTTATTTCCTTCTCAATCTCTAGTCTATATCTTTACCCCACTTGAATATACATTTCATTGATATAAAGAAAAACAATGTCTGGAAAAAGAGAGGCAAAATAATCACTTGGAAGTAGAAAAAGGCGCGAGAGATATCCAGATATGGCACGTAGAAAGATCAGGATGCCTCTAGCAATTACATGTAAGTAGAACATTCTTGAAATCAACCCTTACCCAAATTAACTTTCCTACGTTAATTAGATTGTAGTTTATGTTACATCAGGATCAAAAGTAGTACATAAAAGGTATGTTGGAAATAGGTCATTCATAAAGTTTTACATATGATGTACATGTTATATGCATTTCAAAAGTGCTCACTGTCATGAATCGTATTATGTATTGCGAAAGTTTTCAATTGAATTGTAAACGTAACGTATATGCATACATAAAAGGTTTTTTACAATAGTATACAACAATTAGAAAGTAATTATAAGAGTAGTGCATCAACAAAATAATTACAAAAATAGTACAACGCAATAACCACGTCATATTATTCAATTGCCCAAAAATAAAAAACCCTTAAATCAAGGAGAAATCTTCTCATGTGATTTCTCCTTTAGTATGCGACAGTTACCAACCAAAACAAATATTCAAAATACACGAGAAAAAAGAAGAATCAAGAGAAGAATCAAAGAAGAAAGCCAGCGAAGAAGCAAAATTAGTAACATAAGAAGCAAAGAAAAAGAAGGATCATATATGCCGCCTCCTCTCTCCTCCCCTTCATCCTACTCCTCTGTCGCCTCCTCTCTCCTCCCCTTCTTCCTCCTCTTCTGCCGCCCCTTCATCCTCCGATCCTCTGTCGCCTCCTCTCTCCTCCCCTTCTTCCCAGTTGCTTCTGTTGAGGCATCCGCTCACGTTGTTCAGTATGAGCTCTCAACATCTAGGAAGAGAAAGAATGAAATTGTATCAAATCGTGATGTTTTGCACCAATCCTTTCAAAGTCTGGTATCAAATCGTGATGTTTTGCACCAATCATTTCCAAACTTAATTTGAGATTGTTGGTGCTGTTGTTGCAACTTCTGTTGGTGTTACTTCCCATACATCTTGTGATGGAGACTGCAATTGTATTTTATTTTTTTATGATTATTTGATTATTCACAAAAACTAAAATGGTTACTTTTGTATGAAGGTTTGGCTACCAACTGCATTTTTTTATGAATGTAAGATAACCGAGATTGTGTTACACGATATTGAATTATATTTTGGATTTTCTTTTAAACCACACGACTACTCTATGATTCCATCATGGTTTAACAAAATAAAGAAAACAAATACATGCAATACTTGGTAATTGTTCTAAAAATTTTTATGACTATTTGGTTACCCACAAAAACTAAAATGGTTACTTTTGTATGAAAGTTTGGCTACCAACTGCACCTTTTTATTGATGTAAGGTAACCGAGATTGTGTTACACAATATTGAATAATATTTAACATTTTTTTCATCTTACATTAAATAAGAGAAAAACCACACGACTACTATCTGATTTCATCATGGTTTAACAAGATAAAGAAAATAAATACATGTAACACTTGGTAACTGTTCTGAATTTTTTTTTATGACTATTTGGTTACCCACATAAACTAAAATGGTTACCTTTGTATGAAAGTTTGGTTACCAACTGCACCATATACAGAATGCACGACTACTCGGGTTTGGCATGCAATTTAAATTGTCACAGCGGAGAGAAACAATCGAGAACAATTACATAATTACAAAACTGATTTTCCACATCAGCAACCCATTAAAATACCCAACTAAATTAAAGGGATACCAAATGCACTATACTTTTGTAAAGAAAATATTAAAAATATATTAATTCTGTAAATATTTTTTGAATGCACTTTTGTTGTACTTTTTTTTAAAAATTTACTAGAAAGTGTAATTGTTCATATATAAAATATATATTGTTGGGATAAGATTTTTTGGGCCCATAATCAATGCTCGAATTCGGGCCTATACCACTTGGCATATTAATTATTTGACAGTTTAGTGTTCTAAAAGGGTCAAAGTCCTAATTGACCTATAATTCCTTATATGATTTAGTTTTATATTTTTAAGGAAAGAAGATCCTAATTGATTATGGTGATCTAATTCCTATAAAAACTCTAGATCAAGACTCTTATTCCTAATAGATCTCGGGCAAGTTATGGAAAGACGGTGTGAGAGACTATATATAAATAGTCATATACTTGGTAAATGTACACATACATAAAAAATATTATTTTATTGGCTCTAAATCTTAATGACTCCACGGTTAATCCTTTTTTCTCCCAAAACTTGTATTGATTCTCACATCGGAAGGTACTCTTCGACGACTACCACAATCGGGTCATCGGTGTGTTCTTTTTTCATGTTTATTCCACTTTCGGATACGGCGACAAGTCTTGGTCTAAATCAAACGTTAACATTAGCGTTAGAAGTAGGACATCTAGTGGTTTACAGAAATGAGAATATAGATAGTAAAAGTGAGAAAATATGGGTTACAAAAAAATTTTAAACCCTAGAATGGATTTATATGTATACTTGGAGGTATATTAAGAATAAGATATTATGATACCTTTAAAATTTATGTGAATAAAATAGTGAAAGAGAATATGTAATAATGTGTGAGGAGAAGTTATGAAGGAAATAAATTTCAAATGAAGAGATATTATAAGGATAAAGTGAATGTGTATATGTATGCGTACATATATAGTACTTAGTGATATGCTATATATATTTTAGCAAGAGAAATAATTAATTAAATTAATCATACAAGAATATTAGGTCACGTTAATTATTTTTCCATGTATTAAATATTTTGTGACTTGTGTGGAATATGTGTGTGATTAAATAAATATATATATATATATAATATGTATATATATTTATTTATTATATAAAGAGAAATAAAAAAAGAAAAGCAAGTTTAATTGAGTTAATAAAATTATATGTACATGAGTAATTATTTAAATTCCAAAGGAGTAGAATGGAAACCCTAATTAAATAATTAGGGTAATATAGGATTAAGGTAGTGGACCATGCAAATTCACTTGGCCCAATTATTTTAATTAGAGAGCCCAAACAACTAAGTGGAAGCCCAAATCTTGGTCCAACTAATAATAGGACATGTGTTATAGTAGAATAACTATGGTTAGGAACTAACCATACTTGAGTTAAATGTAGGAGATTCCAGTTCTCTGGAATGTCTTCATTGACAATTTCATGGGCTAACTACACGTTCATGGTTTTATAATTTTTTGAGCATTAAATCTCAGACTACATATATTCATGTTACAATTACTGAGTTGGTAGCAACGAATATTGATATATATATATATATATATATATATATATATATATATATATATATATATATATATATATATAGTTATCCTATCAAGTTATCTTATATTTATTACCTTATTTTTCTGACCCCAAATGTGATTGCAGATTTACGTGTTACATGCTTTAGGTTTTATTACCTACATATATATGGTTTCTCATTTCGTTGGTGTAGTACTATTTGTTGCACCTTATGTATAAACTTGTTTTGAGATTATTGCTTAAAATAGGTGCAATCTGCAAGTTGCTCATGTTTGTTCATGTACCATAGTATGTAATCGCTTTTCTTAGTCTTATGTTTAGAATGCATGCATTCATTTCATATATTTGACATGCATTCCATGTACTACTTGTAGGATGTTGATGTCGAGGATGAGCATGATGAAGATTCAAAGCGATAATGAATTGAGGATGGAGACTCGTGATTATATATGCATGTTGATCTTTTAGGTAGTATTTTTTAGAAGTTACTTTTGTTTACCATCGAGGATGGGATATGATAGTGTGATTATGCATATTTTTGAGCTTTAAAGCAGTAGTTTTTAGAAGTTACTTTTGTTGTATTTGGTGAGACTTGTAGTACGTTGATATTTATAATAGTACTCGTCGATAGATGTCTTATCTAGTATTGTCTATAAATAACAGTTTAGTAATTATCATTATTATTTTGAACATAGTTATTTTTAGATTTTGAAATTAAATTATGAAAATATTTATAATTTATTGTTAATAAATATATTGAGACGGAATTGAGACTGCTTTTTTCCGTCTCAAAGAATTTACGATGTTGGCATCAAAGTCGACACGAATTTTGAGACTGCTGCAGTCTGTCTCAAAATATGCGCGCTAAAAAGATATTGGCGTCAAAGTTGAAACGGGATTGAGACGGATGGTATCTGTCTCAAAAAATGTGTAAAATAAATAGTTGCTGCCTATTTTGAGATGGATTTGAAATGGCTTTTTCCCTCTCAACTTACGTGAACTAAAATAAAGCGCCAAATATGCCCGCCAAATCTGAAACCGGCAAAATCGGTTTAAAAATTCTGCTCCCCATATGTTAGCTCTGAGACGGATTTGAGGCGGCCATTTTTCGTATCTAATTTCCTATTTTGAGACGAGCATAATTAGCGACCCGACCAACTGACATGGCCAAAATCCGTCTCAAAATCACTTTTGAGACGGATTTTGTCCGTCTCAGATGCCCAGATTTTTGGTAGTGATTGTGGGGAATGACTTTATTGCCCAAAAGAAAATTATTAATGACTTTTGTGCCATAGAAAAGAAATTGCTAGCAAGTTTCCTAGTAATGAGAAAGTGACTATTTTACCCCAAGAGAAATTTGGTAATGACCATGACGTCCTTAGAGGAAATTTCCTAATTATAGTTAAATGACAATTTTTTCCTTACAGAAAATTGATTATGACCAATATGTCCTATGAGCAAATTTCTTCCTTGAGATGACTTAAAGACCATCGTGTCCTTCCCTAGTAATAGCTAAAACCATTTTGCCATTGGTCTTGAATTCCTACAAAGTTGAAAAAACTTTAGGGGTGAAAACCTAATATTTGAAACTTAAGAAAATATCTTAAGGAATATGCTAAGTAATACAAAATATTTCGAAAATATGCTAAGAATATGTCAGGGGGTGATTTACAAGCTTTTAAAGACGAGAGGGAAGACTAGAGAAGACTTAAGTTGGATGACTAACTTATAAGAAATTGAAACTATGTTTTATATATTAAAAAAGTATCATTCATTTTACTTCACCCATTTCATTTTTCTAGAGAGAGAAAAGGAAATTGAAAGAGAGAGAGGGAGCTTCAACCGTGGGTTAGAGGGAGAGAAGGAGGAGCGGATTTTCTCCATACATCAAGCTTCGTCAAATTGTTTTGAAAGAAGAAGATCCAAAAGGTTTAAAAGTCTCCCTATATAACGTAAAATCTATTTTAGATCTATGTTTACTCTTATGGTTGTTTTAGATCTAGTGATGAACTTATGTTCTTAAACTCTAGAGTACTAGATGTACATGTTATATGAAGTTTCATGGTCGGATCTTACTATTTTATGTGTTGATGAGCTTTTAAAAGGAAGAAGATGAAAAACTATTTTTGGGTATAATTAAAAATCCCAAAATTTAGTCCACTTTGAGGGTTTACCATTTAAAATCTATATATTATTTTTGTGATCCGTCAAAGAGGTGTGCTAGATCTATGAGTTATCTGTTAAACACAAGTGATAGCACTCAAAAATATTAAACGAGCAATTAGTTGTGGCGTTAGTTTTGGCAAAATAATCCCTACCGACCAATCTGGAAAAACTAGAAAAGTTTATGGCTTGTTTTAGCGTGACTTGTTTGGACCACTTTGGTTGCTCTAAAAATTTTGGTCTTTTGTGGTATGCTAGTATATCAAGTTGTCTAGGTCCTATCCAAAGATGGGAATTTTTGGATGTCCAGAAGTTGAGTTATGGCTTTTACAAGAAAATGCGATTTTAAAAGTAAGATATTAGAATTCGAGATCTACGTACAACTCGGAAAAATCTGATATTTTTACAGGAGTTTACCCTGAAAATTTCAGAAATTTTGGACAAAATTTCGATTTATGAAAAATGATGCAAGATCTGACTGTTTTGGACCATTTAAAAATAGTTAATGAAATTGAAAAATTTCAGGAAAAAAAATATATGTTCATAAGGGAACCATATACTGATATTTCCCAGAAAAGAAAAAAATTTGAACATATTTTGGTATTTTTCATGTAAATGTTTGAGTTATGGATAAATGAATAAATTAAGTTAAATGATGTTGGAAATGGTGAAAATGTGATTTTATGACTTAAAGACCCTTAAAATGGTAAGATCATATTTTTAAAGGGTATTTTGATCATTTTTGATAAAAGTTTATACTCATAGCATTTTAGGTTTATTAAATAAATGAAATAGTAAAGGTAAACAATTAAATTAAATTATTTATAAATTTATTAAATGATTAAAATATTATTAAATACTTAATAATATTAGATTAAGATATTATTAATGTAATTAATAATATTAGATTAAAATATTATTAATTGATTAATAATATTAGATTAAAGCGTTAATAAATGATTAAAACATTATTTAGTGCCTAAAAACATTAGATTAAAATATTATTAATATAATTCAAAATATTAGATTAAAATATTATTAAATGATTAATAATATTATAATGTGATTAAAATATTATTAAATGATTAATAATATTAGAAAATGATTGAAATATTATTAAATAAATAGTTAATAATATTTGTAAATGATTAAGAATATTAAGTGAATCAAATATTATTAAAGGGTTAATAATATTTGTAAGTAATGAAGATACTATTAAATGATATTGAGAAGTGAATTAAAATATTATTAAATGATTAATAGTATTAGATAATGATTAAGACTGTGTTAAATATTGATTAAATATTATTAAATGATTAATAATATTAGTAAGTGATTAAAATATTATTAAATGATTAATAATATTTGGAAATGATTAAAATGTGGATAAGTGATTAAAATATTATTAAAAGGTTAATAATATTTGTAAACGATTAAGATATTATGAAGTGATTATTCAGAAGTGAATGAAATATTATTAAGTGATTAATAATATTAGACAGAAATTTTAAAATGATGATTGAGTGATAGTAATGATAATGAGATAATGAGATAATGAATTATTGATTATGTGGCTAAATCATGTTAGCTAAATTATTAATGAAGTAATAGTATTACGAGCTAGGCATGATATGTTATACTGATTGAACAATCAATCTTATAAAGGGTTAAATGCAAAGTCGATCACTGAATTTTTTTGATATTTGGGTATTGAGCCCCTTTCTTCTAGTCAACGCAAACTGAGCCCTTTCTATTCAAATATTTGGACTTTGAACCCCCAGGCGACTTTAAACCCCCAGGCGCCACATGTGCGTTGACCTGCTGACATGGCACACATGACGCAACATTTTATATTTTAATTTGACACGTGGTAGATGTGATGTGGTTTCTTTAGAATTTTTTCCAAAAAATTATCTTTCCCAAGGTTTGAAATTGTAACCTCATGGGTGAAATTTTAAGTATCTGACCACTAGAGCACCTTATGTTAGTTATTAATATTTTGCAAAGTCTAATCTTTATATCAAAATATTTCATTTTCAGTTTGACCAGCCACGTGAAAAACCTCAACTGAGCTCAACATCTACCCCCTCTTCCTCTCTCCCAAGATTCATCATCTTCCAAAACAAAGATCTGTTACACTCCATTTTCGTTCCACCTTTCTCTCTCTAAAAACAGCCATGAGTGAAGTTCCAGCGTTAATAATAAAAATATAATAATTATTATTATTATAATTATTATTTTTATTTTTATTATAATTATAATTATTATAATTATCACTATTACTATTACTATTATTATTATTATTATTATGAATTATTATTATTATTATTGCTAATATTATAATTACTATTATTATTATTATTATTATGAATTATTATTATTATAATTATTACTATTATTATTATAATAATTATTATTATAACTATTATTATTATTATTATTATTATGAGTATTATTATTATTATTATTATTATTATTATTATTATTATTATTACCAATATTATAATTACTATTATTATTATTATTATTATTGTGAATTATTATTATTATAATTATTACTACTATTATTATAATTATTATTACTATTACTATTATTATTATAATAATTATTTTTATAATTATTTTTATTATTATTATTATTATTATTATTATTATTATTATTATTATTACTACTACTACTACTATTATTATAATTACTATTATTATTACTATTATTATTATTATGAATTATTATTATTATAATTATTACTATTATTATAATAATTATTATTACTATTACTATTATAATTATTACTCCCTCCGTCCCATAGTTATAGGCTGATTTTTCATTTTGAGATGTCCCAATATATAGGCTACTTACTATTTATATAATTTAGTTGGTCCATTGTTTTACTTTTATGCCCTTATAATAAATATTCAACCATTACTCTTTTTTTGAAAAAACAACATTCAATGTCATTATTTTTATCACCACATTTAATGTTGTTGTATTCTCTTTGGTTAAAGTTATATGGTTATGGACTTTAATGGTCAGTACACGTCAATCAATGAAGTTGAGAGTATAAGTAAGGAGTAATTAATTTATTCATTAATTCCATATTAAGGGGTATATGGGGAAAATTATGTTAAAAATTGCCACTTAAACTGATTTTCTTAAACTATGTGCCAAAAGAAATCAGCATATAACTATGGGACGGATGGAGTATTATTACTATTACTATTATTATTATAATTATTACTATTATTATAATTATTATTTTTTATTTTTATTATTATAATTATTATTTTTATTATTATTATTATTATTATTATTATTTTTATTATTACAAGTATTATTATTATTATTATTATTATTATTATTATTATTATTATTACTAATATTATAATTACTATTATTATTACTATTATTATTATGAATTATTATTATTATAATTTTTATAATTATTACTATTATTATTATGAATTATTATTATTATAATTATTACTATTATTATTATTATAATAATTATTTTTATTATTATTATAATAAGTATTATTTTTATTATTATTAGTATTATTACTAATATTATAATTACTATTATTATTATTATAATTATTATAATTATTACTATTATTATAATAATTATTATTATTACTATTACTATTACTATTACTATTATTATTGTTATGAATTATTTTTGTCATAATTATTACTATAATAATAATAATAATTATTATTATTATTATTATTATTATTATTATTATTATTATTATTATTATTACTAGTACTATTACTATTACTATTACTATTACTATTACTATTATTATTATTATTATTATTATTATTATTATTATTATTATTATTATTATTATTATTATTATTATTATTATTATTAGTATTAAAATTGTAGGAACCGTATAGT
Source organism: Panax ginseng (assembly GCA_020205605.1). NCBI lineage: Eukaryota > Viridiplantae > Streptophyta > Magnoliopsida > Apiales > Araliaceae > Panax > Panax ginseng. The sequence continues at coordinate 10,951,498 of CM035138.1, read as the reverse complement.
ATTTTAATTTTTTTGGGGAAATGAAATGTTTTGATATAAAGATTAGTCTTTGCAAAATTTTAATAGCTAACATGTGGTGCTCTAGTGATCAAATACTTAAAGTTTCACACTTTAGGTTGCAAGTTCAAACCTCGGGAGAGATAAATTTTTTGGAAAAAAATCTAAAGAAGTTACATCACATCTGCCACGTGTCAAATTAAAATATAAAATATCGCGTCAGATGTGCCACGTAGGCGCCACGTGTTCCACGTCAGCAGGTCAACGCACATGTGGCGCATGGGGTTCAAAGTCCAAATTTTTGAATAGAAAGGGGCTCAGTTTGCGTTGACTGGAAGAAAGGGGCTCAATACCCAAATATCAGAAAAATTCAGTGATCGACTTTGCATTTAACCCATCTTATAAATGATAGATTTTTCATAAAAGATTAAATTAGACTGCTTAGCGGTAATCAACGGGCAAGAAAAATTTTCTAACTCAAACTCGAGTTATTATGTTTCAAGCTAGTGGTTTAATTATTGATAATTATTCCAAATCTATGATTATTGTTATTCGCACTTAATTAGTGCAAGTTGCATATATTTATCGGGTATGAAAGGGTGGTCACCTTCATTACCGAAGTATTTATTCGTGGTCATTGTTGGTCACTCAATCAGCGTTATTGATTTAATCATTCATATATTGAAATTTAATTCATGCTCTTTCAAATTATTATATTGTTGAGAATTATAAAGTTTATTCTTTCTTTCAATCATGATATATCTTTATTGTATTTGAACTTGTTGAGCAAAGTAGTTGTCCACTCTTGCTATATCATGATAACAAATTTCATATTAAGACGAATGTTCAAAGAAGACAGAGACAAAAGCAAAGGACAAGATTAGAGTGCTATGCACGTTAACTATAAAAAAATGTCAATTATTAAGGCCTCTATCACACATGCCATGTCATTTGAGACTTATTTGAAATTAAAATTTTAAAACCCCTGATATTATTCTCTTTAAAATAAAGCTGAGAAGCTAAACCACCCAACCAGAATCTTTACTATTAGGATCATTAGTGACATACATATTATCACAATGTAGGATGAACAAGGATTCTTTCCATTTCAAATAAATAGAGACTTTCTATTTTATAGTTCAAATTTAAAATGTGTTGGGCATTAAAGTATGGTTTCACGGACTAGTTCACCACCGGCTTCAACCATAAAATATTTAATTTGAAATGAGCTATCAGTTAACTTAAACAATATTGAAATGACTACTTTAAAATGCATTCAACATGTGCCATATATAAACTACCATTATATCTAACGTAGCAAAGTAAATTGGGTTGATGCCAAGAATGTTTCGAGTTTCATATATATAGAGGACTAGAGGCATCGAGATCTCTCTACATTGAGATCACTGCGCCTATTAATACTGCATAGTTATTATTTTGCCTCTTTTTTCCAGACATTGTTCTTCCTTTTATCAATGAAATGTATCTTCAAGTGGGGTAAAGCTATGTATATATAAGAGGCTGAGAAGCAAATAGTTTTGAACCATAATTTTCGCTCTCGAGTGTTCTCTCTAATGCATGGCTACAAATAAATTTGGACCGAGGACCTTTTTGCACATAGCTAACTATAATTTTAAGTTCTCTAATAAAATATTGAACGTATGAAGTATGAACGCATACATTAATGATCACAACTCTAGTTAAGATATCTTATCTAAATGCTAATCACAAGAACTTCAGTTAATCTAGAACTTCTTCCAATAAAAGCTCAAAGTCAAAGATAGATATTTGTCGGTCGTTGCGAATATTTACATGCAAGTACGTTGCAATAATTTAAACATGAAAGAGTACGAAAAAAAAACAGATTTACCACCATTTATTTAGTTGAAATTAACTAGAAAATTGCTAATTGTAATGAAGCATATATGTTATATAGGAGGGTGATACTACTAAAAGGAATTAGACTATAAAGAAGTTTTAAAAATTGGGGAAGGCAGATGAGACGACTATCTAAAGGGACGTTTCATAGTTGAGATGAAAATATATACACATGCACTTGTCTCCCTTAATTATTTATGCCACATGTCAGTCCTTCCATGTCCACCTTTACACTGTACCAACCATTCATCTTATCTAATTTGACGTCCTCGGCGACTATATAAATGAGCTAACATACCAAGTAAAAAGGCACTCAGAAGTTATATATTCAAAAAAGATACTAATTAACAAAGCAATGGCTAAGCTTAGAAACATTAGCAAGAAAAAGAATGGCATTGTCAAGCTAAAAGTAGTAGTAGAGAAGTTACAAAAGAGTCTTCTTTTAGGTAAAAAGTCGGCTTCTGATACCGACGAGTTTGACGAAGTAAATGATTCAACTTATGTGCCAGAAGATGTTAAAGAAGGACACTTTGCGGTGATTGCTGAGGATGACGATGAAATGAAGAGATTCGTTGTTCCGTTGAGTTATCTTAATCATCCATCTTTCTTGATGCTGTTGGACCAAGCAGCTGATGAGTACGGCTTTGATCATGGCGGTGCCCTAACAATCCCTTGTAGGCCAAGGGAGCTCGAGATGATATTGGCTGAGGAAGAGGGGAGACACACTAGGGTTGATGTAAATTGGTATTCTTGTAAAACCATGATTAAGAGTTGTTAAAATATATATTATTCTATTAGTATACCAAAGCTCATTTTTTAATTGATTTTTCATTGAATACACACACATATACGCTCTGGATCTTAAGTTCACCCCTTATCTAACTTACCTTGCTCACTTCCTTTTAACGACGGACCGGGCAACGATTCTATCCGTCGCTATATATAGAACAGTCGCCTTAGCTTTTAGCGACGGACCGAATCGTCATCCGGTCCGTCGCTAAAGGAAGATGAGTAAGGTGAGCTAGATAAGAGGTGAACTTAAGATCCGTATATATATATATATATATATATGAGTTGGATTTGTAATCGCCTGAGAGGCTTTTCACTTCTTTCACTTCCATTTGTGTTTTCCTTTTGTTCCCTTGCCCTTTATCTTTCCAAATTGCAAAAACAAAAAAAGTAGCAAAATGAGAATTAATTTCTACTACCTTTATCCTTTTCTTTTCACCTTTTCTTTTTACTTAATTTTTCTACATAATCTTTCCTGCTTTTCTCCTCTTTCCAGTTCGTCGGCTCCTTCTACAATCTCTTTCTTCTGTACATAGCAACCGTAGAAAGAAAAGAGAACTGAGATTATAGAACTTTTGCAGTTGACAAGTGTATTAAGGATTAAGTATTTAAGTCTTAGCTTGATTGGGGATTATTGAGTCACTAATTGAGATTGATCTCCTATTCAGCTTGGTCTCTTCTCTCCAAGATAGCTTGGGCTCTTCTACTTAATTTGAAATTCCTACAAATTTGGGTTGTTATGTGTAACAAATAGATGTTTATAATCTAATATAGTTTGTATTTTAAATTTATGGTTATCTTGTAATTGATGTAATTACTCTTATCTTATATATACAACATTGAACGACAGCACTCATGCATCGAGTGAATTGATCCTGCCATAATTATTCCATTATATACAGTTTTAGTTTGGTATCAAAGCCATGTCACTCCTTTCTTCTCCTACTGTACAAACATCCCTAAACCAACCCACCCAATCCCTCACTTCTGCTATCAATATTAGTAATCCCAACCAAGTTATTCGACTACAACTAATACCAGAGAATTACCTGTTATGGAAGGCACACATGTACTCTCACTCTTGCATGGAAACTCTCTACTCAAGTTTGTTGATGGTTCCTTTCCTCCTCCACCACAGTATACAACTGAAACAGATCAGTCCACTACAAACCAGACAGCTACAACTCCAACCTAGACACCTGCAAAAAATCCAGCATACTAACAGTGGTTTCAACAAGATCAAATCTTTTGAGCCTTCTAATTTCTTCCTTGAGGGAAGATATAATACCTCTCACTCTTGATGCCCAAACTTCTCGACAACGATGGGTTATGCTTGAGCACGCATATGCGTCCCCATCAACTACTCGCATTGTTAATTTACACCTTCGACTTCAAGAGTGTAGACAAAATGATGACTCTGTTTCCACTTACTTCTACAAAGCCAAGTGCATTTTGGATCAATTAGCATCAGCTGGTAGGCCTATGGCCATGGACGACTTCCTTGTCATTCTCTTTAAAGGAATCCGCCCGGAGTTTCACAATGTCATGAACTCCATTGATGCTTGTGCTACCCTATTGATTTTACAACTCTTCACAGTCTCCTTAACCAAGAACAGCTGCACCAGAACATACTTAGCCATAACAGCTCTGTTGTCCCTTCCACTCTAGAACCTTCTCTCAACCCAAGTGCTAATTTTGTTTAGAAAAGTACTAGGCCTCGAAATGGTAAAACTCATCTAGGCCTAACATGGGGAATCTTAATCATAACAAGGGGCGAAACTATAATGGGAATAGTACTCAGAATAATTTTTGACGCAATCAAGGGTTTCGTGGATAGCATGATCAAAGTACCAAATGTCAAATTTGTTTTCATTTTAATCATACAACAGCAAATTGTGATCAACGATACAACCATGCCAATTCACCTAGTGCTAACACAACCTCGTTCTATCAGTCAACCATTCCTATAACTCATCATGCCACACTAGATATTTCTTCTCTTAGTCATTTCGATACGTACAGTGGGTCTGATACTCTTCAAGTTGGTAATGGTAATGGCCTTGGTATTGCTCATGTTGGCTCCTCTTCTTTACTTACTCCACAATCCTCTTTTCAACTTAATGATATATTGCATGTTCCCTCACTCACAAAATCATTATTATCTGTTCAAAAATGTACTTATGATAATAATGTCTTTTTTGAGTTTCATCCTAATGTTTTTCATGTGAAGGATATCAAGTCGGGGAAAATCCTCCTTTCAGGACCGATTAATCATGGGTTGTATACCATCTCCAACATCAGTTCTTCAGCCACTCCCTCAGCATTTCTATCAGCTAAAGTGTCTTTTAGCTGTTGGCATAGTCGCTTTGGCCATCCACACACTCGTATTCTTCAGCAAATAATTAGTCGTAATAAATTACCTGTGTCATTTAATAAGTTAGCTTTATGTCATGCTTGTCAGTTAGGAAAGTCTTCCCTACTTCATTTACCTTTGACACATCATAAAGTCCATTCTATTTTAGATTTGCTCTATAGTGTTGTTTGGGGTCCCTCTCCCATTCTGTCAACAGAAGGGCACCGTTACTTCGTTATTTTCATTGATGTATACTCCAAATATATTTGGTTTTATCCAATGCAGTATAAGTTTGATGTTTTTCCTATTTTTCAAAAATTTTAATTGCTTGTTGAACGTCAATTTAATTGCAAAATTAAATCAATTCAAACTGATTGGGGTGGTGAATATCGTACGTTGCATACTTTTTTTGACAAAATTGGAATTTCACATCGGCTTTCTTGTCCACATACACATGAACAAAATGGCATGGTTGAACGCAGAAATCGTCATATTGTTGAAACTGGACTCACTTTGCTTGCACACTCGTGTGTTCCATTTAAATTATGGACTTTTGCTTTTGACACAACTATTTTTCTAATTAATCGTATGCCTTCTTCTGTTTCTATGAATAAATCCCCTTATGAATGCATTTTTACTTGGTCTCCTGATTACTCATTCTTAAAAGTTTTAAGCTATTTGTGTTATCCTCTTCTTCGTCCGTATAATCGTCACAAGGTTGATTATCGTTCTACCCCTTGTCTTTTCTTAGGATATATTGTTCTTCTCACATGGGTTATCGTTGCCTTGATTTGAAAACTAATCATTTTTGCATTGCTAGGCATGTTCAATTTAATGAAGACTCTTATCCCTTTTCTACCATTGTCTCTTCTCCTAAAACTAATCCTCAGCCAATTATACCCAATCATCCTTGGGTATTTATATCTCTCGCTTGATTTTACCTTGGCATCTTCTTCACCTAATCCGACAATCAAGACTTTCAATCCGCATACCACGCCTGCTCTGCATTCCATGATTTTCCCCACTTGCTTTATTTGCTACATCAATACAGTCTGCGTCTTCATCCAAACAGTCTGAACCTAAATCCAGACAGTCTACACCCCTGTGATATGATTTCCAACATATTTCCCCACTTGTTCCCTCTGCTACCTCCATACAATCTGCCTCAACTCACCTCAGATACAACTCATGTTTCGGACTGCACGCTTGAGTGATATTTATGTTCGTACTGATCCTATCTTTGATGCACCCTCCCCAAATAATGTGATGTCAACATCAGCATCCATGGACTCTCCAAAATTTTTATCATCTGCCTCTAATAATGTTTTTCCTCCATCTTCCAATTCGGTCTCTGATTCACAAGTTTCACAAGTAATGACTCGTTCTATGACTCATCAGCTTGGGGATTTTCCACCAACAGCTTTCAACTCAGTTTTGGATCCTCATTTCGAGCCAACATATTTCTCTCAAGCAAATCGTCATTCTCATTGGCACAAAGCGATGGCTGATAAAATTAATGCAGTGTTGACTAATAGTACTTAATTGGACTTGTTCCCAACTCTACTTCCATGAATATTGTTGGCTGCAAGTGGGTGTTCAAAGTTAAAAAGAAGGCTGATGGGCAACTCGAAAGATATAAAGCACGTCTTGTTGCTAAGGGTTATTATCAAGAAGAGGGTTTAGACTACTCTGAAACTTTCAGTCCGGTTGTTAAGCCTACTACCATTCGGGTGATTCTTTCTCTTGCTATTTCTAAATCTTCGAAAATTCGACAACTGGATGTTAATAATACATTTTTACATGGGACACTGTCAGAAACAGTATTTATACTTCAACCACCTGGATTTGAGGATCCTAATCATCTTCATGTCTGTCATCTACATCGTTCATTGTATGGTCTTAAGCAGGCACCATGTGCATGGTACTCACGATTGTCTAACTTTCTCATACAACTGGGTTTTGTGATATCTCGTTATGACACATCAATGTTCGTATTTAATGTTGGATCAATACATTTAATTTTATTGGTCTATGTAGATGACATTATCTTGACAGGAAATTTTGATGAGGCTATCGCTGACCTGATTCTTGTATTAAGTCGTGAGTTCTCTCTTAAGGATCTAGGTTCCTTACATTATTTTCTAGGCGTGGAAGTTGTTCCATTGCGCAATGGGATATTACTTTCACAACAGAAATATATCTAAGATATCATACAATGCATCTATGTCCAATCAGAAACCTCTTCGCACACACCAAATTTTGATGTTGATGTGCGTTTGAAAAATACAAACAGGTTGCTTTCTCTGACCCTACCTTATATAGACAAATAGTGGGAGCTTTACAATATGTCACTCTCACTCGCCCCGATTTGTCTTATGCTGTCAATAAGGTTTGTTAATTCATGCATGCTCCTAGCTACGAACATTAGGCAGCTGTCAAACGCATCTTACGTTATCTCCAATCGACGGCTTATGGTTTATCTATTGTTTGTTATTCTAATTCTATAGTCTTACAGGCATTCACAGATTCTGATTGGGCAGGTTGTGTTAGTGATCGTAAGTCAACAAGAGAATTTTCTATTTACATGGGTATCTCCTGGTCATCGAAGAAACAACGCACTGTTGCACGCTCATCTACCGAGGCTGAATATAAAGCGCTTGATGATGCTTCTGCTGAACTTGTGTGGTTGCGCGCAATCATTGTTTGGTGAACTTCACTACTACAAAACAGTAAATAAACAACGCAGAAAAAAAGCGCTGAAGTTTCAAATTTAAAAATCGTCAGCGATTAAGGGTGTCATCTATTTGACACCCTTACACAACGTTTTTAAAACGTTGTAGTTAAGCACATTCCACAACGTTTTTTAAGAAAAAAAACGACGTAGATTTGTTTTTCATAAATTAGTAGATTTGTGGTTCACCTATATTACCAATGCACCTGCAATATGCTAATGCCATGATATATAGCTAAAATTACAAAGAATATTAATACCATACAATACGTTTACATCCCAATAATTCTTTGTAATTCCAATTACAAAGAATATTAATACCATACAATACGTTTACATCTCAATAAAATTAAACATCTTTTTAAAATAGTATTCCTGGAGGTAGCTTGATGTATTTCATTCTCACAGCTAGCAGAATAGTTACAAATAAAGTAAAAAGCCCTCTACAAAGAAAAACCAGAACTACATTAGCTGTGAGAGACTACATCAAGTCATCAATGAATCAGAAGTAACAGAACTCACCAAAAAATAAACAGAGGCTTGGATATATAAATGAATATTATAAATACATACGAAAGAGGAAGTTGGACAAGCTCGGGCAAGATATGCATCAAGACAGTTGTAGTCCTGACACTAAAAATAATAACAGAGAAATTTTAGCACTGAAAAATAGTAAAATGATAATAATTAAAAAATTAATAAGATGTTATAACATCTTACCTTAAAATTTGTTTAAGGCCATCAAGTGCAGTATCAGACATTTGATCATTTTCCAAAGCATGCAGAAGTGTTGGGACAATTTCATCAATTGCTTGCATTCTTATGCTCTATATTATGACAATTTATTAGTTATTTTACTTGTAAAATAACATATCAAAAATATACTTATACAAATATATAATTAGTGTCTGATAATAGAAAAGAATACCTTATAGAGTGTACTGAATGCTAATCCCGCAAACTCGTGGACCTCCAGCGTACTGGAAAAGAAACAAAATAACAAATATGTTGTCATACTGGGAACAAATCAAACAGAAACTATCATTTGTACATAGCCAAATAAGATCCACAATAAAGACATATGAAGCCCATAGCAGTAGCAGCATCTATATTTGTACAATAAATAGTCCTTGCACACATCTCCCTTTCATCTTCAGACTAGATAACATAGCAAAAGGCAATCAAGTAAGCTAATGAAATTGTGGGCTCATCTCCTGTATGAGCTGGGCTTGCATTGCCAAGGTAATGAAATTGAGTGTTACCAAAAAGATAAAATGGATTTCTAATAAAATCTTCTCTAGCTGTGTGAGAACTAAAATATAAAATCCAACTCTACTGGACAACCATGATGAAGAGTATAATACAGCAACATTTTCAGCGAGAGAGTGCAAATCGTGTGACTAGTGAATCTAACGTCCTAACCAACATTAGTTAGCTGCTGCAGCATGCCAAAACATGAAACTTACCTAAATTTAGAAAGAAAAGTTTGACAGACTGCTCTTTCTAAAGTCAAAATGCCATGTGTAATGTAGGGAATGTAGATGGGACAGAACACACTAAAGAACAGAAAGGAACTTACAGAAGAAATACCTGAACTTCAATTGCAGCCTCTCGGCTTACAGTCAACATCTGTGCAAAGAAGTTGTAGGTTGATGATTAATAGACATGTTTGACAAAAACAGCAGAAGCCAGATGATGCAAAGCCAAGTCAATCAAACCTTCTGAGTGTGTAGCCAAAATAGGGCTGCCAATTTTGAGAAAAAACCTTCTGAAAGCTTCAATTCGTTGAGTGTGTAGCCAAAATAGGGCTGCTAGTTCACAGTTTTAGCTGCTAACTGCATCTCAGAGAGACACATTCTGTCAAGCTCAAGTGCATATGTTCATATTCTTCCATAAGCTGCTTCCTGAGCATCCTTGAAGTATCATAAATTCTGGGTACTACAGAATAAAAAATTAATTATGTTATGTAATGAAGTTCGTGCACAATACAACTAACCTACGAAAAACTATTTACAGCTCATTTTAGAGATATTCTCACTTGAATACCTCCGCCTGAGAATTTGATTTCATCAAATTAACTCCAGGGTCAAGCACTGCACTTGACTGTTCTGAATCAACTTCTAGATACTAGAGAAAAATGAATAAATATATCCATTAAATCCAATCACAGCGTGTTCAGAGGAATGTCACATGTTGAAACCACCAGCAAGTTGGAAATATAACAGCAAAAATTATATTTATTTACATCACACATAAAAAGTGAATCAATTCATTAAATCTGAACTAGAATAGTAATAAGTTCTCATCCAGAACATAAACTAGAATATAAGCAAATGCTAGGACAACTTCATTTGCCTGCTGTCCAGCTGAATATAGGAGTCCCCCAAACCAATCAGTAATATGGTTGTCCGGCTGAATATAGGGTACCTTTTGGCTGAGAGTTCGTAGAGATAAATTCATGACTAAGTGAAACATTGTGAGATATAAAAGAGAAAGATAACAAAAATCGCAAGTGATTCAAGGTCAGAAGAAACCAATAACACCATACCAAGAAAACTCCAAAAGGCAAGAAAAAGAGAGAACATATGGATAGTACTGCAGTCTGCAGCTAATCCTGTTAATATGAAACTCTTCCCAACATGAAACTCTGTTAATATAATAATTGGCTTAAGCAGGCCCTATAATTTTCCCTTTGAAAGGAATTTTTGATTTCCTTACACTTTCTCTATTAGGCCTCATTTACCATACAATACTTTTAGGGAAAGGTTGATTGATAGCTCACAGATACACATCAATAAGATCAAGCACATGATTACTTGGAGATTGAGGATGACAAAGGAAGAAAATAAGAGATGTACTAGAAGTATGTACCTCCCGGCTCCCACAGCTCAACTGTAACAGCATATTCATTATATAGTTGAGTAATACTCCTCAGATCCAGTGATAACTCTTTGACCTTCTCTCGTGCAGCATGTGCAGAATCTTTATGGACTAGGTTGTACAGCACCTGTATCATGTTACGTGGCCAACTTCCCCTCATTATTTACACACAGAAAGCATCACTACCAGTAGCCATTTCTAGTTATATTAGGGGCTCACTTCACAATAACCCAGAATCCAATATCCTCGAGAGAACAAACTGAAATAGAGGTTAGCAAGCATTTAAAGAAAACAAGAAACAATAGAAAATTCATCCCTTACCTTCTTAGGGTTGAGCAAGTAATCATACAGAGTATTCTCTCCCCAGATCACAGCCATGTTCTTGTTAGCAGCAGAGTAGGAATATCCAGGAGCTGTGCCAGACTGCCTTCCAAAAAGGCCATTCAAGTTAGGTCCTGCAATGATCAAAAGAGTCAGAAAAAATAACAAAACTAGAGGAACAAATGCTATATAAACAGAAACTCATTGAATCTATCCAAGCACAATAACATGAATCAGGTATTATAACTCAGATTAATCTTCAGTTTCTCATCCTCATGTCAATTATAGAAGCAATATACTTGCTGCAGTATTATAACTCAGATCAGAATTCAGACAAAATTCTATACTCACAGGACATATATGACATTGCTGCTAGTGCTGCTCCACGATGCATAGCCGTAGAACATATAGCAGCCTTCTGAAATGATACTTCAAGAAGGGCACCAGAAGAAGCTAATACTTCCTGAAACATCTCCATAGCAGGACAAGTCATTCTAGTTTGTTAATACAAAAATAACAGTAGATTCTTGTATAACAATGTATAATACAATATTCAATTATTTACAGAGCTATTGCTGCAATCAAGTTAAAGGACAAAGCAATTAACAGAATAACAATGTATGACACTCGTACAATGAAAGGATAAGATAAAGTAGATCTAAAAGCCAAACTTACAAATAGTGAAGGGTTGATATTCTGCTGAGATCAGGTACAACTCGCAAACTGCAATTTCTAATACTTATACATACTAATTTATAATCGGATTACAACAAGATGCAATTAATTTATAATCGGATTACGATCGCCTTATAGGTACTACATACAACAGTCTCATCAGTTTGTAAGTTCCCCATGTTTTGACCTTCAATCACCGTTTCAATTCCAGGACTACACAGATAACAATAAACAAAGTACTCATCCTCCTACCAGTAAAAGGTAAAAAAACAGCAAAAATAATGAAAACTTCACCTTGAATATTGAGATCCACTATACAAACAGAGCCTGAATCAGTGAATCCTCCTGAGTGCACGCGTACGGTTGGACCAGCTAGAAAGGATGTCCTTGAATCCATAATTGCAGCACATCCACCCACACACAGACCTGAGAATTACAATAAGGATAAAAAATCAACTAAGCATCTCCTTCTCCTCATCACTATTAGGTGGATAAACGCAGGAAACCCTAATCCACAACACCAAGCATTAGTGACCTTTAATTCGGAGGCTATAGCAAAGAGAAGAAATAACCTTCAGTGGACGATGAAGAGATCGAAGAAGAATTATGGGTCGCCGGAGTGTTAACCACGTCCGATGACTCCGGGACGGTGGAAGCCATAGATAGAAGAGGTTGATGCGACGGCAACGGTAGTGGCTAAAGCAAATCGAATAATCTCGAGTGCCCTGCAGCATGTCCATGAACTCGTCTTCTTTCGTCCCTCTTCAATCGAACTCCAGAAGCCGGAAGGCCGGGTTTCCACACCTTCCGGTGAGGCGGCGAAGAAGATCTGAATATGCTGAATGGGGATTTAGGGATTTAGAAGAAAGAATAGCAAACAGAATACATTGGTAGCCGATTTTGGTCCGTGTCTTTTTTTTTTTGCTCCGTGTTTCATTCTCGCGTCTTTTTTTTTTGCTCCGTGTTTTTGTAGATAGACAACGTTTTTAAAAAAAAGTGTTATCCAGTTAAAACAAAAAAAATGTCTTTTTAAATAGATAACGTTTTTTGTATATATATTTATAACGTTTTTTTTTAAAAAGTTATAGAAAAAAATACCACAACGTTTTTATAAAAAACGTTGTAGTTTAAGTGTTGTCTATTTAGTATTTTGTAGTAGTGTTTGGACTATTTCTCAAAGATCCACTAATTCTTTGGTGTGATAATATTGGTGCAATCTATCTGGCCGCCAATCTTGTATTTCATGCTCGTACGAAACATATCGAAGTTGATTTTTATTTTGTTCGAGAACGAGTTGCCAAAGGTACTCTCCTGATATGATATGTCTCTACTAATGATCAAATAGCAGATATTTTCACCAAGCCTCTCCATTCCACACATTTCACTTTCCTCCGAGACAAGCTAATATTAACAGTTAGTTCCCTGCCAACGTCAGCTTGCCAGGGTATTGAGTCAGTAATTGAGATTGATCTCCTATTCAGCTTAATTGGTCTCTTCTCTTCTATTTAGTTTGGTCTCTTCTCTCCAAGATAGCTTGGGCAAATTTCTGCTTGTCTCAGAAGAATATAAAGAATCATTAATACAAAATTTTGTGCCCTTTGAAAACATTATAATCGCTCTTCCAGAGACTTTAATTAAATTTGATGAATAATCACTCTTCAAGAGTCTTCAATTATGTTTGATGAATAATCGCTCTTCTAGAGCCTTTAATTAAGTTTGATGAGCTTCTGGCCCATACAACTTTATATATGCAAAACATAAATTTTACTTGAAACATAAATAAAACATAAAATTACTTATTATAATTTAATAAAAATAATTAATTGTTATGGACATTTCTATCAACATATCATCAAGGAAACCATAGATATCAAAATTAGTTATATCCACTCCATATGAAAAGTCAAAATAATTCATGGGATCTTCAGGATCATTCCATTTCCTTTTCTTTTATGGAGTCTTGGTACAAATCTACCAAGTGTTTAGGAGTACGACGGGTACATTCCCTTTTATATATTGATTGTTCTTTTCAAGTCCACTACCACAACTACAACCATAATTTCCTCTATGATTATCAAATGAGATTACATTCACTTCAGGGAATGTAATAGAATCGATCGAGCGAGATTGTTGGTTTTTCAGCAAAAACTCATTATTTTGTACAACCATTAGAAGACATAATATCACTTCTGGGAACATAGTTTCCTTTATCGCTTCAAGAAATATTTTGTAAACTTATGCTCTCGATATTGCTACTGTAGGAGCATTTTCGAGACATGAAATATAATAAATATTTTATCTAACATGTCTTCATCAGTGTTTTTTTTTTCTCACATAATTTTAATAGTGAGATTATTTTTTAAAAAAATGTAAATTGTTCTCACTCACACTTTTAAAATCTTGCAACTTCAAAGCAACCAATTATAATGAGCTTAACTCATATTTTAATATTTCATGGAGATGATAGCGAATTAATTTTGCATGATCCTCAGCGAGGATGCACGATTGCCAACTTTAATTGTATCTCCAAAATTCTTTGCCTTTATATGAATCTCAACATCAAGATTCCATTACAAACAATTCTTGCTCGATATAAATCAAGGGCAACAAATTCAAATTTATAAGATTTGAATATTAAATAACTACACATATTTCCCATCAAATTAAAAAATTATATATGTTCATATTTAATTGTAATGAAACAATTTATAGAAATGTAGTAAAACACGAAACTAAATCTATCCACTAAAACTAAATAATAAACCAACACTACTAAGTATATTTGTCATTGTAACTTCATACAAAAATATATCAAAAATTATTAGAAATTTAATTTATTATAACTATCCAAATATAACTATTCACATGTGCATGAACCCATGTGAATTTGGATATGTTCATATCCAAATTTAATTCATATGTGTAAGACCCCAACTTATTATTAATGAAATTTAATTTTCTCTATTTATTATTTTGAAATAGTAAGGGTTGATTTGATTAATGTGGATAGTTATGGGTAAAATACGCAAATATTTTAAAATAAGCAAGTGGTTATAAAATATTCATTGTTGTCGGGGAATATTCGTTTGGTCATGAAATATTTGTACTGTCGGGGAATATTCGCATGACGACCAAGCAGGCATGTAATATGGGCCCCATAACTGAAAGCGATTGGATGAAGAAAACGGCAAATATAAGTTGTTTAAAAATAATTCATAGTAGTTATTCATTATCATCTTTAAAATACTCTGTGGTTAAAACACGAAGAAGACACGGTATTGCACACCAATTATTGATCCTTACGTAAAGAAGGCACTACTTTCAATAATGGTTACGATAATTATTATTCAAAGATTTTATTTTATTGATTTAATAATTGTTTGCGTTGATATTTTATATTGTTGTTGTTTCAATAATTGTCATTACACAAAGATTTTTCATTATCGAAGCAATAATTCATATTATCTCGAATAATATTATTAGATAACATTATTGGCAATGTCTAGAAAGTTCTGTCTAAGGAGAGGTTTGGTCACCTAATCAAGCGCCAAGAAGGAAAAATTTTCTTATAAAGCCCCCTTCCTTTCACAGGCGCACCTCGTCAATATTGTGATTCTCGTAATATTATTTGTGAATAATTAATTATTGATTCATATGATGAGGAAAATATTGATTTTATGTGGATATAGATGGAGAAAATTTTTAATGTGACAATTGTTGAAAATTAAAATTTTATCTTTTTCTGATAAAATAATTCATTTAAATATATTATTATATTTTAATAATATAATAATGATGATATTTTTACGATGAATGTGGGATATATGAGTATATGTGGAGGAGTATTTTTGTTACCAAAAATATTTAAAGCATGTTTTATGTGTCGGTGGACCCCATTTCTTGACTGAAATTTGATTATAGCCTGTAAAATCGCCCGTTTGTGGATTTCGGGCAATTTCTGTTTGGAGTTTGGAAAAACTTTCTTCTATAAAGTTGTAGAGAATTGAATTTCCTATAGAAGGTCGAGAGTTTCGAATTTTCTGACAAAAGGGCTATTTATTGTGAATTATTGAAGTTTCGAAGCTCCGAAATAATTGGTTTTTGAAAGTTTAAAATATTTTAAATAACAAAAACTGTAACGACCCCAAAATAGGTCCATTCAATCCAACTCATTCTGAGTCTCCAAATACATGGTACGTAATACAACTACAACTTTATTACAACAATTGTCGTGGCAAAATACAACAACAACACATATATCGTGAGTTTGGATACAAATATATACCAAATGTGACACATGTCCCAACCGTGGACAACACCTCACAAAGGACACCTTACATAAAGGTATATAGTCAAAGACCTGCTTTAGAAACTAAAATCTTTGGGAAGTGCTCAAGAAAACCTTCGTATACTGGGAGCCGTGCCATGCGTCCTAGGTTATGATAGATATCATATGTCCGGGAGAATTATCCTTGGTTGACTTAATAGACCTCAAAGAAAAATGAGAAGATTACTATCATATTCTTCCCAATGGTGAGTCTTCTTGATTTATCATTATCTCCACTATTTCAAATTGAGAATTATACTTCAAACAAACACCAAGATTATATAGGTAGTGCTTTCAGATATATACTTTCGTGATGGATGAAAGACATCCTCGCCTTATGATGATACGTGGTTGTATGTTATTAGATATCTTGTATGATAGTGACAAAACACCCTTCCAACGTTGGGTTAAGCTTTCACCCTATTAGATTCACCAAATATAACTACTAAACGATGCCCACCGCTTTTATTCCCCTTACCCCGCCGACCCAAATTCTACACTCTTATTACACGAAAAAATTGTAAAGCAAAAGGGTGAGCACAACTAGCTCGATAAAAAGAATATCATGACTAAAGATAATTAAATTATCAATAGCCTCCATCAATAATAAATCGTAGATTTAGAACATATGGTAGATGATAAAAATTTCAACCATAGTTGCGAGTGGAACGAAGCGATCCATTAGAAGAGTCAAATAGACTATAAAGTCTATTATCTTCTCCATGTTAAAAATTCACCAACAATGTTTTATCCTCAGTAACATCAATCAACAATTACGGTCCACAATCATATGAATAACTCATAATCATAATTGTAGTTCTAAATTCCTCTTCTCATCCGGAATCGAAGATAATTTTCATCACCTATCTTTACCTGAAACATCAAAGATCATGGTTACACCAAATCACATTTCTTGTTCATAATCATACTAATAATTTTATCTTTGCACTATGACCAAAGATATTCATTTGTATCACCAGTTGGTCATGTTCATCTCAACACATGTTCATCTTTGCACTACTGGCCAAAAATATTCAACAACATGTCATCTTTGCACTACGGCCAAAGATATTCATCAATAATTCATCTTTGCACTACAGGCCAAAGATATTCATCAATAATTCATCTTTGCACTACAGGCCAAATATATTATTATCTCAAAGAAATATATAATCAATATTTATAACACCTTAATCAAAATGTTATAAATCACTTAATAATATCAAAATCTTAATATTCTTAACATTACAACAATATTTAATAATTTCTTAAACTTATAAACAATTTATTTAAATTGTTTACACTTTACTAATTAATGCATTTAATCATCATAAAATGCCAAACACATAAGGTTTTATCACCAATAACCAAAATCCTCATCAAAATCAAGATATACCTCATATATATGATTCTCAAGCCATAAAATCATATTTTCCAATTTTATTCATTCATATAACATATTTAATTCATTTACTCATAACTAGAACATTTTCATGAAAAATACCAAATCAGGTTTCAAAAATATTTCTTTTCCGGGATTTAGCACAATATAATCCCATGTTGAATATATATTTTTTCTCGTTAATTTTTAAAAGTCATTTACTATTTTTCATATGACCAAAAACCACCGAATATTTAAACATTTATCATAAATTGTACTTTTATCCAAAAATTCTGAAATTTACAGAATATACTCATGTTATATACATGTACTCCCAATAAAAATTTCATCAATTTTGGAGTTAACCACAAGGAGTTATAAGCGATTACTTTTAAAATAGTCTTTTCCCGTAAAATTCATAACTCTTAACTTATACATCCAAAAATCGCCATTTTTGGACACAATCAACAAAACTCATCAAATTATCATTTTAAATTTTTCCAGAATTTTTGAAGGTCTAAAAAGTTACGAAACCTAAAAACACAACAACCCTTAAAATCCCTTACAATCCCTTACCTCAAAAGAGTAGTAGTATTTACATTTGGAATAACGATTTGATCGAACTTGCACCGTATAGCAACACTCAAGATACAAGAATACACTTGATAATATAAAGAGAAAAGAGAAAAACTTGAGTTTACGTGTGATTTTCAATTCTAACTTAAGCTTCTATTTATAGAAAAATGCTAACGCTGAAAGCGAGACTAAAATAATAAAATATTATTTTTCTTTTCTACACACCAACCATCCAAGACCAGCCATCCAAGCATGCCAATTCTAAAAAATATAGCGACCCACATGTTATTAACACCAACCAAAGTGGGTCCCACCATATAATTTAATAAAAATCATTTTATTTTCTCAAACTTCAATAATTCATAGAAAATAGCTCGTTTATCGAAAAATTAAACTCACGACTTTCCATGGGAAATTCTATTCTCTACAACTTTGCGAGAAGAAAATTTTTCCAAATTCCAAACAAAAATTGACCAAATCAACAAACGAGCGATTTTACGATCATAATCAATTTTCGATTGAGAATTGTGTCCACCGACACCCAAAACATATGTTAAATATTTAATGCCACAAAATATACTCTTCCTCCTCATATACTCATATATCCTACATTCATTATAAAAATATTACTGTTAATATATTATTAAAATAATATATTTAAATAAATTATTTTATCGAAAAAAGATAAAATATTAATTTTCAATAGTTGTCACATTAAAATTTTTTCTCCATCTATATCCACAATAAATATTTTTTTATCATAATAATCAATAATTAATTATTCACAAATAATATTACAGGACCCAAGATCTTGAAACGGTGCCGCTCCTGGATAGAGGGGATTTCCAATAAGGATTTCTCTCATCTTGACGCCATGATTAGGTGACCAAACCTCTCCTTAGATGAACTTTCTAGACATTGCCAATAATGTTATCTCGATAATATTATTCAAATAATTTGAATTATTGATCCGATAATAGAAAATATTGTGCAGTGACAATTATTGAAACAATAATAATATATAATATCAACGCAGCAATTATTGAATCAATAAAATAAAATATTAAACAGTAATTACTGTAACAATTATTGAGTAGTGCCTTCACGTAAAATTAATAATTCAAAAATACTTGTAATACCGCAGTGTCTTTATTGTGCAACAACGCCAGATTATTTTATTTTACCAACCGGTATTCCAACAAGATGTTAATTAGAACGATTACGCCGTTATTTATAAAAACTTAATTTTGTCGTTTTCTTCATCCGACAGCTTATTCTCATTATGGGGCCCATGAAAATGATCAAGTGTCAAATGCGGATATTCCGGATACAAAAGAATATTCCACGACCAAACAGAATATTCTCCGGCAACAATGAATATTTTATAGCCACTTGTGTGTTTTGTAAAATTTGCATATTTCACCCATAACTTTAAACTTTTATCAATTTTAACATTTCTTGAATAATAATTATAAGAAAAATTGAATAATTTTATTTCATAAAATTTGGGGTCTTACAATCTCCCTCCTTATGAAATTTCGTCCCGAAAATTACGTACACAGTATTTCAAAGAGTTGAGAATACCTTGCTTTCATTTCAGAGTCCATCTTTCCGCCTCTCGTGATTTCTCCATTGCTCATCTCCGTATTTCGGATATCATTCTAGAATCTGGCTTCAAAACAAGGGTTAATTGAACAAATTAACATATCACATAATATCCATATATTATGACCAACCAACAATTTAAGCTTAGGTAGGACACACTAAATGAAAGATTTACTCATCTCTCCCTCCTGGTCCTCTATTCCCGATCTCCGCCAGGAGATCATATCCCTAAGCTCGATACCAAATGTAACGACCCCAAAATAGGTCCATTCAATCCAACCCATTCGAAGTCGCCAAATACATGGTATGAATACAACTACAACTTTATTACAACAATTGTCGTGCAAAATACAACAACACATATCTTTGTGAGTTTGGATACAAATATATACCAAATGTGACACATGTCCCAACCGTGGACAACACCTCACAGTGACACCTTACATAAAGGTATAGTCAAAGACTGTTTTAGAAACTAAAATCTTTGGGAAGTGCTCAAGAAAACATTCGTACATGGGAGGCCATGCGTCAGGTTATGATAGATATCATATGTCCGAAGAATTATCCTTGGTTGACTAATAGACCTCAAAGAAAAATGAGAAGATTACTATCATATTCTTCCCAATGGTGAGTCTTCTCTTGATTTATCATTATCTCCACTATCTCAAATTGAGAATTATACTTCAAACAAACACCAAGATTATATAGGTAGTGCTCAGATATATATATCAGTGAGTGGATGAAAGACATCCCCGTCTTTATGATGATACGTGGTTGTATGTTATTAGATATCTTGTATGATAGTGACAAAACACCCTTCCAACGTTGGGTTCGCTTTCACCCTATTAGATTCACCAAATATAACTACTAAACGATGACCACCGCTTTATTC
This sequence comes from Panax ginseng, assembly GCA_020205605.1. Classification (NCBI taxonomy): domain Eukaryota; kingdom Viridiplantae; phylum Streptophyta; class Magnoliopsida; order Apiales; family Araliaceae; genus Panax; species Panax ginseng. Next base: position 10,931,093 of record CM035138.1, on the reverse strand, counting down.
CCTTTACCCCCGCCGACCCAAAATTTATACTCTTATTACACGAAAGAAATTGTAAAGCAAAAGGGTGAGAGTTAACTAGCTCGATAAAGAATATCATGACTAAAGATAATTAAATTATCAATAGCCTCCATCAATAATAAATCGAGATTTAGAACATATGGTAGATGATAAAAATTTCAACCATAGTTGCGATTGGAACGAAGCGATCCATTAGAAGAGTCAAATGGTATAAAGTCTATTATCTTCTCCATGTTAAAAATCCACCAACAATGTTTTATCCTCAGTAACATCAATCAATAATTACGGTCCACAATCATATGAATAACTCATAATCATAATTGTAGTTCTAAATTCCTCTTCTCATCCGGAATGAAGATAATTTTCATCACCTATCTTTACTTTACGAAACATCAAAGATCATGGTTACACCAAATCACATTTCTTGTTCATAATCATACTAATAATTTCATCTTTACACTTCTACCAAAGATATTCATTTTATATCACCAGGTTAGTCATGTTCATCTCAACACATGTTCATCTTTGCACCATGCCACTCTTGGCCAAAGATATTCAACAACATGTCATCTTTGCACTACGACCAAAGATATTCATCAATAATTCATCTTTGCACTACAGGCCAAAGATATTCCTCAACAGTTCATATTTGCACTATAGGCCAAATATATTATTATCTCAAAGAAATATATAATCATTTCAGAATTTATATAAACAATAATTATAACCATGTTGATCATTTCACCTTTGCACTTAAGCTAAAGATATTCAAGATATATTCAATGGTCATGATCATACCAAATTAACAATTCAACTTTGCACTTTCTTGGCCAAAGAGAACCCATAGTCATGATCATACCAAAAATCTACCCATTTTTACACTCAAGTCAAAGAGAAATATCATCATTAGGGTTATAAAAATGTTATATATGATAATAAAAATAATATTATCAAAACATGGATTCAATCAAAGATAATACCCATAATTGTCATCTTTAACAAAAAGGAAAATTTTATTTTTAGGTGAATAATTAAAAATATTAAGTGAATAGTAACTTGACACAAAAAGAGATAAAATTTCACAATAAAATCCATATCAATATTTATAACACCTTAATTAAAATGTTATAAATCACTTAATAATATCAAAATCTTAATATTCTTAACATTACAACAATATTTAATAATTTCTTAAACTTATAAACAATTTATTTAAATTGTTTACACTTTACTAATTAATGCATTTAATCATCATAAAATGACAAACACATAAGATTTTATCACCAATAACTAAAATCCTCATCAAAAATCTGCATATACCTCATATATGATTCTCAAGCCATAAAATCATATTTTCCAATTTTATTCATTCATATAACATATTTAATTCATTTACTCATAACTAGAACATTTTCATGAAAAATACCAAATCAGTTTCAAAAATATTTCTTTTCTAGGATTTAGCACAATATAATCCCATGTTGAACATATATTTTTTCTCAGAATTTTTAAAAGTCATTTACTATTTTTTATATGACCAAAACCACCGAATATTTAAACATTTATCATAAATTGTACTTTTATCCAAAAATTCTGAAATTTACAGAATATACTCATGTTATATACATGTACTCCCAATAAAAATTTCATCAATTTTGGAGTTAACCACAAGGAGTTATAAGCGGTTACTTTTAAAATAGTATTTTCCCGTAAAATTCATAACTCTTAACTTATACATCCAAAAATCGCCATTTTTGGACACAATCAACAAAACTCATCAAATTATCATTTCAAATTTTTCCAGAATTTTTGAAGGTCTAAAAAGTTACGAAACCTGAAAACACAACAACCCTTAAAATCCCTTACAATCCCTTACCTCAAAAGAGTAGTATTTCTGACTGGAATAACGCTGAACAAACTTGCACCGTATAGCAACACTTAAGATACAAGAATACACTTGATAATATAGAGAGAAAATAGAGAAAAAACTTGAGTTTAAATGTGATTTTCAATTCTAACTTAAAACTTTTTATAAAAATGCTTTAGAACGCATGAAGGAGACTAAAATAATAAAATATTATTTTTCTTTTCTACACACCAACCATCCAAGACCAGCCATCCAAGCATGCCAATTCTGAAAAAATATAGCAGCCCACATGTTATTAACACCAACCAAAGTGGGTCCCACCATATAATTTAATAAAAATCATTTTATTTTCTGAAACTTCAATAATTCATAGAAAATAGCTTCGTTTATCGAAAAAATTGAAACTCGTGACTTTCCATGGGAAATTCCATTCTCTACAACTTTGCGAAGAAAATTTTTCCAAATTCCAAACAAAATTGGCCAAAATCAACAAACGAAGCGATTTTTTACGATTCATAATCAATTTTCAATCGAGAATTGTGTCCACCGACACCCAAAACATATGTTAAATATTTAATGTCACAAAAATACTCTTCCTCCTCATATACTCATATATCCTACATTCATTGTAAAAATATTACCGTTAATATATTATTAAAATAATATATTTAAATGAATTATTTTATCAGAAAAAGATAAAATATTAATTTTCAATAGTTGTCACATTAAAATTTTTCTCCATCTATATCTACAATAAATATTTTCTTTATCATAATAATCAATAATTAATTATTCACAAATAATATTACGGACCCACAAAGATCTTGACAACCCGTGTAGTTCCTGGATAGAAGGGCTTTCCAATAAGAATTTCTCCTCTTCGGCGCGAATTAGGTGACCAAACCTCTCCTTGAATGTAACTTTCTAGACATTGCCAATAATGTTATCTCGATAATATTATTCAAATAATTTGAATTATTGATCCGATAATAGAAAATCTTGTCAAAGACAATTATTGAAACAATAATAATATATAATATCAACGCAAAGAATTATTGAATCAATAAAATAAAATATTGAATAAAGAATTACTTGTAACAATTATTGAGTAAAGTGCCTTGCTTACGTAAGAATCAATAATTCAAAATATCATGTATAATACTGTGTCTTCTTGTGCTTGTGACAATAGCGCGTATTACTTTATTTTACCAAATAGGGTATTCCAACAGATGTTAATTAAACGATTTATGCTAGTTATTTATAAAACTTAATTTTGTCGTTTTCTTCATCCGAAGCGGTTATTACATTATGGGGCCCACAAATGATCGCTATGCTATTGTAAATGCGGATATTCCCGACAAAAAGAATCTAAGATCCCAAATAATTAATAAATGAAATTTAATTTCCTCTAATTATTATTTTGAAATAGTAAGGGTTGATGTGATTAATGTGGATAATTCACGGGTAAAATACATAAATATTTCAAAATAAGCAAGTGGTTATAAAATATTCATTGTTGTCGGGAATATTCGTTTGGTGGTCGTGGAATATTAAATGATTTGTCGGGGAATATTAAATGCGGCACAGTAAAACCGTGTGTGGGCCCCATAACGAAAAGCGATTGGAGGAAGAAAATGACAAATATAAGTTGTTTAAAAATAATTGGCGTAGTTGTTACTGCTTACACTTTGTTGGAATACCCGTTGGTTAAAACACAAAGAATACGCTGGCGTTGTTGAGCAGTAGCTACGGTATTGCACCAATTATTGACTCTTACGTAAGAAGGCACTACTCGATAATGGTTACGATAATTCGCTCATTAGGTGTTTTATTTTATTGATTCAATAATTGCTGCGTTGATATTTTATATTCTTTGTTTTTTAATAATTGTCATTACACAAGATTTTTTTCATTGTCGAAACAATAATTCATATTATCTGAATAATATTATTAGATAACATTATTGGCAATGTCTAGAAAGTTACGTCTAAGGAGAGGTTTGGTCACCTAATTGCTTGGCGCCAAGAGGAGAAATTCTTATTGGAAAGCCCTCTTTCCCAGGAACCGTCTGGTTGTCGATATTGTGATTACAGAATATTATTTGTGAATAATTAATTATTGATCCATATGATGAGAAAAATATTGATTTTATGTGGATATAGATGGAGAAAATTTTAATGTGACAATTGTTGAAAATTGAAATTTTATCTTTTTACGATAAAATAATTCATTTAAATATATATTATTATATTTTAATAATATAATAATGGTGATATTTTTACAACGAATGTGGGATATATGAGTATCTGAGGAGGAAGAGTATTTTTGTTGCAATAAATGTTTAAAACATGTTAAACATGTCATGGACCCCATTTATTATTGAAATTTGATTATAGCCTCTAAAATCACCCGTTTGTGGATTTCGGTCAATTTCTGTTGGAAATTTGGAAAAACTTTCTTCTGCAAAGTTGTAGAGAATTGAATTTCCTATAAAAACTCGTGAGATTCGAATTTTCTGATAAAAGGGCTATTTATTATGAATTATTGAAGTTCAAGTTCAAAAAATAATTAATTTTTAGAAGTTTAAATTATTTTAAATTAGAAAAACGTTTTTTTATTTTTTTCTAGAAGGTTGGCATGTGTGAATTGCTTGAGATTAAGATTTCAAGGAATACGTATAATATTTTTATATATATTAATATTATATTAAATTTTACGCTTTGGTGTTACAGCGATTTCCTATAAATAGGTGTTTAGGTTAGAATTGAAAATCACACCGAAACTGAAGTTTTCTCTCTATATATTATCGGCGTATTCTTGTGAGTATTTTGAGTATACTTTGAGTATTGCTATACTCGGTGAAAGTTCAAGATATAGTCTATATCCGTATTCCAGTTAAATCTTGATCTTTCGAGGTAAGGGATATTATGGGGTGTCACGGTTGGTATCGAGCTTAGGGATATGATCTCTGGCGGAGATCGGGAATAGAACTAGGAGGAGAGACGAGTAAATCCTTCGCTAATGTGTCCTACCTAAGCTTATTTGATAGTTGGTCAGTATATAGGGATATTATGTGATATATTGATTTCCTTAATTAACCCTTGTTTTATGACAGTATTTGAGAATGTCGACTGAGAATATTAACAATGAAAATGAGGCCGTGTGGAGCGCTGTACTTCACCAACGAGGAGAACGTGCAAGATTTGGCAATGTTCCTCCCTGTGAACAACACCACTAAGCGAGATGATGAGCGAGGGATATTTAGAAGCTTTTTGCGGTTCATGCAAAAATCGAGACGAGGAGACTCGTGTTCAAAACATAGGAGAAATGATAGCAATTCACGGGTTGTCACACGACCCAGCGGTTCAAAGAGTTGGGACCACGAATTTAAGGAAAGCCAGATCCGATCATGGCGAAAACATGGGTCAAGCAAATTACCAAGATATTCGATTGTCTTGGGGTGCGGAAGAAACGAAGGTTCCATTCGCCACCTTTATGTTCCGTGGCGGCGAAGCGGACTACTGGTGGGGAGTGCGTGAAGCGTACCCATCCAAACGCTTTCGGCATGTCTTGGGAGACATTTCAGAACTATTTAATGACAAATACTTTCACGAAAGTGTTAAATCGTATGAAGGAAGTGGAGTTTATTAGGCTGGAGCGAGAACAACGTAGCGGTGTCTCGATGCGAGCGAAATTTGCGAGTTATCGGTTTTCAGACCTCATTTGGTGGAGAATGAGGAACGTGTGCCGCGGATGTTTACGAGAGGTTTGAAACCCGGCGTACGTCGATATCTCATCTCTCGTAAATTTTCTCTCTATTCGGATGTTTGTTAATGAGGGCTCAATTGTTAGAAGCGAGATAACGAGTACTGCAGTCAACCGAGGTACCACAATCGAGGATCATCTGGGAGATAGCGATCAACAAAACAACAATAATCGGTGGAGAAAGAAAAAAAGCGACAAAATGGTAACCACTCTGGTGGTAATCATAGCCGTGAAAATAGAAGAAGCGAGTCGGGAGGAGATTTTAAAGAGAAGATTCAACAACGACCATGTAAAGGCGCGATGCCGGTAGAAGCTCGGTTCGAGGAGAGAACGACCACCGGTCATATCTTATAAATCTTGGAAAAGAGGACATATCGGTCAAATCGCCTGGCGATTCCTGTATCTTATAATTGTGGAAAGGAAGGACATATCGCTCGAGATTGCACTTTGCAGATGGCGAAACCTAGTTCAATGAGGGCGGTGACTCAAAAGACATCCCGAAAAAAGTCAAAGTCAATCTGTTCTCGAAGAAGCGTTTGTTGTGGTCGTCAAAAATGCGAGGAACCCAAGCGAGGTGATCACGGGTAAAATTTATTTATAAATTCTTGCGAAGTTTATACATTACTTGATCTGGTGCTACCCATTCATTTATCTCTCCCGCTTGTGCTCAACGCGTTTAAACTTGACTCGGAGAAATTAAACTTTGACTTATCTGTGGAAACTCCGTTAGGAGAAACTTTCATCACATCCACATTGCTTATAAATCTTGTTTGATTCAAGTTGGCACCATCACCTTACACATTGACCTTATCTCTTTAAAGATACTTGTTTTTGATGTGATTTTAGGGATTGATTGGTTAACTACTCATCATGCCAAAATTGATTTTTTTTAAGTTGTTAGCTTTCATATTCCTAAACAACCCGTTATGCAATTCAAACAACTAAACCATTAAAATCAATCAACATCATATCTAATCATAAAGCTATTCGTTTTATTGAAAAAGCGGATGTCAAGCTTTCTTAGCCCATGTTATGGATTTGAATAAAGACACGTCAAAATTGAATAATATTCTGTTGTTATTAACTTTCTGGACGTATTTCTGAAGAGAACTTCCAATCTACCCCGAGCGTGAAGTTGAATTCTTTATTGACCTTGAACTGGTACAAAGCCCATTTCTAAAACCCCATATCGAATGGCTCTATTGAACTTGAGGAGTTAAAGGTCCAACTCACGGGAGTTGTTGGACATTGGTTTCATTAAATCTAAGACATCTCCTTGGGGTGCTCTGTTTTATTTGTAAAGAAGAAAAGAGCGGGAGTATGCGACTTTGTATTGACTATCGGGAATTGAACCATGTCACTATCAAGAATAGGTATCCTCTACCTCGTATTGATGACTTGTTTGACCCGGTTGCAGGAGCACAATTCTTTTCAAAAATCGATCTTCGCTTACGGATATCATCAATTTGAAGATTAGAATCGAGGATATTCAAAGACGCCTTTTAAGAACTAAGATGCGGGCATTATGAATTCTTAGTTATGTCTTTTGGATTGACTAATGCTCTGCGCGCTTTCATGGATATGATGAACCAAGTATTCAAAGAGTATTTGGATCGGTTCGTTGTTGTCTTTATTGATGACATCCTCATATATTCAAAAGCCGTGAAGATCATGAGCACCATTTGAAATTTGGTACTCCAAAGGCTTCGTGAAAACAAGCTTTATGCCAAGTTAAAGAAATGCGAGTTACGGCAAGGAAGTAGCATTTCTTGGGCATGTGGTGTCAAAACATGGAGTATCTGTTGACGGCGAAGATTGAAGCAATACAAAGTTAGAAGCAACCGAAATTCGGTGGTCAAGTCACGTAGCTTTTTGGGCTTAAATTGGTTATTATCGGAGATTCGTGGAAGGGTTTTCTCGAATCGCTACTCAGATTAACTCATCTAACTTCGGAAGGATACAAAATTCGTTTGGAGCGAAGAGTGCGAGAAGAGTTTCCAAGAGCTTAAAAGGAGACTTATTTCGACTGCTCTCTAACAATACCATCGAGTTCGGATGGATTTGTTATCTCTGACGATGCTTCGGGCGAAGGGTTAGGATGTGTTCTCATGCAACGTGGGAAAGTCATAGCCTATGCCTCGCGACAACTTAAAGAATATGAGAGGAATTATCCTACTACTGATCTATCTAGAGTTAGCGGCCCGATCGTTTTTCTTAAAAGATCCGGAGGCACTATCTATATGGAGAGAAAGTGGAGATATATTCGGACCATAAAAGCCTTAAATATTTCTTCACTCAAAAGAACTTAACATGCGGCGGCTGACGTTGGCTCGAGCTATTGAAAGACTACGACCACACTATTCAATACCATCCCCGAAAAGCGACGTGGTAGGCGACGCGTTGAGTAGAAGATCATATGAAGGAGCAGGTGCGATGATGTCAAATATACGATAGAGCCAACTTTAATAGAAAAAGTTAAGGTTCTTTCGAGCCACCAATCTTGAGGCGTGCATATGAAGAAGAAAGTACAAGAAGGAGCTATTCCGGCGAGAATTGATGAAGAAGGAATACTTGAGTCCACTCCGGACTTTGTGTTCTAACGATTACGATTTGAAGTACAAGATTATGATGGAGGCACACAATACACCATTTGCAATCCATCCGGGAAGTACTAAAATGTATCGTGATCTTCGACATACATTTTGGTGGAACAATATGAAGAGAGAGATTGCAAAGTTTATCTCAACATGTTTAACTTGTCAACGTGTAAAGGCGGAGCATCAAGTGCCTAAGGGACCATTGCAACCACTTGAGATTCCGAAATGGAAGTGGGAACACATTACCATGGATTTCGTTACGGGACTTCCCACGGTTTCTCAAGGCATAAATGCTATTTGGGTTATTGTTGATAGATTAACCAAGTCTGTTCATTTCTTGCCAATCTGGAGACTTATTCCTTGAGCGTCTTGCTCAAATGTCGTAAATGAGATTGTGAGATTGCATGGCATGCCAAATCCATAGTTTGGATCGTGACCCAAGATTCACTTTAAGATTTTGGGTTAGCTTGCAAAAAGCTATGGAGTGCGGTTTAAGATTCGATTCGGTATACCATCCTCAAAGCAGACGGACAATCGAGAGGACTATTCAAACTCTTGAAGATTTATTAAGACTCATGTCCTGAGACTTCAAGAAGCGGTTGGGATAAGTATTTACCATTGGTGGAATTCTCCTACAACAACAGCTTATCGAGCAAGTATATAGTGTGGCCCCATTCAAGCATTATATGGACGAAAGTGTATTTCTCCAATATGTTGGGATGAGGTGGGTGAAGAAACATTGTTGGGACCCGAGAGTTAAGACGTATGACTCACGAAAAGATCCAAATGATTCGACAACGTATACAAACGGCACAAGATCGACAAAAGAGTTATGCGGATCTTCATCGAAAGGATGTGGAATTTAGTATAGGGGATCATGTATTGTTGCGTGTTGCCCCATGGAAGGAGTTACAAGATTCGGGAAGAGAGAGCCTCAATCCACGATTTATTGGTCCATTTCAAATTCTTGACCCAGAGTAGGAAATGTAGCCTATAGACTCGCGTTACCTCCAAGTATGTCTCGTGTTCATAATGTGTTTCACATATCTCGTACTTAGAAAATATGTGAAAGACCCGAATCACGTTATTGAGTTAGAACCGGACGAGATAGCCAAGAAGACTTAACGTATGAGGAAGTACTGTCAAGATCTTGGATAGGAAGGAGCATGTCCCTACGCGACGAAGGTCATACCACAAGTTAAAAGTCTTGTGGAGAAACCATGCTTATAGAGGAAATGACACGGGAGTTGGAAACGGAAATGAAAGCGAGGTATCCTCATCTTTTGAAACACACAGTACGTCGTCGAATTTCGAGGACGAAATTTCATAAGGAGGGAGGTTGTAAGATCCCAAATAATTAATAAATGAAATTTAATTTCCTCTAATTATTATTTTGAAATAGTAAGGGTTGATGTGATTAATGTGGATAGTTACGGGTAAAATACGCAAATATTTCAAAATAAGCAGTGGTTATAAAATATTCATTGTTGTTTGGGAATATTCGTTTGGTGGAAGTGGAATATTAAATCTTTATCGGGAATATTAAATGCGACCAAGTAGCGACCATGTGGATAACCCATGTAAGCGATTGGAGGAAGAAAATGACAAATATAAGTTGTTTAAAAATAACTACAGTTTGTTCTGATTTACCTTTGTTGGAATACCGGTGGTTAAAACACGATGTCTGGCGTTGTTGAATGAGAAGACACTGCGGTATTGCACCAATTATTGACTCTTACGTGAAGGCACTTTACTCAATAATGGTTACTGATAATTCTTGTTCGATTGTTTTATTTTATTGATTCAATAATTCTTTGCGTTGATATTTTATATTCTTTGTTGTTTTAATAATTGTCATTACACAATATTTTTCATTATCGAAACAATAATTCATATTATCTGAATAATATTATTAGATAACATTATTGGCAATGTCTAGAAAGTTACATCTAAGGAGAGGTTTGGTCACCTAATCATGGCAGCGATGAAGGAGAAATTCTTATTGGAAAGCCCTCTTTTCTCAGGAACCGTCCGGTTGTCATATTGTGATTACAGAATATTATTTGTGAATAATTAATTATTGATCCATATGATGAGAAAAATATTGATTTTATGTGGATATAGATGGAGAAAATTTTAATGTGACAATTGTTGAAAATTGAAATTTTATCTTTTACGATAAAATAATTCATTTAAATATATATTATTATATTTTAATAATATAATAATGGTGATATTTTTACAACGAATGTGGGATATATGAGTATCTGAGGAGGAAGAGTATTTTTGTTGCAATAAATGTTTAAAACATGTTAAACATGTCAAATTGGACCCCATTTATTGACCGAAATTTGATTATAGCCTCTAAAATCACCCGTTTGTGGATTTCGGTCAATTTACATTTGGAAATTTGGAAAAACTTTCTTACGCAAAGTTGTAGAGAATTGAATTTCCTATAAAAAGCGAGATTCAAATTTCTGATAAAAGGGCTATTTATTATGAATTATTGAAGTTCAAGCTCAAAAATAATTAATTTTTGAAGTTTAAATTATTTTAAATTAGAAAAACGTTTTTTTTTTTTTTTTTCTAGAAGGTTGGCATGTGTGAATTGCTGAGATTAAGATTTCAAGGAATACGTTATAATATTTTTATATATATTAATATTATATTAAATTTTATAACTTTGGTGTTCTAAGCGATTTCCTATAAATAGGTGTTTAGGTTAGAATTGAAAATCACACCGTAAATGAAGTTTTTCTCTCTATATTATCGAGCGTATTCTTGTGAGTATTTTGAGTATACTTTGAGTATTGCTATATCGGTGAAAGTTCAAGATATAGTCATATCCAAATTATTCCGGTTTAAATCTTGATCTTTCGAGGTAAGGGATATTATTTTTTTTCAGTAATGATATTATTTCTTCAATATCATTATCTTTGAAATATTGATCTGAAGTTTTTATCAAATTTGGAACTTTTGGTGTCGGGGTTCTTATTCACGATATCAAGACTATTCACGTATATATAGTCTTATTCACGAATACGACACTATTCATCGAAAAATAAAAATTTTTCTTTTAGTCCAAAATATCTATTACGGATACTAGCTTTAATTGTATCCATGTTTTGATCATTCTTGAATTTTACACCACTATGATTATTTTTGAGGTATTTTTGGGCGTGGATAAAACAAAGTACGAATCCTTAATCCTTAATCCTTGTCATTTTGTTTCACCGGATTCGTTTCTTTAAAAAATATTTTCATCATCCTCGGTCTTAAATGATGATATTATTGAATATCTTTGGCTGTGGTCGCAAAGATGAATGATTTATGATGAATATCTTTGGCCCGTGTGCAAAGATGAATGATTTTCGATGAATATCTTTGGCCCGTGAGTGCAAAAGATGAGCAGTGTTTAGATGAACATGACCAACTGGTGAATGTCATTGGCACATAGTGCAAGGATGAATATTTGATCCCGGATATATATTGATTGATGTTACAGGGATAAAAATAGGCGATGAACTTTAAAATTCATACATGAAGAAGATAGTAGTTTGCATTCTCTACTTAACTCTTACAATGAATTATTATTTCATTGCGAATATTGATTTAAAACTTGTTGTCTATTGTATTCTATTATATTTTTCCTGTTGAAGACTAACGATAATTTTGTTGTATATTATCTTAGTCATAATATTCTTTATTGGGCTATTCGAGCTCACCCTTTTCTCTTTTTGTTCCATTTTTCTTCTCGGGAGGCGAGAATATAAAGCAAGTCTGAGTCGGGGTATGGAATGAAAGTTCTAGGGAGAGTTGTTTAGTAGTCCTCACCATTGTTGTAAAATAATGTATCAATAATTATGATGAGGATTTATTTGTATGTGGATATTATCTAGATGGCAATATCTCAGTATTTAAACTCACGTTTACTTATTGTAATAATAAAGTTGTAGTTGTTTCTGTACCGTGTATTGACAACTCAGAATGGGGGATGTTGACCTATTTTGGGGGTGTCACAAAGAATATTCCACGACCAAACGAGTATTCTCCGACAACAATGAATATTTTATAGCCACTTGTTTGTTTTGTAAAATTTGCATATTTCACCCATAACTTTAAACTTTTATCAATTTTAATATTTACTGAATAATAATTATAAGAAAAATTGAATAATTTTATTTCATAAAATTTGGGGTCTTACAAAAACGTTTTTTCATTATGGTGTGTTACACATGTGTTTTGAATGAGCTGAATTCAGTTCTTGGAAGGTTAGCGTAGGAAAATTTAATTTATATATTAATATTATATTAAATTTTCTACTTTGGTGTTCTAAGCATTTTCCTATAAATAGGGTGCTTAGGTTAGAATTAAAAATTACACCAGAAACTGAAGTTTTCTCTCTATATTATTGAGCGTATTCTTGTGAGTATTTTGAGTATATTTTAAGTATTGCTATACGGTGCAAGTTCAAGTCATAGCCTATATCCGATGTTTCAAATTTAGAAATCTTGATCTTTTCGGGTAAGGGATATTATTTTTTTTCGTAATGATATTATTTCTTCAATATCATTATCTTTGAAATATTGATCCAAGTTTTTATCAAATTTGGAACTTTTGGTGTTGGAGTTCTTATTCACGTTATACTGACTATTCACGATACTCACATCTTATTCACGAATCTGGCACTATTCATCGAAAAATAAAAATTTTCCTTTTAAGTCAAAATATCTATTGTGGATACTAGCTTTGATTGTATCCATATTTTGATCATTCTTGAATTTTACACCACTATGATTATTTTGAGGTATTTTTGGACATGGATAAAACAAAATGAAATCCTTAATCTTTAATCCTTGTCATTTTATTTCACTTTGGATTCGTTTCTTTAAAAATATTTTTCATCATCCTCGGTCTTAAATGATGATATTATTGAATATCTTTGGCTTGTGGTGCAAAGATGAATGATTTCGATGAATATCTTTGGCCCGTAGTGCAAAATGAATAGGTGTTTAGATGAACATGATCAATGATGAATATCTTTGGCAGAAAGTGCAAAGATGAATATTTGATTCGAGATATATATTGATTGATGTTACGAGGGATAAAAGATGAGCGATGAACTTTTAAATTCATACATGTAAGATAGTAGTTTGCATTCTCTACTTAACTCTTCTAATGAATTATTATTTTCATTGCGAATATTGATTTAAAACTTGTTGTCTATTGTATTCTATTAGATTTTTTCCCCGTTGAAGACTAATGATAATTTGTTGTATATTATCTTAGTCATAATATTCTTCTTTAGGCTAGTTGAGCTCACCCTTTTTCTTTTTGTTCCATTTTTCTTCTCGGGAGGCGAGAATATAAGCGAGTGCAGTCGGGTATGGAATGAAGGTTCTAGAGAGTTGTTTAGTAGTCCTCACCATTTTGTAAAATAATGTATCAATAAATGTGATGAGGATTTATTTGAGTATAGATATTGTCAGAAGATAATATTTGTATTCAAACTCACGCTTTTCTTGTTGTAATAATAAAGTTGTAGTTGTTTCCGCATCATGTATTGACAACTCAAGTATGGGTGATGTATACCTATTTTGGGGCGTCATGGTTGGTATCGAGCTTAGGAATATGATCTCTCAGCGGAGATCGGGAATAGAACTAGGAGGGAGGCGAGTAAATCCTTGTTAGTGTGTCTTACCTAAGCTTATTTGTTAGTTGGTCGTATATAGGGATATTATGTGATATATTGATTTCCTTAATTAACCCTTGTTTTATGACAATGTTTGAGAATGTCGTGAGAATATTAACGATGGAGTAAATGAGACCGTGGAGACTCAGTCTTTCACCAACGAGGAGAACGTCAACAGTCGGTGATGTTCCTCCCGTGAACAACACCAATCGAAAGCGGATGATGAGCGAGGGATGTTTAGAAGCTTTTTGCGAGTTCATGCAAAATCGGGCCGAGGAGACTTCGTGTTCAAAATCTGAGGAAGAAATGATAGCAATTCACGGGTTGTCACAAACAAGCGATTCGAAAGAGTTGGGACCACCGAATTTAAGGGAAAGCCGGATCCGATCATGCGCGGAAACATGGGTCAAGCAAATTACCAAGATATTCGATGTCTTGGGATGCACGAGAAACATAAGGTTCCATTCGCCACCTTTATGTTAAAATGGCGAGGCAGATTCTTCGGTGGGAGTTTGTGAAGCGTACCCATCCACCCCGACTCAAAGATCTTGGGAGACGTTTGAAACTATTTAATGACAAATACTTTCCTAAAAGTGTTAAATCGTATGAAGGAAGTGGAGTTCATCGATTAGAACAAAACAACATGACGGTGTCTCGATGCGAGGCAAAGTTTGCGAGTTATCGGTGTTGCACCTCATTTGGTGGAGATGAGGAACGATGATGGCGGATATGTTTACGAGAGATTTTAAACCCGATACGACAATATCTCATTTCTCATAAATTTTCTCTCTGTTCGGATGTTGTAAGCAGGCTCAATTATTAGGCGAGATAACGAGTACAGTCAACCGAGGGACCACAATCGAGGATCATCTACGGAGATAGCGATCAACAAAACAATGATAACCAATGGAGAAAGAAAAAGACGGACAAAATGGTAACCACTCTGGGTGGTAATCATGGCCATGAAAATAGAAGAAGCGAGTCGGGAGGAGATTTTAAAAGAGGAGATTTAACAACGACCGTGTGAAGACAGCGGTCTTAAGAAGTATCTGGTTCTAAGGGAGGAGAACGACCACCGGTCATATCTTATAAATGCGGAAAGAGGGACATATCGGTCAAACCGCCCTGACAGTTCAAGGTATCTTATAATTGTGGAAAGGAAGGACATATCGCTCGAGATTGTACGATGGCGAAACCTAGTTCAATGAGGGACGGTGACTCAAAAGATCGTCAGAAAAGTCAAAATCAACGGTTCTGGAAGAAGCGTTTGTTGTGGTGGTCAAAATCGAGGAACCCAAACGAGGTGATCACGGGTAAGCTATTTATAAATTCTTGCGAAGTTTATACATTACTTGATCTGGGTCTTACCCATTCATTTATCTCTCTCTTTGTGCTCAACGTTTAAACTTGACTCGGAGAAATTAAACTTTGACTATCTGTGGAAACTCAGTTAGGAGAAACTTTCATCACATCCACCGTTTATAAATCTTGTTTGATTCAAGTTGGCACCATCACCTTACACTGTTGACCTTATCTCTTTAAAGATACTTGTTTTTGATGTGATTTTAGGGATTGATTGGTTAACTACTCATCATGCCAAAATTGATTTTTTTTCGTGAGTTGTTAGCTTTCATATTCCTAAACAACTTTGTTGTATGCAATTCAAGCAACTAAACCATTAAAATCAATCATTTGTCATATCTAATCATAAAGCTATTCGTTTATTGAAAAAGCGGATGTCAAGCTTTCTTAGCCCATGTTATGGATTTGAATAAAGACACGTCAAATTTGAATAATATTCTGTTGTTATTGACTTTCCGACGTATTTCTGAAGAACTTCCCGGTCTACCCCGTAACGTGAAGTTGAATTCTTTATTGATCTTGAACTGGTACAAAGCCCATTTCTAAAACCCCATATCGAATGACTCTTATTGAACTTGAGAGTTAAAGGTCCAACTACGGGAGTTGTTGGAAATCGGTTTCATTCGTCTAGTACATCTCCTTGGGGTGCCGTGTTTTATTCGTAAAGAAGAAAGGCGGGAGTATGCGACTTTGTATTGACTATCGGGAATTGAACCATGTCACTTTATCAAGAATAGGTATCCTCTACCTCGTATTGATGACTTATTTGACCAACACAAGGAGCACAATTCTTTTCAAAGATCGATCTTAGCTTACGGATATCATCACCAAGATTAGAATGAGGATATTCTAAAGACTACCTTCAGAACTCGGTACGGGCATTATGAATTCTTAGTCATGTCTTTCGGATTGACTAATGCTCCTGCGACTTTCATGGATATGATGAACCGAGTATTCAAAGAATATTTGGATCAGTTCGTTGTTGTTTTTATTGATGACATCCTCATATATTCCAAAAGTCGTGAAGATCATGAGCACCATTTGAAAATTTGGTACTCCAAAGGCTTCGTGAAAACAAACTATATACCAAATTGAAGAAATGCGAGTTACGGCGAGGAAGTAGCATTCCTTGGGCACGTGGTGTCGAAACATGGAGTATCTGTTGATCCGGTGAAGATTGAAGCAATACAAAGTTGGGAGCAACCAAGTCGGTGGTGAAAGTACGTAGTTTTTGGGCTTAGTCGGTTATTATCGGAGATTAAGTGGAAGGGTTTTCTCGAATCGCTACTCCATTAACCCAAATTTAACTCGGAAGGATACAAAATTCGTTTGGAGCGAAGAATGCGAGAAGAGTTTCCAAGAGCTTAAGAGGAGACTTATTTTGGCACTGTTTCTAACAATACCATCTGGTTCGGATGGATTTGTTATCTACAATGCTTGAGCAAAGGGTTGGGATGTGTTCTCATGTAACGTGGGAAAGTCATAGCCTATGCCTCGCGACAACTTAAAAGAGTATGAGAGGAATTATCCTACTCATGATCTAGAGTTAGCGTGATCGTTCATGCTTAAAGATATGGAGGCATTATCTATATGGGGAGAAAGTGGAGATATATTCGGACCATAAAAGCCTTAAATATTTCTTCACTCAAAAAAGAACTCAACATGTAAGGCGTGACGTTGGCTCGAGCTATTGAAGACTACGACCACACTATTCAATACCATCTTGGAAAAGTGAACGTGGTAGCTGACGCGTTGAGTTGAAGATCATATGCAGGAACGAGTGCGATGATGTCAAGTATACGCATAGAGCCAACTTTAATAGAAAAAGTTAAGGTTGATCAAGCCAGGCCGGAAATAGATGCGTATGAAGAAGAAAGTACAAGAAGGAGCTATTCCGAAGCGAGAATTGATGAAGAAGGAATACTTGAGTCCACTCTAGACTTTGTGTTCTAACGACTGATTTGAAGTACAAGATTATGATGGAGGCACACAATACACCATTTGCAATCCATCCTCGGAAGTACTAAAATGTATCGTGATCTTGACATACATTTTGGTGGAACAATATGAAGAGAGAGATTGCAAAGTTTATCTCGATGTGTTTAACTTGTCAACGTGTAAAGGCGGAGCATCTAGTACCTAAGGGTCCGTTGCAAACCACTTGAGATTCTCGAAATGGAAGTGGGAACACATTACCATGGATTTACGTTCACGGGTCTTCCTACTACGGTTTTCAAGGCATCAATGCTATTTGGGTTATTGTTGATAGATTAACCAAGTCTGCTCATTTCTTGCCGATATGAGAGACTTATTCCTTGAACGTCTTGCTAAGTATATATGTAAATGAGATTGTGAGGTTGCATGGCATGCCAAGATCCATAGTTTGGATCGTGACCCAAGATTCACTTCAAGATTTTGGGTTAGCTTGCAAAAAAGCTATGGTCACGGATTTACGATTGATTCGGCATACCATCCTCAAACCAGACGGACAATCGAGAGCTTATTTCAAACTATTGAAGATTTATTAAGACTACGTGTTCTAGACTTCAAGGCGGCTGGGATAAGTATTTACCATTGGTGGAATTCTCCTACAACAACGATTATCGAAGCAAGTATAGGTGTGGCTCCATTTGAAACATTATATGGGCCGAAATTGTCGCTTCTCAATATGTTGGGATGAGGTGGGTGAAGCAACATTGTTGGGACCCGAGTTAAGACGATATGACTCTGAAAAGATCCAAATGATTCGACAAGCGATATAAACCAAGACAAGATCGACAAAAGAGTTATCGCGGATCTTCATTGATAGGGCGTGGAATTTAGTATAGGGGATCATGTATTGTTGAAGGTTGCTCCATGGAAGGGAGTTACAAGATTTGGGAAGACGAAAAGCTCAATCCACGATTTATTGGTCCATTTCAAATTTTTGACCGAGTAGGAAATGTAGCCTATAGACTCGCGTTACCTCCGAGTATGTCTCGTGTTCATAATATGTTTCACATATCTGTACATCGTAAATATGTGAAAGACCCGAACCACGTTATAGAGTTAGAACCGGACGAGATAGCCGAAAACTTAACGTACGAAGAGGTACCTGTCAAGATCTTGGATAGGAAGGAGCATGTCCTACGGACAAAGGTCATACCACAAGTTAAAGTTCTATGGAGGAATCATGTTATAGAGGAATGACCTAGGAATTGGAAACGGAAATGAAAGTGAGGTATCCTCACCTTTTCGAAACACCAGGTACGTACGTCAATTTCGAGGACGAAATTTCATAAGGAGGGGAGGTTGTAAGACCCCAACTTATTATTAATGAAATTTAATTTTCTCTATTTATTATTTTGAAATAGTAAGGGTTGATTTGATTAATGTGGATAGTTATGGGTAAAATACACAAATATTTCAAAATAAGCAAGTGGTTATAAAATATTCATTGTTGTCGTGAAATATTCGTTTGGTCGTGGAATATTCATACTGTCGGGAAATATTCATACGGACAGTATTTGCCATAATAATGGGCCCCATAACTGAAAGCGATTGGATGAAGAAAATGACAAATATAAGTTGTTTAAAAATAACGAGGCGTAGTTATTCTCAATTATCTTTGTTAAAATACTAAATTGGTTAAAACACGATAGCACGGTATTGCACCAATTATTGATTCTTACGTGAAAGGCACTTTACTCGATAATGGTTACGAATAATTCTTCATTCGATATTTTATTTTATTGATTTAATAATTCTTTGCGTTGATATTTTATATTCTTTGTTGTTTCAATAATTGTCATTACACAAGATTTTTTCATTATCGAAGCAATAATTCATATTATCTGAATAATATTATTAGATAACATTATTGGCAATGTCTAGAAAGTTACGCTCTAAGGAGAGGTTTGGTCACCTAATTGCGCGCCAAGAAGGAAAAATTCTTATTGGAAAGCCCTCTTTCTTGAAGCTGCACGGTTGTCGATATTGTGATTTTGTAATATTATTTGTGAATAATTAATTATTGATTCATATGATGAGAAAATATTGATTTTATGTGGATATAGATGGAGAAAATTTTAATGTGACAATTGTTGAAAATTAAAATTTTATCTTTTTACGATAAAATAATTCATTTAAATATATTATTATATTTTAATAATATAATAATGATGATATTTTTACGATGAATGTGGGATATATGAGTATATGTGGAGGAGGAGTATTTTTATTACCAAAAATATTTAAAGCATGTTTTATGTGTTGGTGGACCCCATTTCTTGACTGAAATTTAATTATAGCCTGTAAAATCGTCCATTTGTGGATTTCGGGCAATTTCTGTTTGGAATTTGGAAAAACTTTCTTCTGTAAAGTTGTAGAGAATTGAATTTCCTATAAAAAATCGCGAGTTTCGAATTTTCTGACAAAAGGGCTATTTATTGTGAATTATTGAAGTTTTGAAGCTCCGAAATAATTGGTTTTTGGAAGTTTGAAATATTTTAAATAACAAAAACGTTTTTTTCATTATGGTGTGTTACACATGTGTTTTGAATGAGCTAAATTCAGTTCTTGGAAGGTTGGCGTAGGAAAATTTAATTTATATATTAATATTATATTAAATTTTCTACTTTGGTGTTCTAAGCATTTTCCTATAAATAGGGTGCTTAGGTTAGAATTGAAAGTTACACCGTAAACTGAAGTTTTCTCTCTATATTATTGAAAGCGTATTCTTGTGAGTATTTTGAGTATATTTTGAGTATTGCTATACTGGTTGCAAGTTCAAGTCATAGCCTTTATATCCAAAGGTTTAAATTAGAAATCTTGATCTTTCGAGGTAAGGGATATTATTTTTTTTTAAGTAATGATATTATTTCTTCAATATCATTATCTTTGAAATATTGATCTGAAGTTTTATCAAATTTAGAACTTTTGGTGTCGATTCTTATTCACGTATCTGACTATTCACGTATACTTGATCTTTATTCACGAATACGTTGACTATTCATCGAAAAATAAAAATTTTCCTTTTCGTCCAAAATATCTATTGTGGATACTAGCTTTGATTGTATCCATGTTTTGATCATTCTTGAATTTTACACCACTATGATTATTTTTGAGGTATTTTTGGACATAGATAAAACAAAGTACGAATCCTTAATCCTTAATCCTTGTCATTTTGTTTCCTTTGGATTCGTTTTTTTTAAAATATTTTCATCATCCTCGATATTAAATGATGATATTATTGAATATCTTTGGCTTTGTAGTGCAAAGATGAATGATTTCGATGAATATCTTTGGCCGTAGTAGTGCAAAGATGAATAGGTGTTTAGATGAACATGACCAATGATGAATATCTTTGCTTTGTAGTGCAAAGATGAATATTTGATTCTAGATATATATTGATTGATGTTACGAGGGATAAAAGATGAGCGATGAACTTTTAAATTCATACATAGAAGATAGTAGTTTGTATTCTCTACTTAACTCTTCTAATGAATTATTATTTTTGCTGCGAATATTGATTTAAAACTTGTTGTCTATTGTATTCTATTAGATTTTTTCCCTGTTGAAAACTAATGATAATTTGTTGTATATTATCTTAGTCATAATATTGTTACTTGGGCTAGTTGAGATCATCCTTTTCCTTTTGTTCCATTTTTCTTCTCGGAGGCGAGAATATAAGCGAGTGCAGTTAGCCTGGTATGGAATGAAGGTTCTAGAGAGTTGTTTAGTAGTCCTCACCATTTTTATAAAATAATGTATCAATAAATGTGATGAGGATTTATTTGAGTATAGATATTGTCTGAAGATAATATTTGTATTCAAACTCACGCTCTTGTTGTAATAATAAAGTTATAGTTGTTTCCGTACTATGTATTGACAACTCAGTATGGGTGATGTATACCTATTTTGGGGGCGTCACACACACACACACACACACACACACACACATATATATATATATATATATACTGATATTGATTATATGGTGATGCTACTGTAGAACTTGTCAAAATATCAGTTGTAACTATCAATTTCAACATTCGAAATGCAATTGTCATACAATACAGTGAATAAACAAACACCACATGAGTAACAAGCATAAGCACTTGCCTTAAAATTTGTATGTGCATCATGACGTTGCAAACAAAAAAATGAAATGCTAGTTAATAAGTTCCCACTCAAAAACAAAAAGTAAAACCTTAAATTGACATAACTAAACATGATTAATACGCATCAACTCGTACAAGATCAACCATCAAAACAACATGCTCATAGCAAACACAAAAAGAGAATTTGTAAGACTTCCCAATAACACGAAATGCAGCAATGAGCTACTAAAATTCCTCTAGTACAACGCTGGCCCAAGTGCTACCAATATACAGCACGTACATCTTATGTACTATTTTTTTCGGTTGCAGTAAACTATTTTTCATTTTTCACACATACATGATACAACACTTTTGCACCACAAATTTCATGTTTCTTCGTATTATTATTAACTTATCAATAGACATAAACATATGGTTTACTTGAACAACAACAACAAATAGTAATAAACTTTATGCTTAGCACATAGTAATTAGAAGATGTGGCATTTCTGCATTTTTACACTGCTTTTAGAACTACCAACATATATCACTATATATATAGAGAGAGTTATACCTTCTTCTACTTCAAACCAAATATAATTATCTTCAAGACGAAAGTGAGAAGCATTCGTGCTGATAACGTGTTATGAAATGTTATGAAAGATAACTAAAAACAAGATGATTAGAGAAAGAGAGTGTTTGCATAATCTTTTATGTATCTCTCAATCACTTTACAATTGTCTTATTTATAAGAACAATAATACTATTAGGATGTTACAAAACTCAAGAGTCATACATATTAATATTCAGTGGGAGTTACATGTATCTAGACATCCATATGAATCTAGACATTTTATAACACATACATTATTTTCCAAAGTTTCTAACCTTAACTTATATACATACCTTTAGATTCACAAAGGAGATCCTGATCCATCATTAGGATTAATGAGCTACAAATTACAATGAACTGCAACATTTCACCAAGAGGTCCACGCTGTATACAACGAAGCAATATGTAGTATGGATTGCTTCCTCGAGAAAACGAAAAATAAAAAAATCTTATTTGTAGTTAGGCTTTAATTGCACTTGAACCCATTAAGTTCCACATGTTTATACTACGTTTGAATTTTGAATTTTACAAGAATTAAGGTAAAAATAGAATAATTCATTCTCATGAAATGAAAATTTTTGTGTTTAATTGTTCCATCAAAATAGAATAATTATTCTCATTTCAACTAAATTTATGAATTTTATTCGGGATATGAAATGACTCATTCCAGCCATAAATGGAATGAAATTTATTAAAGTGGTTTGCCACAACTGTAACTGAAGTGGACAATATGCTCTCGCAAAAATATTAGAATTGATTACTTCTATATAAAAATCACTACTTCACTCAAAGGCACATTGCTCGGTTGAAAATTAAAAGGGAAAAAGCAATGCTTATCTTTTGAATTATATTCTACAAATTAATTTCTCTGTTCTTACAGTTCTCAGCCTCATGTCATCACAAGCCAAGAAGCTAACCCTCTCATATATACCCACAACACATTCATTCCTGTTACAATATTATAACTAAAGGTGAGCCTATTCCCTAAAAAAACAACTAGACCAGTAAAGAAAATGGGATACAACAAATTTTGAATTCTCCACACATAATTCAAAATCTACAAAATGGTATCGAGTAGTCTAACTGCACGTTAGTCGTATCTACAAAATGGTATATGACAAAAGGCCGCAATCAACCAATTATTGATATTTTTAAAACTGGGGTTGATGTTATCTGTGTATACTTATTTTTGTGCAACTAGTGGAGCTAGCATTTTATAGGCATAGAAGGCTGTAGAAGACGAGGGGTATGAAAGCATTGTCAAGCTGTGCTGTGTATGCCTCTAGCAAACCACTCACAGTCACAGCTAGGAGAAGAGAGAACCAGTGCTGCATAAATTGAAGTAAATGCATCAATACACAGGAAATTGGTATGAGCTAGAAATTGAGAATCAAATATTCTATAAGATAACAGTAAAAATCATCAAGCTCTCTACTGAGGATCAAAGGAGGTGTCAAAAGTGCACTCATGGTTGTCCAAATGAAAATTGAGTGATACCTGTGTAAAAATATATCCAGTCGTGGCTAAAAGCGGGAGGAGAATAGAACAAGCTGCCAGGACAGAAGTTATGCCTGCTGCAGTGCCTTCTACGGTTTTTTCTAAACATCGGACTTTTAATTACTTTCAAGAATCAGAATTTTAAGCAAATCATAAAGCAGAAAAATTTTAAACTTACTGCCTGTCTTACTCCACCGGAGAACTCCATACTTGTGGCCAACCATTGAGGCCTGAAAAAATCCAAGACATCCAGTTAAATCAGCAAAACTTTCACATCACATCCTCTTTTATACAATCTTTGGGCCATACAACTAATGACCAAGATCAAATCTAATGGAAGACTAGTCTCAACTATCTAGAACAATTCTCAAAAATATCTAGGATATTTAAAAATTACAATAATCACATGAGAAAATCTAGATCACTCTATTAGAAACACTAACATGTAAAAGAAGATTCTAGGGACTTCCAACTAATGTAGCCAAATGAGCGCCTTATGGGTGTCAAGTAAGCGATAATATGGCATAATCCTGTTGAAAATATGCTTGTTGCGACACTACGCATAGAAATAACTCAACCAGTTTAAACTATATCTCACTATATCTTTTTAGAAAGCTCTTCTGGAGTACCACGTTCTGGATAAACGTATTTAGTACCAATTATCCAGAACGTATTTAGTACCAATTAATTGATTCGAAGAAACCAATTCCCATTGTACTTAGTACCACAAAAAGTGACATTTTCCGTTTCCAATTTCATTCACGTACTGCATCGAACCATGATGTAAATAACATTGGTATGGGGTTAGGTCTTGGTCACATTCAAGTATATGTAAACTCTAACAAGGAATTTCCGGTAATTGGTGACAACTATAAAGTCCTTCAACATGGTAGTTAGTACTAACTGAACCAGCTTTTCTAACTGCCTCTTATGTGTGTAGGAGTCAAGGGCATCTATTACACCATTATATATTATTTAATGACTTCAAAAGTAAACTTTCTACAATTTTTCAAAAGTATCACAGTCGAGATAAGCAAGTTGTAATGGCATATGGCCTCTCAAACGTGATAACACCATCTTAAAAGCAGAGTTGCAACTCCCAATCTTTGGGAGATGGTGTATTTTAGCCTCTCATTCATGCCGTAGTTAATTTATGAACCTTGTTATCTTTATCAAATACAGTGATATTAATATTTTCTTACATTTAGCATAAAATACCATGTCGTAAGAATTAAATATAATGTCTCTTATTTGTATAAGAAAACTAAACTAATAATTTACACCAATATTCAAAATTCAAGGTAGTAACAAACATTCTCACCATTGTATCTCCAATTCCAAGGCTCAAAATTCCAGCAAAAGGGGCTAGTGGTCGGTCATTGAAACCAGAAGACATCCAAATAGGAAGTGCACATCCCAATAGAAGTGAAAAATGGCTGAATTGTGACCAAAAAATGTATTAAAAGGAAAAGGAAGCGGTTGGTTCTTGATTAAAATGACATGTTCATACAGCTATATGCAATAGAGGAAAGAACAGGACACACCTGACAATAAGAAGATCAGAGTCACGATGATCAGTAAAAGCATTCATAAATTGATGCACAAGGTGTCCCAAAGGCCAAATTCTCCATAACTGCCTACAAAATTATGGTTATGCAAGCTTACACCAGACATACACATGCACACACCGAGTAAGGGGTAGAGAGATAAGAAGAGAGATTTCAATTTATGGATATTGTCACAGCAATGGCTATATATTGTAATACACCACCTTTTCTGGAATATAACTGCAAAACAGATCTTACTGCTGCAACTAGTCTGGAAAATTTTTTAAAACCTGTGCTTCTAGAGGAAGTTTTCTGATCTATAAGACTTAAAAGCCACAATAGAATTATGCTAAAGAAATGTGCATCATCCTGTTATGTATGATACAGAAACACACATTCAAATGCAAATATTAAAAGTTTAATTGCTTCTAGAACATCAAACCACTTCGTCAAATAACAGTATGCAAAAAACAGTTTTTCTAAGTCCTTTAATTCCTATTTCTTTCACCAAGGTCTTTTGCATTATGGTCAATGTGGAGCGAAAATCAGGACAAGGGTCTTTGGAAAAAAGGTAAATAGATTCAAATCACTTTATAAAAAAAACATATCCAGTATGGGAGAGATATCTGAAGAATCATAGTAATTTGAAAAAATGGAAAGCTATGAATAACAACTTGGTCTGGATTTGGACACCCCATTTGAGCGGCACAAAGGCTTCATGTACTATGGTTTATTTCTTTCCTCTTATATGTTGTTCTTTGATTTTGATGTCTTGAACGGCAAATAAAGTCCGTCAACAAAACTCCATTTCCCTCGTGTGAGAAAATTCTCTCATCCATAGAATTCCGGAGGCTTTGGAAAAAAGGCCCGATTATGTAACCACAGATTTTTGTATACAAGTTAGAACATCACAAATTGTTCAGCAACAAGTTTAAAATTTTCTTAGTCTTAGCAATTAAACACCCTCACCCTCTCCCCGAACAAAAGAACAAAAAAAACATGCACTGAACACAAATATTATTATATATGTCTTTAATGGCCAAGTGCAATGCTAAATAAAGAGTAAGGGACAGATTTTACAATTTTTTATATTTCATTTTCTCTTCCTTTTCCTTTCATTTCACTTGCTCTTTCCAGTTCCATATAAAGCCTTGAATTTGATATTATCTAGTTCTAATAATTTAAACTATAAATTATCAGAAGCAACAAATAATATTATAAATGACATGGAGAAAATTAAAGTTGACAACAATAATCAAGTTCACTAAAGAACTCACCCGAATAATTTCCAACATTAAGAAAACTGCCAAAGCTAAGCCGAATGCCAAATCAAGAAACTTTGGCTGGAGGATACAAGACAACAATTAAAACAATAAGATTGGTGGGGCAGAAAAAAGGTATTCCAAAATGCCAAAAAGATTCTACTTTGCACCCTAGATTACCTGTAAGATAAGGGCAGGTACAAACATTATAACAGCCATTAAATGATAGTATTTTCGAAGAAGAATTCTCTCAATCTTACTGCTCTTTGAAATGTTGTAAAACCGTATCACTGACGCAAATATAACAGCCACCCAATATATACATAATGAGAGCCTCTTGAATGGTTCCGAGAGAACAAAATCAAATACCCTGGTGAAAAAATAAAGATGCAAAACAAAATTATTATTCTGAATAAATAACTCAGATTTTGTCAGGCTAGCGGTAAACTAGGAAATAGAACCAACTAATAGTAAATTCTAATAGCTGTCATATATATGTAAGCACATGACACATGGGTAGTCTATATTTGAGTGAAGGATAAGAAAAGTAGTGTAGGTTAGTAAATTTACTTTTCAGCATTCTCTCTCTATAAATAGTGGTAGCTGAGAATTATTCTCCAAACATTATGAATTAGTAAATGAATGAAATGAAGAGAAGCTTGTTTAAGCTTTCTCCTTATTTTTTCTCTCTCCCTCTTCTTTCTCACGAACTCGGTGAATATCACTGAGTTCCCCTCTCCTTCCTCTGAATTCTCTCTCTAAACCTCTTTGTATCTCTGTTTCTCTCTATTTCTCTAGTTAGGCTACAACAGAGGCCTTACAAATTGGTATTTCCAGAACCATCATCTTCTTCCTCTGATCCTCTGCTTCTCTATCTTCAACCTCTAATATCTTCTCTTCTTCAAACCCAATCTGAGTTCTATTTCTTCTAGTCTCTTTTACACTTCTAAGACGCTCTATTACCAGCCCCAATTCACAAAAACTACTGCAGATCACAGCCACAAAGCAGCAGAAAAGGATTTTTGGTACTCTGTTTTTCAGCACACCAGTAACTCAACAAATTGAAGTGTTAATCACCTTGTATCGGGTATAATACTCTTCAAACTCACTCGTTTCAGTCAAAAATAGATAGCCCAAGCTATATTTTTCATAAACAACAACACCCAAGCATATTTCAATCCATAATTTTCAGATTCTATGATATAATTTGGTTTGATCTGATTTTGATTGTGTTTATAAGACTCAATTTACTTTGTTTAGCATACTTAGCATTAGTAAAACAATCAAAAACCAAGAAACTTCAAAAAATCCAATCCTTCATTTTTCAGTCCATATACAAACAGTTTTAGCTTATTTGTTAGTACAAGTACTTGTTACTGCCTTGGTAATTAGTATTCATACCAAGTGTTGAATCCTTTGGTGTTATAGCTTATTTGTGTGCTTATTTACTCTGATAAATTTCAACTAAGCAGCAACTAGTTGGAATTAAGCTTTGTTTCTCCGGAATACTCAGTTTGCTTCAATGAGGAAGTCCAATTCTCACTTAAAAAGTTACTCAAGTTCAATTACTCTAACCAGTATTGCTACTACTTGATTGTTTTGTTGAACTCACAATCTGTGATTCATTGTCATTCTAAATTTCTGACAACCTTGGCTGAACCTGCACACCAAGTGTTCAACCAAATGATTCAACAAGATTTTTTGAGCTATAGAGAGTATACAAATGAGAAGTTGTAGCTCATAAATGAGAAAATAAATTATTTCGTAAGTGGTATGAATGATTTGCTGAAACAACAAGGCTCAGATATTGAGAAGGGTTTGGTTAAACTCTTTGGAGATAAAATAAGGGACAAGAAGCCAATTCACATTGGCTATAGAGGAAACAAGGGATTTTTTAGAAATCCCAACCATACTGAGAAGTTAAGGGCCAAAAGATGTCCAATAGAGGTGTAGGAAAAATTTTGATAAAGAAAATGAAGAGGGAAAGGAACTTAGGCATCTCAAGCTTGTGTTCCCATCATTCACTAAAGGTGATAAAGAACATGAAGAGGGAATTGTGTCTTTGACCAAAAGGTTGAATTAAATGACAACATTCAACAAGGTACTACACAACCAAAAAATATGGAGAAGAGTTCTGGTATGAAGTCCCTGTGATTGATAATTGTCCTAAAGTGGAGCAAGGATTCATGAAGGAAAAAGGAATGTAGCACTTCTTGAACAACAACAAGAAGTTTTCTTGGAAGGGGAGCTGTCAAGGCAGCCTCACATGTTGCAGCTCAAGCTAGAAAATGAGGATAGAAACACTAGCATTTCAGCTCCACAAGGTCCCAAGCCTTGTACTAAATTTTTTGACAAAATGGGATGCAATCAGGATGTTGTTTATCATCCAATTCAGTCCCAAAATGAATGGTTTGCATCTCTTAAACCTTGGACAGATAAAGTGAAGATGTCCAGTCAAAACATGCACTTAGAGAAAACCGGAACAACAAATTTATCTCTCTATGCCTATCCTGAGTATGTTGAAAAAACCACTAGCCTATTTCTCCAACCCTATGATCATAGTAAGTTCAGTAAAAGTTTTGCAAACCAGCCTAGCTTCCTTACCAATACACATGACAATCAATCTCAATTCCTTATTAATAGTTCCACCTTCTCAAACAACCTTAAAACAGCTTCTTACTTGTCCTATGAAAATGCTTCAGATCAAAGACTTGGTAGAATCGTCAAGGGATTTGCTACAATGAGTTTAGCATGGGTTTCCTTAATAAGTATATGGAGAATATTGGGAATAGCTCTAAGGAAGCTATGATGAACAAGAGCACTTGCATTTTCCCTGATATTGTTCTTGTTGGAAACTCTACTGGAAGTTACCAGGTTCAGAAGTTAGTGAAGGACATTACAAATGCTAAGAAATTCTACAAGAGCAATGACTATGGTGAGGTTGTTCAGGTTAAAGTTTTGACAGGTAAAAACAAGGAAAAGGTGATCTTAAACAAAAAAATCTTGTCCCTAAGTGACTTCAGAAGATATTCCCTATTTAAGTGGAAAATGAAGGAAAATAAAAATTCTTTGGAAACTTGTGTTGTAACTCCATTGATGCAACACTTCTATCTTGTGATGTTTAGCACTAAAAACAAAACAAAAAAAATCTGCACTAATGGTTCAAGAAGCAGTGTATTGTCTTTATTTATTTGAGGTATATAAGAAGATAGGTCAGTTTGAGGTCAAAGTAGCTTGGAAGAACTTAAAGGAAATGAGCATTCTATTAAGAGAAACGAACACTTGGAGGCTACTACCAGTTGAACCTACTTCAAACAGATTCAAATGTGGTAAATGTCATCTCAATAGGAAGAGGTCATGTAGTAATTTCATACTAGTTGTTGCACTATGGATAAGTCATCATATGTACTTCCAAGACATTATTTTGCAAAGAATACATGTTTCTAGCAAGAGGTTGCAAATGATACAATACAAGATAGCAGAATTGGTGTTACTATGAATGGAGAGGATTCATCTTTCGGCAGCTATAAGTGGTCACTCTTTAAATGGAAAATGAAGCAAAAAGAATGTGCAAATGACCTCAGAGTCTCTCCTTTAAACTATGGGGTATCCCCTGAAATTCAAGGAGAACAACAGCTGAAAATTCAACAAGGAAATTGTAAAGCAAGACTTTTCATCGAACATGTGAACAAGCCTCGCAATGGTAAAGTTTTAATGAGCAAACTCCAAAGCTTCATCTTTGATCTTTGGGGAAATTATGAAGAGCCTGGGTTATAACTGTTTTGTTTTTTGTACAAATTCACGAGGACGTGAATGTTCTAAAGAAGGAGGGAATGTCAAGGGTAAACTGGGAAATAGAACCAACTAAAAGTAAATTCTAGTAGTTGTCATATATATGTAAGCATATGACACATGGGCTAGTTAGTTATATTTAAGTAAAGGATAAGAAAAGTAGTGTAAGGTAGTAACTTTACTTTTCAACATTCTCTCTATAAAAAGTGGTAACCGAGAATAATTCTCCAAGTATTATAAATTAAGTGAATGAATGAAATGAAGAGAAGCTTGTTTGTTTAAGCTTTCTCCTTATTTTTCTCTCTCCATCTTCTCCCTCACAAACTCAGTGAGTAAACACTGAGTTCCTCTCCTTCTTCCTCCCTTTCTCTGAATTCTCTCTACACCTCTTTATATCTCTGTTTCTCTCTATTTCTCTGGTTAGGCTACAACAGGGACCTGACAAATTTATTATCCAAAACAGCAATGGAAAAAACTTGAAAGAGTATTAGCCACCAGGAGTATTCCAAAAAAATTCAAATGGTGATGTCAGTAAATGGTCTCTATACTTATACAGGAGAGGCAATGAAGAAGTACACCCAAATGGTCATACTTTCAAGTTATACACTCCATGCCCTTTCAGTCATTTCACTTGATCAATCTATCTGATAATTGAGCAGCGTAGGCCTTAGTTGTCACCTAACCTCATCATTATGTCACTCCCTTTGTTACTTAACAATAAAATATAAACACACAAATAATAAATGAGATGCTAGAAAACATACAAGTTGACAGCCAAAACCTAGATATTTCAGCCATATAAAATAGAACATCAAAAACCAATATTCTAACTTCCTCTTTATTACTATTTTGGTAAATTAACTTGCTAGTTTTAATGAATTGGAATCAACTAAATGATTTAATGTTAGAACTGTAAGTTTTATAGAGCACCTACTGTTTTGAAGACTTGTGAAGCCACATCAAGTTATTTTCCATCCACAATAAGATTACACAAAGGATTGGCATCAAATCCTTATCTTTTTGCCTTTTTTTTCTGGATGACCTTATAAGACATTCAAACTGAAGGGCAATGGTCATAGTTGTCACGGCACCGCGGCGAGTCATGGCGATAGCCGATTGCCTGGACGCCTAGGCAACAAAACGACCGCCATAACGCCCGTATGGCTACAAGTCGTTTACAATGTGCAATTTATATATTATTTATTTTACTTAACAAGTATATTGGCAAAACAATTTCATATACATTAAAACTCAAAACATAACACTATGAAATAACATTAAAAGCATAATTATGTAAATACTTAGCAATAACAATCCAAAAACAAAACACTTGATATTAAAAATTAGTAAAAGAAATGAAGAATTCAACAAACACCACATAGAAAATAAAGTTGCAATCAACCATCACAAATATGTAGTCTGATAAAGATGTGTCGAATCCGATTACTAAAAAGTTTTTTAGGGTTTTATTTCCTTTCTCTCTGGTCGATGGATCATGGGTTTTTAATCGATGGGTCATGGGTTAATGGATCAGAACTGTAAAATACTTTGATTGGGCCAGAGTTGCTAAGGCGTGCGTCATGGTGTCGTCAAGGCGTCCCAAGGCGTCTCAAAGTGCAAGCCTTAGCAGCTCCACCTCAAGGCGCCCATAGCCGTATCATTTTTTCATCGCCTGGACGCCTTAACAACTATGGTCATGGTGTATCTTATTTTCTGATGATATTGTGTCAATTGATGAGACTAGAAAACATGTAAATGTTAAGATAAGATATGAAGAAGTATATAGAAATCCAAAGGATTTAGATTAAATTGGAGGAAGACATACTACACGGAGAAGGATTTCAGCAATGTAATATACAGAGATGCCTTGTAACTACATCAGAAAAAAGAAGGATGAATTAAAACCTTGGGATCAATATTGAATAAAAGGCGCAATGTTGATGAGAACGAAGCCACATGATTGAAGTAGAATGTATAAAGTGTCATTGTGCATCAAGGGTTTACTACGATGGTAAAAGTTCGGATAAGTTGAAAGCAAAATCTATATGAGGGCAGTGAGGTCAACAACGTTATATGAAGATGGATGTTGAGAGACAAAAAAAAGCACCAGGAGCATAACATGGGAGTTGCTTAAATGAAAATATTAAGCTAAATGTGTCTCATGTGAACATGCAAGGTTGTATAAGATCTGAAATGAGGACATTTGGAAAAGTTGAGGCAGCACCAACTGAGGAGAACAACAAGGAATATTGGTTAAGATGGTTTGTTCATATTCAACGTCGGCTTATAGGGCTATAAATGCAATGGTGAGACGAGGAGTTTACATCACAATATAACCATAAGAAGAGGGAGAGGTAGACCAAAAATTACTTGGGGGAAGTAGTAAAAAAGAATTGAATATGTGGGGTATAAATGAGAACATGGCCTATGATAGAATTGAGCAGAAGGGTGCAATCTACATATTAAATGCTAAGTAGGGTTTTTTTTTGTTTCTCTCTCCCTTTTTTCATTGTTTCCCTTTTTTTTATAATTAGCTTTTTATAATTTATTTATTCTATTTATCTCTATTCTTTTATTTTATTTTCTAAGTTTTATTTAATTATATCTTTCTATTTTCCTCCTTGCCTTTCTACTTTTACTCATATTATGATATTCATTTCAACCTACCCAAGTATTTTGAGATAGAAGGAATTGTTGAGTTGAGTTGCAGCTCAACTCCTAAAGAACCAGAGTCGTGTATAAAATCCATGCTTAATTAAAATAAATAAATAAACAGAGAAGATAAAAGATATACAAATAGGGACAAAGCCCAACACTCCAAAGCTTAAGGAACACATTGATGTAATCCCCACAAGATTATTATTCCACGGATTATTGATTATTGAAATTAAGCAAAGAGCTATTTTCCTCTCTTTCGTGGTTGAGAAACCCTCGAGGTAGTGGTGTGCAAAGCATCAGTGAAGTAAAAGATCCTTGAGGTAGTGAGGTGCAAAATCTCCCCCAAGTTAATTTATACTTGTTCTACCAATTATTCTCAACAATTATTTATATCCAAAAGTCGTACTACATCACTCTCATATCCACTAACGCTTTAGAATCAAGATACCACATGTGGTTTACTTGTCAAATCCTGAATTAAAGAGGACAGCCACAACACTTCTGACCCCAAAGTAAATCTACCAACACAGAAGAAAGATAACACATTAAACATAAAATGCAGCTGTAATTCAATAATGAAATAAGTCGTGAAATAAGTAGTACCACAATAACGGATGTGCAGGAAAATCTTGGACTAACTGAATCCATGATGGAACAATCACAATCAAGATAAATGCCAGAGAAGCATAGAACAAGGCAGATCTTCCACGATCATGGTCTAGTCTAACTTCAGAGTATGATAAATTTGTAAAGTGTTCCCAAATTCGGAGAACATGTTTAAAGAACAAGGGAAAAAGAATGAGGCCAAGCAGCATGCCCTGCATGTGAGAAACAATAAACTTCACCAACCAGCTACAAGTCAAAATTAATCGTTCCTCATCTACTTTGCCATTCAGGCAAGAGAGAGGATTGTGGGGTTAACGTCACAACGAATGTAGACCCCGTCATACCTGAATAATGGTGCTTATCTCATTCCTTTTGATTTCGGAGTGAACGAAATTTAATTCAGATGCTTTCAAGTATCCATAAATCTGTTCACACAAGGCATAATGTGCTTAAAAATTATATTGAACACCCAGCATGCAAGAAACTAAAACTAGCATGCATTGGAGAAACTAACCTTCACAGCTGTACATGCAAACATGTCTCCGAAATAGAGAACAAGGCCAGCAGTAACCAAAAGTGCTTCCCCTAAGAAGAGACAAAATAATGTAATTTACCTCTCAGAGAAGTAAAAACGTTTCACATAAACTACACAAATAACAAGCCTACACCTTCAAAGGATAAGGACAACTGTTGAAAGAAAGATTTCATTTCCAGAGACAATCAAATTCATCTCATTGTGACTGAACTAATGAAGAAGAGATACTAAAGCACTTAACATTAATTCTAAATATAAAGACAGTATCGAACCCAGAGACCGACTATAAGAAACAGAATGAAACTCTCAAATGTAGTAATCAAAAAGTATACAAAAGATTTCACATTTACGTATCAGAAGTTGTAAACTTGAAAACTTCAACTTCAATCAAATTTAAATAAGGAATTAATTATACATGAACACAATTATAATTCTATAATTCAATTAGAATTTACTGAAATTGGCATTCACCATAGTGTAAACACTTGTTAGAAGAAATATTTTTATTTACAATATCCATTCTTCAGGGCATTTGTTATAATTGGCATCAAGGTCCGTCCTTGGGCCATTTATACAGTACAGGATAGAAACATCAGAATACTTGAAACCTGGAGATATCTAAGATTGATTTTCGTTTGAAAATAGCTAGCTTCACTTGATTCATGATCTATTCACAGTTACTCCACTCAGGTGCATTGAAAATATGACGTTCTGCACTAAACTTTACATTGCCAGAATTTGGGCATCATAAAATGAAAAATAGAATTACAGCCTAATAACAAGTGAAATGGGTACCGACTCATCTGCAAAGTATTACTGGAAGGAAACATCTCTCTTTTACTTCTTTTTTTAGAATGACTTTAAGAAATTGAGACATATATTATGCTTAAGAGAATATGCAAGACTCTAATCATTCTTAATTCTATCTCTATAGGAAATAGCTCTAATCATTGGATTCTTAATCTTCATTTGTGAATTAAGAATTAAGAAGCAGCAGAATAAGTCAGCTTTCTCTTCCATGAACTCCTGACGTTAACCTTTTCAATAGGGATATTCTTTTTAGCTAAAACGCAGGGAGGCATCTAAGAAAGAGGCATAATCGTGTTGGACAAGAATTGGATGTTGTCACTCTGGGGACTCTTTGACTGAAATATGATACTTCAACATGTATTAGATTTGAAAAGATAGGTTTTTTCTTTTTAAAATGAAAAAGGAAACATAAGTATTAGACAAACAAAATTAAAGAGTTAACCGTAACAGAAGAAAGAGAATGGTAAAAATAAACTAAAAAAAATGTTGGTCGCTGCACTAAAATGAGCAATTTCTTCGAGAGCAAAACAGAGAATAGTCATCCTACATAAGTTTATAAACGGGTTAAATACACTTTTCCCCACTCTTCTCAACCTCGGTTTACAAATGCATTATTGAACTGAAATTTTTTTCATTCAACTCACTAAACTACAGTTTTTTTACAAATCGTTACAAATTCTGTTAAATTGTTGGACTTTTAACGGATTGACCAGCACATGACAGATAGACTTTGTACATGTCATATATATGTCCACATGGCATGTCATGGTGAAAAGAAAAAAAAATATCCAAAAGCCAACAATTTAAACAAGTTAACCAAATAAAACAATAAAAAAAAAGCAACCAAAAAAAATCTTTTAACTTCACAATTATTAAATAGAAAAAAATTAATAACTTAAATGTTATATTATATTATATATATATATATATATATACATTGCTAAAAAATTGAATTATTTTAAATTAAAAAAATTAAATTAAAAAGTTAAAATATTTAAAGAAACAATAATGAAAAGTTAATTACCTTCTCAATTAAATTAGCCCCTTTATCAAAAAAAAGTAAAATAAGCCCATTTGTTAAGTAGATCCAAAAAAGAATTTGAGAATGAATTCATTCTCACTCAAATCAACTCCTTTGCTTCAACGCTTTCCTTGATGTTCTCCAATAAAAGGTGAAAAATCACCGCCACCACCACCTCCACCTACACAACAACCGCCTCTATAACCACCATCCCCTCCATAACTACCTTCACGACGACTACAGCTGCGGATCCATCGTCACCACGCTTGCTTTCAATAAAATTTATGATCAAATCTAAATCAACACAAAAAAGTATATACATACACACAAACAGACACACTTTCTGCAAATCTGGATATTTTCTCATTTCATCAAACGAATCTTACTTTTCGAAGAGGAAGAACTAAGTCAGGTGATGCATCCAATGGTTGATACTTCTTTTTTTCTTCAATTTGAAATCTTTCTTCGTTCTCTTCAAATTTGGGTACTGAATATTTGAGGACAATTTTGTGTGTAAATTAATTTGGGTTAAAGTTCTTCAATCGACCAACAATAATAGTTTTTGGCATTTGGGTTTTATTCAAATTCACATTGAATCCTCGATGAAGATTAAATTTTAGTAGGAATTGATAAAGATTTATCTAAATACATAGAATTTACAATACATAAGATTTGGGTTTTTTTTTGTTTGAATTTAGTTTATTAATTAAATTAGAATAAAAGTATAGTTTAAGAAGGAGATTGATGTTACAAAGAAAAAGCTAGATTTTGCAAATGAAATTATTCAACAAATTGGCAAGAAGCTTGAATCAGAAGAAGAAGAAGTCAATAACGTTAATAATAATAATCCTTCCATTTCAAAATATTAGATAATTATATATTTTTAAAGTGAACTTAAAATATTTAAAAATCAAAAAATCATATGAATTCATTAATTTTATATAAATACATTTGTAAAAATTATACATTAATATATTTTATTATTAATTTAATTATTTGTTATGTATATTAATTTGATTTATATTTTGTTTAACTATTTGTTATAGAATTGAGTATAATTTAATTTAATTAATTATCCAGCTCAACTTCTCTCCTTGTCAGCATATCATGCATGTGGCACATAGATTTGCCGTTAATATTTTAACAAAGATGAAGCGGTTTTTTTATTTTTGTAAAAAATTACGAGCTCAATGAGTTAATTAGTAAAAAAATTCAGTCTAGTTATGCATTTGTAAACCGAGGTCGAGTAGAGTGGGGAAAAATGTATTTAACCGTTTATAAACACTTAAATGTGCGTTGTTTTTAATAGTGTATATATCAATAAATATGATATATATATATATATATATATATATATTCATTTTCATCACTATGATTGTGGACCAGTGAAGATTATTATTCTCAAATATCATAAGTTACAAAAAATTTGCCTTAAAGCCATACAATAATTGATATCCTACTAATTTAGAATCCTTAGGCTGTAAACTTCTGTTCTGCAATTTGGATTAGAAGAACTACAGTATCACAGCATCCACACGTTTTCACAAATTTCTAATTGTGTTTAAACATTATTTGTATTTTAATTAATAGCTTCACTGAGCGGTAAACAAATTCAAAAAGATAATGACATACCAATGGACGCACATGCCGGAAAAGTATGAAGCACGTGCTGAATTAATCTTATGGCTGCTAATCCATGAGAGAGTACCCACAATAACATTAATGTTGTATACCAACCTGTAATATAACGATGTGAACAATCAACAATAAGCAAGATGACTCACATACAAAATACTACAGTTCAAATATTTCGTTTGGGTTGGATTACGTAATATTAAGAACAACTGATATCTTCAGTCAATATACCTCAATAATGAAAGACATTTAAAAGGTAGAGTCACGAGATTACCATTAAAGGATTTAGTGGTAAATGACACACACAGAACTGCAGCATACAATGTTATGAAACCTAAGTTCAACTTTGTCTCCCAATAACTGTGTAAACTGAACGAATTAGTATTGTTGGATTGGTAGCGAAGAATGAAGCAGAGAAAAACAAGCACACTGAAGCAGCTGGCAGTTGTGGCCCAATACTGCAACCGCAGATATTCAAGCTCTGTTCAAAAGAAAGATTATAAACAACCAAACATACAACATAACAGGATCATCAAAATCCTTGAGAAGTTAAAATTTCATATAATTCTTATGAGAAAAATAAGTTCAAGTATATGAAGCATAATAATCCTTCCTCTGTTCCAAAATATAAGCGCATATTTTTGCATTTGGCATATCAAATTGCTCTTATGACTTATAATTTGGAACGGAGTAAGTATTTCAGATGCTAATTCAACATGAAAGTTAAACCAACTGAACTGCAATCTTTACCCATTTATGATGTCATGAAATTGAGGGTATTGGTAATATTGCCAGTTAAATGATCACAAGAATATTTGGTGCTAAAAATATAAATAAATGCATACACGAAAAGATAAAAGAAATTTAACATGGTTCGACATGAGGCCTACTCCTCGGACGAAGATGGATCTAAAGATTCACTATGAGAAATTATGAATAAAAGTGGTGGCAGTTCAAACACTCAACCCAAACACAAAATACACCAAATAATCCGCATACAACCGCTAAGGTACTTTTATAAAATCTAAAACCAAATCTATATATACTAAATCACAGTACATAACACAATATGTTGACATCTGTCATTCTAAAAAATTAACACCTGTCCATCCTAATTAATGCTCCTATTTTCCCTTGACAAAAATACCCTTACCAACCCTATCTTTGCCCAAATATCCCACTGACGGTTTCTCATATCCATTTCGCAAGCTTTTCCGCAACTTTATCAGTTTTCGATGGAGAGAGAGGCTGCTTCTGCAAACAGAATTTCTAAACTTGTGGGAGTGTTTGGGAGTGAGAGAAAGCTTCTTCGTTGAAATACTGTTGAGGCAAAGTGACCAAGATTATCTCCCTCCCCGTTATCAAAATTATCTCCCTTTTCACTTGCACAATCTGTCGAATCCCCAACTGAAACTAAAAGCCTGACCTGAGCACAGGTTCATATCACAAGAGCTCCCTCTTTTAATTTTTTATTTTTCTTAGAAATTCAAAAGTACAAGTTAAATACATTGAATATGAGTTAAAATCAGTGTCATTCTTTCGATTTTTTCGCTGTTTTGATTTTCTTTGGAAACAAGATTATTTATGTATATGATTTTTAAAAAAAAAATTATGTATTGTTATTATTATCTTTTATATGATGTTTAATTTAATTAACTAGCTAATTTTTCATACAATACATGGGTTCTTGCTAAGTTTATTTGATGCTTCTTTTCCTTTTTCTCATGGGTTGGTATTACATATATTATATAATATATTGTGTGACCTTTTCAGAGTATCTTGGGACTGATTTGCATCAGTTCTGGAAGGATTGAGCATTGATTTCCTTGATGAATATTCTTTATGGAACTTGCTTAATATAGGCAATTATACTCCAAACTGACAATGAGGGGTAGTTTTACTTATGAATTTACTTATTGGGTCACATGAATATCATATCACAAAATAACAAATTCATTGAAATTCCTGCTTTATTTCTGAAAATTGCTCCAAACATTTCTTCCTAATTGAACTATTATCTGATCCTAATTTATATTTGGTGTTCTGCACTTTATGTGATGAGAAACCTCGAGTTTGTAACTAAGGTAATGCTTTTTTGTCATGTCAGACCGGGTGTTCTGTCTGGTATACTGAATTGCAGGGATAGAGAATACTCTACCAATAGAACCTTGATATATTGGTGGTCCTGTTATCAAAGGATTTGGGCGTGGCTCAAAGGTTCTTGGAATACCTACAGGTGCCTAAATTTTATTCCCACCATTGCAAATTACTCCCTACGTTCCAAATTATAAGACCATTATTGACTTTTGAAAATCAATTTGAGAAAGTTTCAAACTCAAAATTGAGATGTTTCATTAAAAATTATGAAACAATAAATCTTACAATGAGTAGTACTTATTAGAAAGTTTATAATATTCATCATTATATTGACAAAAATTAAAGAAATTATTAGCAAAATGACTTTTAAAATTATAAATATAAAAGTGAGTGCCTTATTTTTGAAGAGGATAAGCTATCTCCTTAATTTTTACAATTTTTTAGACTTTTAGTAAGTTGCTCTTATATTCTTTGAACAAAGGGAGCTTATGGTTTTCGTCCCATCTAAATGCTATTGGTGTGAAATCACAATGTTTCTTCTGTTATACCTTGCTTTAATTGATTTTTTGCATTTCAAAATCTAAATTGTTATGTGACAAGTAGTTTCTTTATAAAATCTTTCACTTCAGTTTTGTACAATCAAAAGATTGTTTGGTGGGTTGTTCTTGATATGACCATGAGGAGGTCTTACCTTTGCTTACCGATGGTGTGCTCCTTTTTATGGTTTCCTCTTCTGTTGACTAATCTCATCAAGTTCAGTTTTTACTGGTTGTATTTGCTCTTTTAGCTAATTTATTCACAGAAAGCTACTCAACCATCCTTTCAGAACACCCTTCGGGTGTCTACTTTGGTTGGGCTGAATTATCAACCCGAGGCGTTTACAAGATGGTCACGAGTATTGGTTGGAATCCTTATTTTAGGTTATAATCTAAATTTGAACAAGTTTTCATTTTGCAGTTTCAAAATGATTGTTAATGATTTTAGGAGCCATGGTTGCTACATGACTTTGACGAGGATTTCTATGGTGAGGAGTTATGCCTTGCTATCGTTGGATATATACGGTCTGAGGTATCACAAAATGCGACTAATATTATTTTCAAAGATCAATTTCCCTCTTATCATTATCCTCATTTAACTGACAGTAAGTTGCAACATGACAGGCCAATTTCCCGTCCCTCGAAAGCCTGGTAGCTAAAATTCATGAAGACCAGAAAGTCGCAAAAACGACCCTTGAACTCCCATTGTATTCACAGTACAGGGATGACACATATCTGAAAAGCTCTTTGCATGGGGAGAACAGTCATTTATAAATTTCAGAACTCATTCTGGGCCTCATATTGTGATTCTAAAATGCTACACATTTCCTTATTTAAAAGGCAAATGGTTGTGCCACCTACATGAATATTATGCAATGCAAGGAGATATATGTTGTGAATTGCAATATTTTGGATAGTTAATTCTTAAGGGTTTAAGCCCTCATTTGATAAATGTCATAATAAAACTACTAAATTATACATTTCCATCTTATAGGATGTATGATGGTTTTAAATTAAAAACTTTTAATTAATCATAATAAATGATTCCTTTTTAATTCTTTTTTAACCTTTCTACAATTAGGACCAATATCTGCAGCACAGAATAGAAAACCACAAACAAAATTAGTTATATAACAGCTACCAAATCATGCCTTAATGCAAAAAAAATAAAATAAATAAATAAAGGAAAGAAGAAGAAAAGGTTCTATAACAAACACTGAAAGGGGAAATATTAATGAAAGACTAAGCATCAAGCAATGACAACAATGACAACAGACAGAGGTTTTGTCATATACAATAGCTGAGGAATGACACGCATGAATTTGTCACGACTATTTTTTGCCATGAACTACATTTTTTATGTGGAAATTTGAAAAGTTAGATACCAAAGACAAACAACTTCCTACAGAAACCTTGAATAGAAGAAGGCTTTGATAATTTTGCAGCACAAATTGTTTTTCATTTAAAAATTCCACATATATTTATATTTATAAGTAAAAATTCTACACACAATTTATATTAATTTGTTTTTCTGTGTAAAATTTGATCATTGCACAACAATCTATCATGTTTTTATTATATTTTAATTTATTAATTGTACGTACACATTTATTATTAAAAAATTGAACAATCCCGCCGCAACGCGCGGGTTTGTATCTAGTATCATTCTATAATACAGGATAATAGACACTTGAAAATTTTAATATTTTTCTTCACTTCTTCATTGCTTCTTTCTAATTTACTTCCCATCACCTGTTATGAGTTCCAAAGTACAATCTTAGAAAAGAAACATGCATAGTTTGGAATTAATAACCACTGTTTAATCAAATGCAAATTATGCAATTACAATTATATATGATGTCTAGGATTAAATTAGCCAGAGTTTATTTCAACCCCTCTCATCACAATTATTCCCACCAGCATCAAAAACTGAATACCAGATCAACAATTAATAAAATTAACACCCAAAATTCGCAACTTTCACAGCTATTAAGCAGCAAAACATTTTTCAAATTAACAATATTATACCTTCAACTCCAATTTCATTAACCAAAACCGCTCTGGACAACTGTATCAACCTCGAAAATAAAACACCCGGCAGCGAAACCGCCCCCAGAAGAATCCCCGATGAAGCCCCTGGTCTATACACAACCAATTTCAATAAAATATCACAATACACACACATATATTACATAATTCAACGGATTAATCACATATATAAACCATAATTGACCCAATTGTATTCCGATCACAAAAAAATTCAAAAACCCTAGAAAGTAAAAAAATTGATGAAAACACTACGATACCTGGTGTTCAATAAGGATGAGTGGCAGCGGTGGGATTCAACGGCAATCTCGACGGAGAGGGAGAAGAGGGAGAGAAGAAAGAGAGAAAGGGATTCATAGAGGAGAGAGAAAGAAGTGGAGTAAATTATACGTAATATGAAGAAAGCAACCACGACTCTCTCGCCGTTCAAAAGCGATGAAGAAGCCATGGCAACCATTTGTAGTCGAATTGTGTTTGTTTGATACAAAGAATTGGGATTTATCGATGAATAATTTGGAACTCAAAAGGATAAAATTTGCCGGAAGAAGATGATGACGAAGAGTATGACATTGCAGGCGGAGGAGGTGGTCTTTGGCGCGAAGTCACGGACGAGGTTTCATTAATAAAATTATTTTCAACTTAAGTATTAAAACTTTGCCAAATACTGTAAACTATTTTTTTTAACTGTGATTAAATTTATATTATAAAATTGTAAAGTGCATAAGGACATAATTAGCCCACAAAAAAAAAAAAAAAAAACAGTGGACCCAGTCAATAGCTTCTCGAATAATTGTAGGGGACATTTTTTCTTTGGCGTTCTAATGACGTTCTAAGATATATAATATAATGAAGAGTTATGCAGGCAATATAAACTCTATTTCTTGTATGTATCCAAATTATACCTAAAATACTGTTTTTTACAAAAATTTCAGGTGAAATAAATACTATACATTTTTTGAGAGGTACTACAAAAAAAAAATCAAAATAAATAAAATAAAAAAATAATGTAGCTAGAATGTCAGCAAAAAAATGTCCCCTTCTAGACTCTAGCTTCTCAGTCTTCTCTCCCCGCGTTTTTGGGGTCATTTGTTGAATCAGTTCTAGTTAGTTTAACCAATTTCACCTACAATTCAAGCTGGTCAAGTTAATATTGTGACCCGATAAAAATTTAAAAGAAAACATGCATTTATGTAAACTAATTTTCAAATATCTTCTTGAAATTAAATCTAGTTAACTGTTTTTTCATACGAAACAAATATAATTAATGAATTATTAGTTTAATAGTGGTCGACATGTAAGGACTATCCAAACGGTTAATTATAGGACTAGTGTACCTCATACTCCATATGTAGAAATATTGTTAATAGATTTGTGTAAGATTTGCCTTGGTGATGAAAGTAAGTAATTAAGTAACCAAATCAAAGTAAGTAATATATATTATCTTCTATGATTGATCAGCTTGGGAGAACTACCCCCATCTACTTCTTATTTATCAATGATAAATTGGTATTTAGACTTGAACTATATATATATATATATTTCATGCATCATTTTCACGTTGTTGGAAAATTTCTAATACTCCCTCCTGGCCTCTATCCCGGACAAAAAATAAAGTCCTACTTTCTGTGTGATCTATCCATTGATAATGCATGTCCAGGAAAAACTGTCCTACTTCATTTATGTAATCTACTGAAAATGGTACGGGATCTTTTTTCTACTTGCAAACATTTGAGTTGGTTCATTTCTTAGATGCTAATAGAATGTATGATATATTTTAACTCGCTCCGGCCACTACTTTGTCATAAAATTTAGACATCAATACCTTATATATAAATACAGTAAAAGCTATCCTTTCAATTGAAAAACTCACTGAGTCAATTAAATATTAACTCGCTCAATTAAAAAACTCAAGAACGAGTCTTTCTTCATTGGACCGACTCCTTCTCTTCTTCTCGATCGATTCTTTTCCTCTCAACCCTTTTCGGCTTCGTCTTCGTCTTCGTTTCCTTCTCGCTTAATAAATTCAATCGACTCCTCGAAGGGTTTAAAAAACTTCAAATTCCACAATTAGTCTCAACCGTGCAACAGATTCTCCAGAGAGCTTTCAGAATTCAAACGGGATTAAACATCAAGATGGGCAAGTTGTGGTTAATGCCTTGGCCATTATTCCTGGTAAGAGAAAAGGTAGGGGTGGATTGTGGAAAAAGCTATTGTGGAGAAGAAAGAAAGCTAATACCAAGAGACCGCTCTTCCAATATGATGCATAATACTACAATGAAA
Organism: Panax ginseng; assembly: GCA_020205605.1. Classification (NCBI taxonomy): domain Eukaryota; kingdom Viridiplantae; phylum Streptophyta; class Magnoliopsida; order Apiales; family Araliaceae; genus Panax; species Panax ginseng. The sequence continues at coordinate 10,886,777 of CM035138.1, read as the reverse complement.
TGTCACTAAAGGTATCATTAGGGCTTTATCTTTTTTGTTGTTCTGTTTGTTCTTTAGGGGCAGCAGGGGTGTTGGGAGGTTGGAGGAAGAGAGGGGAAGAGAGTGAGCATGGTTCTCTCTCTCTCTCTCTCTATATATATATCCCGATTTTCTTAAATCTCCCCAATTATTCTATTTCTCCCTCCAAATTTATATTTACTTTTACATATAAAAATTTGATTTGTTCCAATTTTATTTATGTATCTGCCATATGCAAGTTACATGTTTGATAAAATGTCAAAGAGAAAAAACTATCAGATATTCGCAAGGTTTCTTAGCTTCATGGTATTCATTTTTTACATAACCAACAATTTCGTGTGTTGAGTTTGTATTTATCTCGCTATTTGTACAGATAAGAAAATCAGTCGATCCATCAAGATTGAGAGCAAAACAAGGGGTCATTGTCAATATGTCATCCGGATGGGGAAGATCTCATCATTTCACGTGAGTAAAAGTTTAGAATTGGTGTATATGTTTGTTTGTCAGGAATTTTATTTTATCATCTATTAAGTTAATCATTTTGATGAATCTTTAATTTGTTCTGCATTTATCCTTATATTATGTTTGCAAATGCAAGTAGTTTAAAAGGAAACTATGCAGCTATATTGCAACAAATATTCCCATTTTGCTAATCCAAAAAGAATGGTTAAGACCATGGATGATCGTAAGTCGGGATAGAAACTAACAAGATTACAAAAGCTTTTGGAGAATTCAGGTGAGAACCATATTATCGTTCATCATATGTTCAAATATTGTAAAACAATTTGGAGAGATATTGCTTTTTAATCAACTTTCTGATCTAATCTATACTTTTATCAACTTGCAATTCAGATCTGGAAAGACACAAACTTCGCTCATACCCTCTGCGCTTTCAACACAAAAGTACTTTCTAATCTTAGTAATCGACACTTGGTAACCGTGTATAATTTTTTGATGAGGCTTAGCTCATTGCACAGAATGATCTCGATTTCAAGTTATTAAGGAGTATAGTATATGCAATTCATGGAATAAACTACTAATTTGAATATTCAAAACTTTAACTATGAAATGATAATACTTAAATGTCACTTTACTTTGGTTCTCCAAATGAATTTAGAGGAAATTGCTTACACAATTTGCTTTCTCGAGTCAGCACGCATCTCATTAAGATTTGTGTGTTCTTGACACTTGATTGACTTGGGGTAATAACTTTCTTTTCGCATTAGCCTTCCATTAATATGAAATGAGGGAATGGAAAGGATGTTTACATTGATACCGAAGGAACTTTGTATCCTTGCTTTGCTTGTTCTCCCTCTTATTAATACTTCAAAATTTACAACGAAATATGGCCATATCATTCCTACAAATAATTTTTTAAATAATACCTCCAATCGAAGCTCGAACCTTGACCATTCCCATGCATGCGGGAGGTTCATGCATTACTTGAGTTATAGATGTCAATCATTGTTCATATATCTAATCTGTTTCAACCGGTGAAGAGTTTGAACCACATAATAATAATATGAAGGGAATTATGACGGTGTGATGAGGGTTATGGCTTTTATTTTTGCTTTCCTCATTTCTTTTTCCTTTTCTCTTGAAATATCCCAATTACAACTTTGGTGATACTTATCTATCAAACATTATTGTATATCTAATCTGTTTGATCCTTACAATTAGCTCATTGTGGCCTATTGACTCTCCATTAAATAGATGAAACTACTATGTCATTTTTGGTGTACTATCACATATATATCGGCCACACTGCTTTGACCACTACAATTATTCATAAAATTTAACATAGCAACTTTCTCTTTTTAATGCGGATATTATATTTAGATGTTCCAAATTTTCTTCCCCCGCCATTGGTGTAGTATATGCTTGAAGTCATAGTTGTAATCACCCATCCACTTCAAAATGAGGATATGTTATATCGTTCTTACATTACACATTGACCAAGATGTGTAAACTTACATGATCACGAAACTTGGTAGCCTAAATTTCAGTAAGGGTATCTAATTTGAAACATCTGAAAGAGAAAGATCCCTTAAACTAAGACATGGGGAGCGTGACTAAATATTGAATTTTTTGTCTTCTTTTTTTCTGACAGGATGTTGCCCTCTACATGAAGGAGGGGGAGAATCCATCCTTTGCTGAACTCTCAGAAAGAGCACATTTGCGAAGGGAAGTTGCTATTGATTTTGTGAAAAACAATAAGGATGTATTATTGGTTTTGTGTTCTTTTTATAATAGCTTAAGTTTTTAGAGCAGTTGGTTACTTCACATAACCGATTGTATATTTTTTCTGGGACAGTTGCAAAGTATGAATCCTCAGCCATAAAAGATGTATACCGACATTTGGCAACTTTTTAAGGAAGCTCAACAGAGTAAAAGTTCTTTGCATTCCCTCCTTCGCCTTCTTATATATCCATCATTTTTTCTACAAATGAATTCGTATGTACATCATAATCTAATATATGCTTTTTATATTCTGTTTGATAATGCTTGCCATTCAGATATTCTTTACTTAAACAAGCAATGTCTGAAGGCCTTAGAGGAGCCGGACAAAATGAAGAGAGTAAAGGTGAACAAGCAGGCCAACATTGGGAAAGGAGATGGTCAATTGAATATGATATTTATGTACAACTTATGCAGTTGTTGCTATTTAATTGTTTCCGAGTGGTGTTCTAATCTTCTACTTAGCAGTGAGTCGTTGAAAAGGGCTCATGGTTTGGGTTACATAGAATGTAATTCTATTCAATTAAAATTATAATGACGTTAACAATTTTTTAGTAAGCTCTGACCAGATTTTTACAATGGCTATAATGGTGTATATAATTAATGTGTTTTGATCTGAAGTGTGTTATAGAAAAAGGAATTACAATGCAGATATAAAAGTGATATATACAATCCATTATTCAAACTAGCCCACAGACTATCAACTAGTGTTTATAAATTTAGACATGGGTGGTGGTGTTACTCAACTTTTAATGCCTTTTCTTTATCACCTAATCCAACTAGACGGAGCTAATTCTTTTACTGCCTGGAGGATTGCCTTCTTCATCCCTGGAGAACTCTTGGCCAAGACTTACCCGATGGAAACCTCAATTCCTTGCAAAAGAAGGGTGATGTAGCCAAAGATAAATTCTCTAAAGTGAGTTTCTGTCTATCGGTTCTAAACTCGACGAAGTAAAAAAATATCAAATTATCTGTCAAGGCTATAAATAAGAAAATATTGCATTTAATTTGTACGCGTATATCGAAGGAGATGCATATCAATGGCCTTTGATATCCAATAATGCAACTCCTTAATTGTTGTAAAGATGCAACATTTTCCTACATATGCAAGTATATCAAATTTAAAAGAGTTGCCTATCGATGGCAATTGCTATCCAACAAATGCAAGTATTTGTTGTACGAATGCAACATTTTTTTATATCATTAATTATGGATAACAGACATATTGACAATTTTTAAATTAATTGAATTCAAATCCCTAACTCTCTAAATATTTTTTTCTTTTTCAAACTATAGAACGTGGATATTTTCTCTCCTCTACGGCTTCTCCATGGGTGTCGAATTATGCATAAACAATGTCATTGCAACATATTTCTACGACAGATTCAATCTCAAACATAACACAGCCGGAATGATTGCTGCAATCTTCGGCATGGCCAACTTTGCATCTCGCCCTTTCGGAGGATACGCATCCGATTTAGCAGGCCAAAAATTTGGCATGAGACGAAGACTGTGGATCCTATGGATAGTCCAAACCCTAGGAGGAATCTTCTGTGTTTGCCTTGGCCGAGCCAATTCCCTTCCCATTGCCATATTTTCTATGATCCTTTTCTCTATTGCTGCCCAAGCAGCCTGTGGTGCAACGTATGGCATTACCCCTTTCGTTTCTCGACGATCTTTGGGCTTGATTAGTGGCCTAACTAGTGCAGGTGGGAATTTTAGAGGCGGTTTAACGCAGTTAATCTTTTTTTCGGGCTCAAGATTTTCAAATGCGTCAGGTCTTTCTTGGATGGGGGTTTTGGCTGTGGCTCCTACTCTTCCAATTGCATTGGTGCATTTTCCACAATGGGGGAGTATGTTTTTCGCAGCTTCGACAAATGAAGAACAATCGGAAGAACACTACTATGGATCCGAGTGGAATGAGGAGGAGAAATTGAAGGGTTTACACAGTGGGAGTCTCAAGTTTGCGGAGAATGGCCGATCAGAGCGTGGCAAGAGGATGATTGTCTCGGTATTAACGCCACCGCATGGCACCCCAAACCATGTGCAGTGCAATATGCATGCATGGGAGATCAGCAGGCAAGTGGAACCATAAAATAACAAGGAGATATATATAGATTTTTAAGGTAAAGGTAAAAAAAAAGGAGGGAAAGTTGGTATTTCTTTGCACTATGATGTGCATAAGTGAATGAGTGTGTGTTGGATTTTAACTGATTTTGGATTGTACTTGTCATTTTAATAAAATATGCTTCTCTCTTTTTTTTGGATATTGGAATTGGATCATCTGCACCTATATTAATTGCATTTTATTTTAATTTAAACTTAAATCATATTCCATGCTTTAAGCTCAATCAATTAAAAAAATAAGAAGTTAAAAATTGTATGTCAATTTATAGTTTAAAAATAGAAATGTCTAACTAAAAATAATTAAAAATAATAACAATATAGAAAATTTATGTCAATTTAATTTATAAATTAAAAATAGAAACGTCTCTCTCATTTCAAGATGAACTAAAAAAATACTCCCTTCTGTTAAGCGTCTAGCTGTTAGCTTCTTGATCATCTCTCCAAATATAGACCAATAAATAGTACTACTCCCTTCTATCTGAACGTTTCAAAAAATAGTCTTATTTATAATTTCAAGAGTATATTTTTATTTCATATATACTCATAAGGCCATAACTTATTGAATTGGATATTAATTTTAGTATTAATTGTATGATAGTAAAATCAATAAAGATAGATGATACTCGAAATTAAAAAAATGGTATGAATGCAACTTTGCGTCTATCAAAACAACAAGTAACATTTTTGGATTGGATTAATTATGTACATTTGAGGTTTATATTCATGCTCAACTTGTCAGTGAATTTTCAAAAGAAAAGGGATAAATTATATAACCCGGAATTTTTAAGATAAGCATATATGTCACCAATTACCAAAGCAAAAAATGACCTATACCTAATTAATTAATATATATTTAGGTCAATTCTTCTTCTTCTTTTTCTCCATTCATAGCAAATTAAACCAGCTTAAAATTTAAAGTATAATAAGCATGCATGATTAATTTTCCACGTCTCTTAATTGTTGAAGTCTCTTTCATGAGAGGTCCCTTTTCCTTTTGTATTTCATTATGCACAAAATATATACTCCGTACTATATAAAAAAGACATGTACGATATATACCAAACAAATTGACCGTACAACATTTGTTGGATGTGTATATATATCTGGCCGGTCAGGTCATATTAAGTAATTTTCATAGATTAAGATACTTATATTGATTATTTTACATACTAGAAGAATCAATTTTAATAATTAGGCAGGGGTAAAAATACAAATACACTCTGGTTCAATTTTTATGTCCAATATTCATATCTGTGTTGATCTAATAACTAATGATGATATGGTGAGAAGAATTTTATAAAACTAAAACTTTTGTTTGTTTCAATTATTTAGAAAAATAAAAGGAGTAGAATGGGGTTCTTAAACATGATTACCAATTAATGCGGGTGCGGGTGCGGGTGGCCACCCCTAATGAGAAATTTGGGGTAGAGGATTGATGTGCCAATGATGCTGGCTAATACCACGACTTTGACTAACACAAAGGGGAGATCCCTAAAGAGTCAATACCATTGTGTACAACAATGGAGTATCTATCTACTATAATACTACTCCCTCCGTTCTTTAATATAGATCGTTTTAGACACGTGCACAAGAATTAAGAAAATGATTGAAAAACATTAACTATAGTATCAATTTAATACCCTTCAACTTACTTATCTCATAAATATGGATCAAAAAATTAGTTGAAGTAATAAGGGGCAATTTGAGAAAAATAGTGATCAATTCTCTTAGATAACCACAAACGACAAATAATTAGGAATTACAGTAGGAAGTGGGATTTTTATTTTATTTTTAAATATTAAGGCTGTTAACAATTCGCACTTGATTCGTATTCGTTTGATTAAAAGTTTGATTCAAATTCGACTTAAAACATAAACGCGAATTTTTAAAGTTTAATAAATTACTTGAACATCTTCAAAATTATAATTTTTTTTATTGATACTCGAATCATATGGCTCGAAAAGTTCAAATACCTCAGGTTTGATTTAAGATCATGTTCGATTTGGTAGCTAAACGAGTCTCAATCAAATCTTATTTTTTACTCGATAAATTTTATAAATTAAATTTGAACAATTTAAAACCCAATTTGACTCAATTTATTTACACCCGTAAGGCCGTAATTAATATGAAATGTAATTAATTCAAAAATGCAATATTGGTGGCGGGCGCCATTTCGGGTCTACAACTTTGTGCGCCCCATTTTCTTGTGTTTCAAGTCAACTGAAAGGTAGAAACTAGTATTCCATTCCACCTCAGTGGGAGATAAGAAGATCAGAACGTTATCAAAAGAAATTCATGTCCAGAAATCCAAACTATTCTTAAATATATTAGGGTAGCAGTGTATGATAAGGCCTTGAGTCCAAACAACATATTCATTAATTATTTAATTATCCGAGGGCTTATTGACCCTAAAACAAATATTAACTAATTAACCAAATTTAAATTACTATAGTAGATTAATGAATTAAGTAGATAACGGTCTTAGTCACTACACGGTATTTGAGGAGAGCTTGCTTATTTGTATGTATTTAACCGAATATATATATATAGGGTAGTGATCCATAGTCAAATTGAATAGAAGTCTCATCCATTCAACGCATATCTTATCACTGATTAATCTGATTTAAAAGTTGTAATTATTCTCATCCGCATAATTGTTTTGCAGAGTTGTAATTATTCTCATCCACATAACTGTTCTGCAGATGGTGGACCATATCCGCACAACAGTTGTGCAGATATATGGAAAATTTATGCGGATAGGATATAATTTATGGGTTTCCATCCGCATAATAGTTGTGTAAATGGTATATCACATCCGCACAACTATTATGCAAACAGAGTAATTAAATCCATCTTTTTTAAATGGTTAGAAATGAGTTGGCTAATAAGGACTACATACTATCCAACTTTAAATATATATATATATAGAGAGAGAGATCGGTTCTCCTAAGGGTTGGTCCATTACCGTCGTCATAGCTCAAAAATTCGTCGCCATAACTGATCCGTTATTGAAGATCTTTTATGTGTGTGTATGAAAAATAACCTATAACCACAATTTGATTATGTCAAACCATTTCATGAATTGGTTTATAGTACTCGTCTGTCGAATTGGTTGACGGGTTATTAGTGTAAAATACAATCCATCAAGCAGTTTAAGAGATTGTTGGATCCTAATCTCGACTAATTAATATACTAAAACCAAAATTAACATGCAATCGTGCACTATTCATCTGCATCGAAAACAAACTAAATTAGAGGAAGATTTATTCTGTTTATGCAACTTAATTAATGCCGAAGGGTAAATGCATGATTTACAAATAGAATATATATTGTACAAGAATCATGGCAATATTGGAATACCAGAATATATGAATGGAATACCTCACCACCAACCCTACCGCATCCCACGACAAACCACGTGTCTAATTTATTCCAAGATTAAAATAAGGAAACAAAAATATAACAAACTAATTAAAACCGCGTTAGATACGTAGTTATGTCATGCATGATATTAAGCGATCGATCAGCATTTTAATAGTATACAATTGTCTTCCGTACGTACTATTTGCAATTTTTAATTTTTCCTCTATTACCGTAGTTTCCTCCCACTTTCATGTTATTGAAATAAAATATTTAGTCTTATAGCTGATGAGCTTAATTATCTACTATCTTTTTGTCAACACATACGTACGTGTTCTTGACTATCTTCTTTCCTAAATTTTTCTGTATTCTATAAAAAAAAAAGGTTAAATGCAAAATCGATGACTCAACTTTTTTGATATTTGGGTATTGAGCTCCTTTCTTCCGATCAACGCAAACTGAGCCCTTTTCTAGTAAGAAATTTGGACTTTGAACCCCGAGGCGTCACATGTGCGTTGACTTGGAGACGTGGCACACGTGGCGCCGACGTGACACACGTCACCAGGTATGACCTGGTATTTAATAATAAAATTTGACATTTGTCCAATGACATGACAGATTTTTTAATTTTTTCTCAAAACTTGCATCTCTTCATACTCGAACCCACAACCAAACGCTTGATAAACCATCACTCTACCACCCGAGCACCACGGGCCTTGCTGTTAGTAATCTGCACGGAATAAGTTTTATATCAAATAATGATATTTCCCCCAAAACAATTAAAACACTTGGCCATTTACAGACAACATTCATTCAACTCTCATTACGATCTCCTTCTTTCTCTCTCATCCAACTCTCGCACGAAATCGTCTCTATCTCTTGCAGTAAAGTGAGGCAAAAGGTTAGGGTTCCATCGTCTCTCCCTCTCTTGCTGTAATCTTGAACTTCGCGAGGAATGAAAAGAGGAAAGCAGCACCCTAAAGAAAATAGTCATCAAAAGGTTGGGGAAGGTTCAATATCCACTGGAGTCAGTGGGATTTCATCACCAATGTATTGTGGGTGTGGGATACGAGTACGAATTTGTACATTGTCAAAGGGACTCAGTGTTAGGAGGAAGTTTTATGGTTGTTCAAATTATGGTGTAAGTTATTATATTTACCTTAATAAAATTTTAAATTTTTACACATAATCATAACAATTGACTACTGTATGTTTAATTTTCTACAGACCCAAGCATTTTGTGGCTTTTTTCAATGGATTGACTTTTATCCAAATTGCTTAGAAGATCTTTGGGCTGAGAATGATTCTGATTCATTGAATACGGAAGCATAGAAATTGACCTACAAAATGATGAAGGAGAAAGCTCATGAATTGGGAGTGCAAGTATCGAAATTGGAAAAAAAGAAAGTCCAATTGAAGAATGATGTGAAGTGTTTAAAAGAAGAACTAAGGAATTTACAAACTAGGGAGAAATGGTTCTTACTTGTAATTGGGATGCTTCTTGTGTTGTGTTTGGGCATGATAAAAACCATTAAATAGTTTAAGTTGTGTTGATGTTTAAAAATATTGGATATATAAATCCGATGTGTATAATGTTGTTTGGATAATTAGATTATTTGAAGAATGATTTTGTTTGGATAATTACATTATTTGAAGAATTATTTTAGGGTTAGATAATTGTGTTTATTTGTATAATTATTTAGCAGAACAGAGGCTACTTCACTAATTGGGGACATTCCAAATTATTTGATTTGTACTTTTACAAAACAGAGCATAACAGAGCATATAATATGAACAGGGAGTATACCATTTTCAAACTGCACATAATTATACAATCACATGGTTAAGAAAAGGTCAGAACTGCAGCTAACAAAGTGCATAATACACAAACTGTTCCCAAAAATTTAACATTATAACTGTAACATTTGTACAAAACACTGGGATAGAAACAGCCTTTTTCATTTAAACAGTAACACCATTGTCATAATTACAAACACAAAAGTAAATATGCCTTGCTAGGATACCATACACCAAATAAACCATCCAGGCCAGTACATACACCAAATACACCAAACAAACCATTCAGTTTTATGTTTGACATATATAATACAAACACCAAAAACCACTAATTAACTATTCACACAAAATGATAATATATATTAATAGATTAACTTATTCTACTCCTTGTTCACACTTTCTTGAGTACCACCAGTCTTTTTAGTTGTTCCACTCGACTGACCCTCTGGTCTTCTTCCCCCTTTAGTCTCCTTGAAGCTGTTATACAAAGCTTGAGCCATCTCACGATCCTCTGTTTCAGTCTCTCCAGTAAATGCACATGCCGCCTCATAAAGACCGCACATCGCTTTGTTGTGGCCTTAGGTGCAGATTGTCTTTAACCTTGGTGGATGATCTTTGTGCAGTGCGATCCTTGGGCAGATCCAAATGCAAGTAACATCTCCCAGGTATGCTCTATATACAACAATGCACCAGACAATAATTAATGAAAGGTACTGAAACAAGAATAAAAAGTAATAAGCATTCACACATACTTACTGAAATATAAGTGTTGCCGGTATTTGGGGAAATGAAACAGCCAACACCAGGTGGGACCCATTCTCTGCGTGCACGATTTCTAGTGACTACACCAGTTTGTCTAATTCCACTAACTCCCTTATTAGCCATGCCATCTTGTACAACTTGTTCACCTTTCGGTCTTTGTTTTCTTTTCTTCCCACTATCTCCTTCCTCTTGTACAACTTGTTCCTGCAAAGATAAACAAAAAATAGTGCACAAATAATAATAAGAGTTCAGTCAAAAGAATGCTTAGTTACTCTATGTAAGGGACATACATTTACCCCCTTTCCCTTCTGCCCACTATCTCCCTTATCTTGTACAACTTGTTCCTGTAAAGATAAACCAAACTGCATAATTAACTCTTGATTTAAACAGGACAATTTACCCATAATTGTAAAATAACTTGCACATGTGTACCTAAATACTTACATCTGATGGTGTTGTTTGTATAGATAATTGGCAGGTAACACGATTGTGGCCAGCTGTCTTGCAGGTAATGCATACCATTATTGTGCCTTTCCTAGATAATTTGGTTGACTTGGTTTTAGGAATTTTGTTTCGATTTGCAGCACTTGACTCCTCATGCAGCTCCATCCTTCGCAACTTTTGTGGTCTTCCCCTCAGTGTCTTAAATGGAGGAGGTAATGGTGGAGTGATATTAACTCTTGGCCAAAATCTCTCCCCTCTAACCACACTCAACATTTCTGAATATGCTCTCAGATACGTATGTACCCTAAACTAGTGTGACACATAGTCAGGCAGGATTATATCTCACGAATATACCGCACATGCACGCACAAGGAATCCCACTTAAGTTCCCAAGCCTTACAAGACAAAAGGTGCGAATTTTTTAAATCAATCGTGTACCCATCGTGTACACTCCTGATGTAACCTCAAACTGCAGATCCCCATTGTATAACACAACATACTGACAGCTATCTTCAATGTTTTTGTCAAGTAATTCTGTCCATTTCATCCTCAAAATCAATGTTAGTTGTGGATTTTGCTGCCCTCCAGAATGATTTCTTCAAAGCTATACCTCTATACCTCTTCCTCAGATTTGTATATATATGCCTTGCACAGTTTCTAGTTTCTGAGAAAGGAAACAGACCCTCTAATGCACCCTTTAATCCCTGCAATACAAATACATACTTATATGTTAGAAACATAACATTTATTACAAATAATAATTAAAATTGAAGCATGCAAATGTATAACAAATACCAGTTGTTGGATAATTACCTTTTGTTGGTCACTAATGAAGGTCCACCCTTCACCATCTTCTAACTTCAGGTCATCTTTAAGCAATGTTAGAAACCACTCCCATGAATCTCTATTTTCTCCCTCTACAACAGCCCAAGAGATTGGAAACATTTGGTTGTTTCCATCCCTACCTACAGCACTTAACAGCTGCCCACTACAACAGCCTTTTAGAAAGCAACCATCCAGACCAATTATTTTCCTACATCCAGCTAGCATACCAACTCTACAAGCCTTAAATCCAATATATAGTCTTCTGAATTCAGGTGCACCACTATGAAATACTTGATACAAGTCAATTGTTTTCCCAAAATTTGATCTTCTTAACTCATCAATATATCTATGCAACTTGGCATAATGTTCTTTCATGTTCACCATCAACTCTAAAGAAAGCAAACCTGCCTAGCCTATAACATTTGTCTATCGACACAAAGAATCTAGAAAGGTCCTTTTCACATAAGACTAGATATCAACCAATCTCCAATTCCTCGAATTCTTTAAGTTCTCAGATTTAAATTTTTTGCTTTAACCACTTAGCATTAACTCCTTTTACTCACTAAAGTCTTTGAACATCCGTGTTTTTTTCCTCAATGTTCTCAACAAAAGGTTGGTTGAAACTCGCACTTTACTTCCCCATACTTTAACAGACAATTTTTGGAATTCATACACCTCCCTTTCACCCTATGTTTTCACTTTTCACAAATTTTAAATCAAAACCTTTTGTTAATGACCAATTAATGATTTATGATTTGAATTCTTTTTTGTTTGCAAATAACATACCTAACTCTATGTTTGTCCCCATGATTTTGGTGTTGGGATTATATACTGGGAAACGGTTTTGTCTTCTAACAAGTGTATCATCCTCAGAGTCAGCTTCCTCAGGGCTGTCATTTTCTACATGATCAGAGTCATAAACACTTTCACTTTCACTATCTGTTTCACTGTCATTAGAATAATCAGCATCACTATCACTATCTTTTTCTTCTACAGCATTGCCCTCACCCTCAACAGTATTGTCACCCTTAGCATTGCCCTCACCCTCAATAGTTGGTTGTTTTAATTTCTTCTTATGTTCTTTATATTCCCTTTTTTTTTTTCTTGCCTCAATTATTTCTTCATCATCAGTTAGAAACATTTCTTCTTCCTCCTCATCAAGAAGAATATCACTATCACTAGAAGAACTGGAATCCTCATAGTTATTTTCTTCCACCAATACATCACCTTCATGACTAATATCAATCACCAAACTCACTGTCTTAGCCTGTTTTTTCCTATCACTAGCATGTTCAGTTTGTGTAGGTTGTTTAGCCTGTTTACCCCCTTCACAATCATGCTAAAGATAGATCTCAACATATTTATAATCTACAACAGTATCTAACATCATATTTAGGTCATCATCATTGTGACGCCCCCAAATTTAGGTATACATCACCCATCTTGGGTCGTCAGATACATGGTACAAAATTCAAATACAACTGTCGTGTACAATACGACAAAACATAACTGTGAGTTTGAATACAATTATTGTCACAGTATCATCTGTATAATATGTTATATTATTAAATCAATAATTGAGACGACAAGTTATAAATGATTAATAATTGTTGAAAGATTAAATATGTGTTGATTAAAAATAAAATGATTTGTGGTAATATTTATTCAATCCTTGATGTATATAAAGAGTCTATTATGAGACGCTTTGTGGTAAGTTTGATTATTTTATTATGGGGGCCATATGTCATCATCTAAGAGTCTCTTCACGTCAATAGTAATTACCTTCAATAGTAATTACCTTCATCAATACTAATTACCTTCTTCATCAATAGTAACTACCTTTACCGGACGTCAAACCACTTGTCGTTTCATATTACAAGGGCCGAACCAATTGTCGTTTCACATTACAGACGTCAAACCACTTTTCTTTTCACACCACCAGTTGTCAAGCCACTTGCCTTTTCACATTTCAAGTGTTAAGCTAGAAATCTTCTATAAATAGAGGCCTAGTGCTTCATTATTTTTCACGAATTCATTCAAGCTATAGAGAGAGAAGTATAGAGAAATAAGAGAAAAGAAGAAAGAGTATTCTTTACTACACTACCGCGAAGATTCAATCTACTACTAATGTAGGGTGTTATTCTTTCTTATTCATGAAGAGAATCTGTTGTTATTCCATTGCTTATTATTCGTTGGAATAACTCAGATAATGCGGCTTACCCTATACTTGGTGACATTCTTCTATTATTCTCGTTGGAACATCATGTATCATGTGTTTTACACCTAACCGGTTCCGCCTTTTTATTATTATTACATTGGAACATCCTGTCTGTGTGTTTTACACCGGATCTGGTTCCGTCTTTATTATTCTGTTGGAACATCCTGTCGGTGCAAATTTTGCCTAACCTAGTTCCGTTATTATTATTCTGTTGGAATAACCTGTCTATGCGAAGTACCACATGCATGGTGATTTCTTTTGTTATTCCATTCTTTATTATACTCAGTTGGTTAAAGTTTTGACTTTTATACTCCATGAAATTAGTAGAATATCCTTGATATTTGCGCTTCATCCAGTATCTTTTCATGGAAATATTTTTCTGATCATTCTTAAATTTTACTCTACAAAGCAGTATCATGTTGACAATTTGGACATTATTAGTTCCTGGATAAATTAATTCTTGAACTTGTTTTATTGAATTCTTATATCATTGTCATCATCCTCATGTTTATATTATGTTGAAAGTCATCATGTGGCTGTGGTGCGTAGATGGACTTGGTATGATTATGACCGGGGATTATTCGGTGTAATCATGACCGTAATGTTACAAATGGTGTGGTAAAAGTTATCATTGGCCCATAGTCCATTAATGGACAGTTGTTGGCATGATCATGACCATTAATGAATACACGAATGTCCTTGGCTGTAGGGCATGGATAATTGTGGTTGTGATACTAAAGAATATCCTTGGTCGTAGCTGCAGGGTGATTCGATGATGTGGATTATTTATTAAAATCGAGTCCCAAATGATAAAAGTCATGAAAAACCTTTTAAATCATAAAAGATAGTAGATTTTATTCTCTACTTGACTCTTTTTAATGGATTGCTTGTTCATTACGCAGCTAAACTTGATGTTGTTATATTTTATCGGTTTAACATTGAAGGCTAACGATAATTTATCTGCATTATCTTAGTCATAATATTTCTTCTTCGGGCTAGTTGAGCTCACCTTTCTTTTTCACCGTTTCTTCAGAAATGAGAACATAGCGAGGGACTAGTCGGGGAACGGGTGTACGGTCCGCAGGATAAGATTAGTAGTCCCTCACTATTCTCGTGAAATAGTGTGTTAATAATTATAATGAGGACTCCTTTTGAGTTTGTATAATCTCTAGTAGACAATAATTGTATTAAACTCACAGTTATATTTTGTCGTATTGTACACGACAGTTGTATTTGAATTTTGTACCATGTATCTGACGACCCAAGATGGGTGATGTATACCTAATTTTGGGGGCGTCACAATCATCTTTAAGATTTGAAAAATTCCCACAGAATATAGTATCAGGCATTCTATAATATAACCCAATTACATCTGTGTACCCAAAACTCTCACACATTGTCTTCATCTTCTCAAAATTCAATTCAAAATACGGGATTTGAAACTTATCAATTTTCGCATAATCATAATGGAAAATAGGATGTAACCCAAATAAACCCCCATGGTGGAGTTCCACTTCCAAGTTTCTACAATAAAAATACCATTAACATTAATTAAAAATATATTTCTCTCCAGCACATGACAGACAAACAAAACTACAATATAACAGGACAAACAAAACTTTAAATCTCATGTCAGACAAAACTACAGTATAACAAGACAAACAAAACTTTATTACTCTAATTCCAACACATGATAAACAAAAGTTTATTTGTGGAGTTCCACTACCAATAAATAAACTACAATACAAATCTCATGTTGGACTATGGAACACAAAGACAGACCACAAATACAGAAGAGACTATATAATTATTACCCGACAATATTAGGACCACAACATAAGGACCACAATATAATAACAACCAATTTTAGTAAAGAGCTGACAAAAGCGCAAGGAAAGAGGATTAAGTTCCAGAAAATAGACATGTAAATAGGGTTTTTGAGACAGAGGGAATAGAATAAAGGTAAATAAAGGGGCCACAGTAGACAGAGTGTGACACCCCCAAAATAGGTCCAATCCAACCAACCTATTCTGAGTCGCCAAATATATGGTACATAAACAACTACAACTTCATTAATACAATTGTCGTGCAAAATACGACAACACATAAACTCTGAGTTTAAATACAAATATTATCTTCTAGTAAAATTTAAGTATTAAGGAATCCAGTGAAACAAAAGAACAAGTATTAAGGATTCGTACTTTAAATAACCCATGTTCAAAATACTTCATAAATAACCGTGAAGTAGTAAATTTAAGAATGAAGACTAAAACATAGATCCAATCAAAGATATGAATCATAATGATAATCTTGGACATGAAAAGAAAATTTAATTTTTCCGTGAATAATAGTGTCGTGTTCGTGAATAAAGGTCAGATATCGTGAATAGTAACTCAGACATCAAAAGATAGAAATTTCATAAAAAACATCATCATGCTTCGTGAATAGTACTCGTGAATAAGAATCGTGAATAAGAACTCATGAATAAGAACTCGTGAATAAGAACCCATGAATAAGAACCCCTACATAAAAAAGTTCTAAATTTGATAAAAAGTTCCAACCAATATTTCAAATAATGATATTGAAGAAATAATATCATTTTTTAAAAAAATAATATCCCTTACCTCGAGAAAGAATAAGATTTAACCGGAATACTAGATATAGTCTTTGAAAAGAACTTGCATAGTATATAATACTCAAAGTACTAAAATACTCACAAAATACGCTCGATATTATAGAGAGAGAAAGAGAGAAATCTTTAGTTTACGGTGTGATTTTTAATTCTAACCTAAGCACCCTATTTATAGAAATTACTTAGAACACCAAAGTAGAAAATTTAATAAAATATTAATATATATATATATATATATATATATATATATCAAAAATTTCCTACGCACACAACTGTCCAAACTTCAAACACATGTGCTAAAAAATAATAAAAACGTTTTTCTTAATAAAATAATTAAAACTTTCAAAAATCAATTATTTGAACTTGAACTTCAATAATTCATAATAAATAGCCTTTTTATCGAAAAATTGAATCTCGCAACTTTTATAGAAAATTCAATTCTCTACAACTTTGCGAGAAAAAAGTTTTTCCAAATTCTAAACAGAAATTGGTAAAAATCTACATACTGACGATTTTTGTGTATAATCAAATTTCAAATCAAAAATGGGGTCCACCACACACACAAAACATGTGTTAATCATTTAATGCAAAAAAAAATACTCTTCCTCCTCATATACTATATATCTCACATTCCTTGTAAAAACTATCACCATTATTATATTATAATAATATAATAAAATATTATTTTATCGTAAAAGATAAAATATCAATTTTAACAATTGTCACTTTAAAATTTTTTTCCATCTATATCCACATAAAATCAATATTTTCCTCATCATATAAATCAATAATTAATTATTCACAAATAATATTTCAGAATCACAATCTTTGGCAACCAGTGTAGTTCCCTCAGAAAAGAGGGGCTTTCCAATAAGAATTTCTCCTTACTGTGCCGCCTTGATTGGGTGACTAAACCTCTCCTGTATGAACTTTCTAGACATTGCCACTAATATTTTCTAATAATATTATTCAGATAATATGAATTATTGTTTCGATAATGGAAAATACTTGTAGTGACAGGATTATTATCAAACAATAATATAAAAAAAAAATCAACGCAAAGAATTATCAATCAATAAAATAAAATCTTTGAATAATAAGATCGTAATAATTATTGAGTAGTGGCCTTCTTACGTAAGAATCAATAATTGGTGCAATCTGCGTGTACTATCTTCTTGTGTCAACAACGCCAGACATCGTGTTTTTTAACTACCGGTATTCCAACAAGATAATTGGTGAATAATCTACCAAGTTATTTGTAAACAACTTATACTTGTCGTTTTCTTCATCCAATCGCTTTTCAGTTATGGGCCCCCATACAAGGTCAAGTCTACTGTCAGTCATTTAATATTCCCTCGACAAAGAGAATATTCCACGACCAAATGAATATTCTCCGACAACAATGAGTATTTTATAACCACTTGCTTATTTAAAATATTTGCGCATTTTACCCACAACTAACCACATTAATCAAACCAACCCTTACTATTTCAAAATAATAAATAGAGGAATTAAATTTCATTTATTAATAATTTGGGGTCTTACACAGAGGGAATAGAATAAAGGGACAAATCAATAGATAGGGTTTTCGAGACACTTACACCATCTCCCCCACCACAAAGCAGTTTTAGATCCTTCGAATCACTTTCGTATCCCCACTACAAACCCTCGATTTGACGAAATGTTGGAACCCTAATTTTTCTTTGTGCATGCGAGAGTTAGACTAGAGAGAGAAAGACAGATAACGAAATCGAGGGTTAGTCTGAAGAGTTGAATGAATGTTGTCTGTAAATGGCCAAGTGTTTTAATTGTTTTGGGGGAAATATCATTATTTGATATAAAATTTATTCCGTGCAGATTACTAACAGCAAGGCCCGTGGTGCTCGAGTTGGTATAGTGATGGTTTATCAAGTGTTTGGTCGTTGGTTCGAGTCTGAGGAGATGCAAATTTTGAGAAAAATTTAAAAAATCTGCCATGTCATTGGAAAAATGTCAAATTTTATTATTAAATATCAGGTCATACCTGGTGACGTGTGCCACGTAGGCGCCACGTGTGCCACGTCACCAAGTCAACGCACATGTGGTGCCTCGGGGTTCAAAGTCCAAATTTCTTACTAGAAAAGGGCTCAGTTTGCGTTGACCAGAAGAAAGGGGCTCAATACCCAAATTTAAAAAAAATTGAGTGGTCGATTTTGCATTTAACCCATAAAAAAAAAATAAAAGATATTTTCATCATGCAACATGAATAAATATTAAAATTTTCTCGTCTTAAATAATATGATATTATTATATTACTTGAATCATCTCTTGTAGGAGTAATACTTATGTCGTAAGTATCATTTGTTTTATTTAATAATCTATCTAATAAAATATAAATAATTTTGAATTTCCCGCTTACTTAATAAATTATTTGGGTCGTTCAAAATTTGGGATAAATTACACCATCCATCTATCTAATAAAATATAAATGATTTTAAATTTTTTGCTCACTCAATAAATTATCTGGGCCATTCAATCCAAAATTTGGGATAAATCTCACCGTTAATACAGTGTCAAAGACACGGGACACATATCTAGAAACACATTAAAAAAATGACACCCCCAAAACACTACGAATTCAACATAGCATTATTAGCATTAGCACAAATTGACTGACAAGTTTGAATAGTAAAAAATGTAGGACAAATTAAAAACGTCCATAAGCTAAAGCGACATATGTAATTTGATAAAGTTAACCCTGAAACTTATGACCTAATAAAGAGGAGACATTTTTCATTAAATAAAATAAATAAACAGATTAGTTGACTATCAACTTTCAAACAAAAATAGAAGGGGCATGCATTAACCACAACAAGTAATAATAGCTTTTACTGACGTATAAATTATTTTTATTACTCTATGAATAGTGTCCAAGTAGATCGACATTGTGTTGAATCCGATAGATCTTATCCTTTTTAATTATTATTATTATTATTATTATTATTATTATTATTATTATTATTATTTTCAAGGGTTGACGTTTTACATGCCATATCTAATTTATATTCAACCCGTTTGTTACGAGCCTAATTTAAAAAATGATACTCTAATAAATAAAATATCGGAGAGAAGATTTGCAAAGATTACCACCTACTGGAATGAACGGTTCTTCGTCGTCTACATGACTTGGTCTTTCTTCAACGGCCTTTCCGGCCAAACATTTTCAATTCGTCTCTGTTCTGGATTACCGCCTACCGGAGCTGAACGTCTAGCGAGCTCGACAGACCCAAAGTTTTGGACTGGGTAGGATAACGGTGTGGTGGAGTTCGGCTCGAAGACGTTGATTTTTGAAAGCTCAGATCCCATGAATAAGGCTAGGATTTTATTCAATTTCAGTGCAATTGAATACAGTTATCGGCCGTTGCCGTCGGAAAGCTGACCCTCAACGCTTGCCAAAATATAGAAATTAAGGGAATCCCTTCATCTCTAAGCCACCGCAAATTGCGTTTGAAAACAATAGTTCAGAACTCAGATGAACCTTGAAATTGCTATTGGTTTGAAGATAACAGACAGGAAAGAGCTTCAAGCTTTGTGCCAAGTGTGTTACTGCATGATACTTGTACCTTGTTTTGTGAGGAGTATTACTTATTGATCTACTCCCTATACTCCCATGCATATGCATTTAAGTTATGAATACCGGAAGACTGCAGTTATGGATGGATTTTACGGTGAAAGGGATCCTTTTAGATCAAATTTGGAAAAATTAAAACAAATTATCGTAAAAATGTTAAAATATATTCATTATGTTTCAAAATTAAGATACATTTTATTTTTTAGTCCATTTCAAAATTAAAAATATATTTTTATTTTAAAACTGTAATAAAGTGACATAATATTCATAATTTATCATTACTTTTATACCATCATTTTTTATTTCAAACCATCGCAACTAAATTTGTAACTAATTATACTAAGGCTGTATTTGTATTTGAGTACATAATAATTTTTGAGACTTCATTAATTAAAATTGTTGCATGATAATCTCATTTTATTAATTACAAAAAAAAATCAAAAGTAATTACAAAAAAAATTCAAAATAATTGTTAAATTTGTGAAATTATAAATAAAAAAAATTACAAGATATTGAATTTTCTCTAAAAAAAGAATTAGGCCAAGTCGCTGGATATATGAGAAATGTAGAGACAAATTATTGTAATGGTCAAGTTAGTATAAAATACAAAGTTTAAAATTTTTAATATTTTTCAATCTAAACTTAATTTTTTTTATTAAACATGCACCATAAAAAATTTCTCTTTCTTTTAACCACTTAAAAATTGAGAGAGATGAATTGTGTCCGCCCCTGACAGTGAATTAATGATGGTGGTACGTTTGTGATGGTGATGGTGATGGAGATGGAGGCGCGGATGAATCAGTAAAACTAGTTCAGATGGATGTCTGGTCAGCGTAAATCTCTTTAAAAGATTAAAGGGTAAAATTGTGAAGAAATAACAAATGCTTTGTGTCCATCATTTTTGCCTACCGGGTTAATTAAATATCAATTCCCAAACAATTAAGTGATGGGTAGAGAGCAGAGAGGGATGGCCTCCGGAGTTGCTTACGTGAAAGGTCTCTTTCTCTCTCTTTTCAAGCCAAAAACAAACAAACAAACGTACGGTACCGCACTCACCCGTACCGTACACTACTACTACACTCCTTTGACTTTAAATTTAGGATATTCGACGAATAAGTAAAACCTTTAATATATATTTCATGCATGATGCATCGTTAGTTTAAGGATAACCTCAGTGTATAATATAATATAAAATGATATTATTTCCAAGGTAGGCGACATGGCCATGACACTATTTCAAATTGGTCGATTTGCCTGATGCATGCATGCATGCTGGTTGAACCTGCAGAAAAATAATATATATATATATATATATATATATATATATATATATATATATATATATATCGAGGATCGAAACTTTTACTTATCTAATTATCCGAAATTTCCTTTTTTTAGCGGCGAATGGCGATGATGGTTCGGTCATACAATAAACCGTCGTTTATACTTTTAGCGACGACAACATATAAGCGTCGCTTAAAAGTATGAACGGATTATTATATGATCGAACTGTCATTTAATTCGTCGCTAAAAGGAGAGTGAGTGGGTGAATTGGATAAAGTGATATCTTCTCGATCCTGAACCGTATATATATATATATATATAACACCAACTCTTAAACAAATGATCAGGAGGAGACAGTAATTACATACTTCAACGCTCGACTTGCGACTATATAGCACTTGATGCTCAATGGCCTAGCACTTTCTATGTAGGGTGTACTGACCTATACCTCATTATTAGCACAAAATACAAAACAAAAAATTAAATTACTTCCAAAATAACAAGTATTAAGAGTTAACAATAATAAATTTCGTCCATTATATAAAAAAAAATCTTACTTAAATGCTTTTAAATAAACAATAATAATAATAAAAAATCAGACTTGTTGTTCATATCCATGTGGGGAGCTTTTAAATTGTCAACGGAAAATCATTATAAATAGCAAGCCCTATTGCCTTCCATAACCACACCAGCACTACATTCCTTGTGCATTTCTATACCTCCATTCCCATACCTCTTTACCTCTAAATACAAAATGGCTCATAGTGAAGGTTCCTTCGGAAGCTCCATGCATGAAGTAACCGGCAGAGAACAATCCTTCACCTTCTCCGTGGCTTCACCCCAAGTACCCACCGATACCACAGCCAAATTCGATTTACCAGTTGATTCAGAGCACAAGGCCAAAACTCTGAAAATCTTCTCATTTGCAAAACCTCACATGAGAGCCTTTCACCTCTCTTGGATATCTTTCTTCACTTGTTTCATATCCACCTTTGCAGCTGCACCTCTAGTCCCCATTATTCGGGATAACATAAATTTAACAAGAAGTGACATCGGAAATGCTGGAGTTGCTTCTGTTTCCGGAAGCATCTTCTCTAGGCTTGTAATGGGAGTAGTTTGTGACCTTATAGGGCCGCGATATGGCTGTGCTGTTATCAACATTCTAGCAGCCCCTATTGTCTTTTCCATCGCGTTCGTTTCATCAGCCGAAGGCTATATAGCTATTAGGTTCATGATCGGATTCTCCCTTGCCACATTTGTGTCCTGCCAATACTGGATGAGCACAATGTTTAACAGCAAAATTATAGGGCTTGTCAATGGAACCACTGGCGGATGGGGAGACATGGGCGGTGGAGTAACTCAACTATTAATGCCTTTTCTTTACCATGTAATCAAACTGGCCGGAGCTACTCCTTTCACTGCCTGGAGAATTGCCTTCTTTATCCCAGGTTTTCTTCATCTGATCATAGGGATCATGGTGTTAACTCTTGGCCAAGACTTGCCTGATGGAAACCTCAGTTCACTACAAAAGAAGGGTGATGTAGCCAAAGACAAGTTCTCTAATGTGAGTCTCTATCCCATTATACCCTTAACATAACAAGAATCTAAATTTTAATTCCTTCAGTATCCACTTTCACTCTTAGCTCACAAACAATACTCTTCTTGAAAGTCACAAACGTCACGTAAATATATAATTTTTTTTTTCTTGTTCAGGTGTTTTGGTGTGCAGTGACAAACTACAGGACATGGATATTTTTCCTCTTATATGGCTTTTCCATGGGTGTCGAGTTGTGCATAAACAATGTCATGGCAGAATATTTC
The DNA here is from genome assembly GCA_020205605.1 of Panax ginseng. NCBI lineage: Eukaryota > Viridiplantae > Streptophyta > Magnoliopsida > Apiales > Araliaceae > Panax > Panax ginseng. The sequence goes on along the minus strand of CM035138.1, from coordinate 10,863,641 downwards.
TACGACAGGTTTAATCTCAAGCTTCACACTGCTGGAATGATTGCTGCAACCTTTGGGATGGCCAACTTTGTGTCCCGCCCTTTTGGCGGATATGCTTCCGACTTAGCAGCCAAAAATTTTGGCATGAGAGGAAGGCTATGGATCCTATGGATAGTCCAAACCCTCGGAGGAGTCTTCTGCATCTGGCTTGGTCGTGCCAATTCACTTCCCATTGCCATATTTGCAATGATTCTTTTCTCTTTTGGTGCCCAAGCAGCCTGTGGGGCAACATATGGCATTATTCCTTTCGTTTCACGGAGATCTTTGGGCTTGATTAACGGCCTAACCGGTGCAGGTGGGAACTTTGGTGGCGGTTTGACGCAGTTGATCTTCTTTACGGGCTCAAGATTCTCCACTGCAACAGGTCTCACCTGGATGGGAGTCATGGCTGTGGCTTTAACTCTTCCTGTGGCACTAGTGGACTTTCCACAATGGGGCAGCATGTTTTTCCCAGCTTCGAAAAATGAAGAACACTCGGAAGAACACTACTATGGATCCGAGTGGACTGAGGACGAAAAACAGAAGGGTTTACACAATGGAAGTCTCAAGTTTGCCGAGAATAGCCGATCAGAGCGTGGCAAGAGGATGATTGCCTCGGTGTTAACGCCACCGTATGCCACCCCAAGCCATGTGTAATGCAGAATGGAACATCAGAAGTACTATCATGCAAGTGGAACCTTAAAATAATAACAAATAAATAAATCTTTTAGCTATAGATTAAAAAAAGAAGAAGGAAAGAAAGTTAAGAGTCATATCAGTACTTCTCTGTACTATAATGCTCTTTATTTCTAATGGTCTTCTTCTTCCACTTTTCCTATAATCTAAATTAGTGAACTTTATAGTTTACTTGTACGTACGTACGTACTTTCCACTTAATTTCCTCTTGTATATTATCATTAAAGTGCTCAATAAATATCATGTATTTACCCAGATTATCTCCTGATTTGATGTCAGTGCCTAGTTGTATTGTATGTATAATATTTATGCAACGCACAATATAATGCTCTTATGGTCTGTTCCTCGATCTATTCAAATAATGAATGAAAGAAAGAATTGAAAATAGTACGTAAATATGGCCAGTCGGTACGTATATAGTCATCAGCACATGGAATTTTATTATTACTATAGAATAAACTCGTATTAACCAATGTAATCGATCCGTATGGCATAAGTTTGAAAATCAATTCGATAACATTGAGTAATAAGTAGGAAAGTAAAAATTAGTAAATAAATATAAGATTTTAATAAGATAATTAGCCACAAAATAAAATTCAATTAATTAATACACCAAGTGCAGATAATGTATTCATTAAAAAGTAAACGTTTCTACTGCAAATAATTAATTGTAATGGCTGCTTAGCCAAAAAAAAAAATCGAAAGGAAAAGAATAATGCAGGCCTACCAAAGAGTAAGAAGAGAAATGCCTTATCACCAAACCTCCGATTTCTAGGCTACCCAATGCACAAACACCATCTTGCAAGTTGCAGGCAAATTATAAAATAAACTGCTAGATTAATTGTAAACAAAGGAAAATAAAAATTCACCCTAAATTATATTCAGCATCTTATTCAAAGGTCAAGGTCAAACAGAGAAGGCCGTACTTATAAAACTGCTATAGCAATAGCAGTACATGTTTATCCTCCGTACTTATATAATATTTTATGTATCTTGACTTAAACAACCTATATTCCACTAATCGAAGTAGTGAAGTGTTTGAAGATGTTTGTTAATTCTACTCACTTCCATGTGTTTTGGATTCAAATTTGAGTTGTTTACTGTCTGAAAGGAGACAGATACCTAGTAGTCGTTTAATTTAATTTTTTTTATTCATGTAAAAAACACACAATATATATATAATATTCAGCATTGTATATGAAATTCTTTTTTATGACTACTTGGATACATTAAATATATATATTGGGTTGCTGTAAATGACCGCCAGCATTGAAAGAAAAGGTTTACTATCAACAATCTATTAACTACTCCAGTATGCAAGAAATGAAACAATAAGAGCCATAGATAAAGTGACATATGTAATTGATAAGTTGAGCCTGAAATTTATATATAGCCAAATTGAAAGATCGACCATGTAATGAAACACGGTGTATAACGTGATAACGCAAGAAACGGAGTTACTAATATAGTATATAGTAGTAATACACAACACATTGCTTTTTCAAGAGGGAAGTGTTACTTTACGAGTAAAAATGAATATTTTTACAAATTATATTGCAAATAGATTGTTGAGATTTTAATATCTCACATTGGACAAGTTAAACCTTGTATTCTTAAATATAAACTTAACTTCTAGACAACTCCACCTATTGACGATTGAAATTGAGTTGTGTGACACAACATATTGACCACATACGCCACACAGCTAGCATCAAAGGCACCAATCTAAATTCATACGTGATGCAGAAAAACAATGAGGAAAAGACAAAAAGGCATTTTTAAGTATGAAGTGCAAAGCTAATAGTGAACACCCCCTAGAGGGAACAATTAAAGTCATAATACTTATCACTTAACTTTGAAGCCTCAAATAAATCCTGTGGATGGTGGAATATATAACTAAGTACTTGAGTAAGATAGTTTACTCCTGATTGGAAGTACATAATTACATTTACAGATATACGGTTAATTCCCGTATGATAGTTCACCAATGTGCTAAGAAGACTAAAATTGGGCTTATGTGGGCAAGGCATGGTTTACTTTAATAGTTCTGTCAGAGAAAGTAAGAGGAAATGATGGATTTCACGGTACGTTTGCGTGAGTTGATCGTCGTTTGGATCGTTTCTAGCAAAGTCGTAAGGTAGAACGCTCACGACACCTCAACCCAACAGTTATATTGAGATGAGAATCTTGGTACAATCGATCGCGCAAGAAAGTTGCATTGAATGGAACATCAATGACACCTCGACCCCTTGCTTATATGTAAGCGGTAACCTTGGTACAATCAACGATTGATATAAGGTAGAAGATGTCACACACAACTATGTATTGTTGTATGATAAGTCAGGTTTGAATCTCACAGAAAACTATATATGAACAATTCAGGAGTTCTCAAAGAACCAAAAAGGAGAATAATATCACAAGTTTTATTTATCAAAGTTGTCTATCTATTACAATAGATGTAACCCTTATTTATACTAATAATAAGAAATCTTAATTCTGTAACGAATAAGACATCAAAACCCTAATTTCTAAAAGAAATAAGAATTTGAATGGAAATAGAAATCCTAACTAACAAATCAATATGAAAATCAAATCCTATCTAATAAATATCCTATATACATTAGATTTATGGAAAGATATAAAAGATCCCCTAAAAATATGGAAAGAAATATGGTCAAATAGTCAAAGTCGCGTTGCCTCGAAAAATGCGCCCAAATTTTGTCACACTGGTGTGGGTCATTACCAAAGACGGCCTCGCTCACTCGCGTAAACTCAACTAAAACTCGCATACAGGCGCAGGGAAATGGCCGTCCCCAAAGGCAAATATGGCAACCTTGAAGTTTTGTTTAGACCAAGTTAATGAACTTAGAAACATATCCCATAATAAGCGCTTTGTCATGCATCCTCGATCCTTTTTCTTTGTTTCGTGCATTACATGATGACTTGACTTGCGTTGATTTGGACTTGCTAAATAGATGGTATCTAGCAATCCCAAAACATATGAATGATCATCTTCTCGTTGTTCACTTGAATTGAGCTCCAACGTAAGCATCCTTGAATCGATTTGAGCCTCATCTTTTAAGATCAAATATTGTAGAACCTCTTGAATCCAATTTGAGTCGTTGTTGTTTGATGCGAGCCTGGTCAGGATGTTATATATCATTCCCCTCCTCTTGAAAAGGATTTGTCCTCAAATTTGGCATCTCCTCCTCTTGAAAAAAATTTGTCCACAAATTTAATCCTACACCCAAACACACCAAGTCAATAACATCAAATAATTAATCACACGCACCAATCTCAACTTGCAAACGAAATATATAAAAAATATCAACAATACAAGTATGTACGTATAAGAGAAAAATCATTAAAAACTCAAACTCCTTTAAAGAACAAAGCAACACGATGTCCTTCCATTCATAGACCAATTACTTCCAAGACACTAACTATATAAAATAATCTACTATCTACTAAAATAAACATGAATGCAAAGTAAGAAAGAATCTGAAAAGTCATATATCCTCTTGGATCAAATAATCATCACGCAGAACTCTTCATGTGGTATATTCTCCCAATGACGAATCCCCGAATCAAAAGTCAATTGAATGATCTCGGTCCTTTGCAAACAAAACTAATTCAATGATCCTGGGTGAAATGTCAACTTTTAAAACTCATCATGTCGCATAAGCCCATACACCTGAATTCCTGAATTAAACATAAAACACAACGAATCAACAAGTATCTTTTGTCTAATCACAAAGAAATCAAATGATTCAAAATCACATGCACAATCTACTAGAACAACACTCAAAACACTTCCATGTAGACTCTTAATGCATTGATCGAGTTGAATTGCACGATCCATGATTCCCTCGATAAACATGATCCTATCAGGAATCTACAAAACACAACCAACCTTTCTCTTTCCATTGACATTAACACAGTCAAAATCAAATAATGTTGTCAATGGAGTAAAACCAATTTCACAAGACAAAAACTCAATAGCATATACTTATCACGATAAACAAACTCAACACATGCTACAGAATTTTTCAAATTATTGACAAAATTTGGAATATCATCAAAATAGAGAAAAATAATTTTTCCCATGAAAGAATGCAAAATATGATTCAACAACCTCATGAAAGTATGTAATGTCTTAGCTAATCCAAGTGATCTAACTAAACATGCAAATAACTCATATCTCAATCCATCTTAATGATAAACACTTTTCGAATCACAACCATATGATAGCAAATCATATATGCAATGAAGATTGCCCTAATGAAACAACATGATTACTACCACTGTCAACTATCAACATCTCATGTAAAGATTGACTAGCATTAAAACCTAACTCAACATATAGATAAGAAAACCTAGAATGAATTTCATGCAAGTAATAACATTGAGAACGAGAAAACATATCATGATCAAAAACTAACTCAACAAATATCAAATATCCACAATAGTTTATGATAAAGATAATTCTACCATCAAAATAGCTAACAACAAATTTTCCAATGGAAGCATGCAAAACATGTTTTAAATAACTCATGAAAACACTAGATGCATTAGTAAATCTAACAGAAATAACTATCCATCTATATAATTCACATGTTAAAACAATTTTCCAATTTCCATATTCTCTCATATGCTAAATTGATTAGGCATTATTATCACATGATCATCATATTTAAACAAAACACAAGAACTATTAAAATTATCAAACATATTATCTAAACAAAGAAAATAATAATGATACTTGTTTACCAATTCAAAATCGATGAACAAACTCGTTCCATCCTCCTTAGGTACTATGATCTCAGAATTAGCACACGAACTCATATCTTCTTTCACGATACCCACTTTCACCAAATCTCCAACCTGTAACCCCCCCCCCCCCCAAACCTGATCTTGTGCGTTAAATACTATATTGTTTCACATTTACATCATAATTTAATGAAATAACACAGCCAAAAATGCGAATAATTAAAACTTTTCTTTCTGTCTTTCATTCGTTCCCTGAATTTCAACCTTTACAATTCTTCTTTATACAAAAATCATATTCATTTTATGATTTATTTAATCTGAGTAAATGTATTAAGAGCTTCAAGTCTCAATACTTAACATCTTTCTTATATGGTAATGTCACTATATCACTTTATTTTTATAAAGTATTCATTACAATATAACCAGGATAAATATTCTCTATTGAATATTTTAACTTATACGTAACTGCCAACTACCTATAACAAAATCATTAATCATAGCTTTATACAATTTCTAATTCAAGAAAATGTATTCATTTCGTACATCATTCATCCTTCATCATCCGCATAGCAAATAATATTGCATAACGTCATTAACCTACAAAAAGTTTGTGTTTGCAAGATTGAGCTCGATAACCCAGCAAATTCAATAGTCTATCATGCTTCACATAGCACACAACTCTATATTCACCACATGCAACATACTTTCTTTGCTATGCATATTCTACATGCATCAATAATTATGTGCAATGCATATATTATACATTTCCAATTATCGTGTTACATCATATAACATGTGTTATCACATATCACATATAAATTGAGTTCAATACCCAATTAACTTAGTCATATTTTGACTTTAACAATTCATAGAGCACGATATGTAATTTAGCACATAACCACATTCAATCCACAAACATATCAGAACTGAAAAACTTGCCTTGATTGAAGATTACCATTATAGTTTACTTTAACTTCTCCTTACGAATCCTACACAATCATGTTCACATACATGCATATTAGATAACCAATTATGTCACATGTCCTGTGCATAGTAAATAATAATATAAGTCATGATCATTAGTTACCATAACCTATAATCTTTTATTCTTGTCTTATAACCATTCTCGGTTTCTTTAGAAACTTTGTTCGTTTTAACCTTTTTATGCATAATAAAGTTCTCACAGGACTAGTGTATAAATACTTTACATCTCGAAACATAAATCAAGAATATTCCTCTTTTATAGTAAATTTGGAACCATATGGCTTATGAATAGTTTTTACTGCACAAACATGGCTTACTACATCATTTCTTTAATTTTGATAATTTTCATACATTTTCAATAGTTCATGTGTTAAATCACGTTATCGCCACGTACGCGAATGCTTCGCTTTATTTGTAGTCGCATTTATTCCCGCGAATGACTTACATTTTCGCTTCGCTTGTACTTTAAATTCATACATATAGCATTATGTAATTTTGTGTTCAAAATCTCTGTTTCGAACTCCAAACACCTTTATTTTAACACTTTTATGTCCAATATAATTTTAAACGGTTTCGTGCATTTCATTTAGCTTTATACCCATTTTGCATATTATTTCTCGGCTTACATTTGCGTAAACCTGTAAACTTATGTTTATTATTTTCCTTACGCTCAAGATGAGTTTTCATGACATAAAGTTGTTATATTACATTTTTACTTCCATTCCAGTGTCTTGCTACATGCCAAATCATTAAAGTCAACCAAGAATCGCATCGCGGAATCAATCGCCAAACAAAGACAATATCATTGCAAGAATTTGGGCCTCAAGCGTATTCCTGCGTGGCTTAATGCAAGACTCGGCGCTTCTGGTCGTCACCCCTTACTTTGACACTCGTTTTGTGATGTTATATCTTTTAAACCACTCGTTCATATGCTTTGAATTTTGGATATGTTTTAGGTAGTATATACATCTAATTATAAAAATTATAATCCAAGCAATACAAGTAACCTAGACTGTCAAAACCACGAGCACAAAATCAGTTGGGTGAACTACCCAACTCAACGTCGCACGGTGTGCGCTTTGCTGGGCCTCGTGTGCCCAGCTGGGTTGCTTCCCCCCATAACGAAATGCTTAGTTTGCGCATTTTTAACTTTTCACTCATAGTTCGGATTGCAACCAATTTTTGATATATTGAAAACACCTTGTTGCGCTAAAACAGTCATAACTTCTTCGTTTCAAAACATTTTTGAGTGATTCTTGAGCCTACGCGAAGCTAAATTTCGGGACTACAACTTTTATTCTTTGACCATTTTCAAATTCTAAACACAGAATTCAAGAAATTTCGTGCAAGGGATGCTTCGAATCTATTTTCCAGAATTTTGGCAGATTCGACGCGACTACTTTGAACTGTCATAACTCCTTGCTCAAGTCGAATCACCCATTCTGGAGTCTATGGAAAGCTTATTCAATGTACTACACATCCTCAAAAGCCCAAATTTTCTCGGAAAGTCTAGCTTGTCTCGAATTTGTCCTTGGGGTTCGATGATCTACAATTTTTCTGGTTTCTAATATGTTTTACTAAAATTCTTCACTATAATTTCTTTTTAGCTCCTTTTGATTCATTCCAATGGGATTATTTCCATAACTCATAGAAGCACAACCCACCATTACAAAACTAAAATTTTCATTCTATAACCTCATAAATTTTGGATCGAAATGTTTCCAAAAAACAGCTTTTAATTAGTTTGTTTTACATGTTTTACTAGAAAATCTGTCATGTCATTACAATTATCCGTCGTTCTAATTGGGTTGTGTTCATAACTCATAAGAGTACCACACATCATCCCGGAACTTAATTTTTCAGTTTTAGAGCGCAACACAAATTGATCCAAAACAGTCCACTAGTTGTCCAATAGAAACCAAACTTTCACATGTTATAAAGGGTATATCATAGCATTTTGTATTTTTTTTTAAAATACAACTTAACTGTTTCAGACATTTTAGATCAGTCTAACAGAGCCACCAAACTGCTCTGTTAAGACGATTTCTAGATTGAGCATGAAAATGGTATTCATTCCAAAACAGTTTTCCAATTGCTTTGGGCCTACAAAAATCATTTAATTCACCTAGTATAACATGTATAAAGAGTTCTTAAACTCAACTCTCACTTAATTTCATGATTTAAGCTTAACAGTGCTTAAGAGACCTTTTAACAAACATCTTGTGTGCAACCATTTTCGGGACAGAATTCACAGAGGTTTAGGTTTGTCTAAACCCATATTTTCTTCCCTTACTGCTCTCCATAACACACACTTAATCTCCTTTTAATTTATAGTCCAATCAACAGTTCAATCATAGCTATAAATAACATCTACAACACTTGTTACCCATCTTTCTAACAAAATAGTTATGAATGAATAGCTTACCTTATATTTATAACCTTTAAATTTGATAAAGTTCAGTTTTACGATACCCAATTCCTGCAATCTCCCCATTGTTGTTATTCAAATCATCACCCAAACTCGCCATTACTTTCACCCTTAGCCGAACTTCGAGAGCTTTGGTAGCTTCTATGTAGAGACGTTGAGAAAGAAGAAATTGAATTGAATGGAATGGAATGGAGCGAGAAGGAGAAGAATGAATACAATATCTTGAGTGTTTTTTTTAGGGGGCTATTCACCCATTTCTAATCTAATTCCAGTACTTCCTTCTATTTTTTTGTTTTGTTTTGTTTTTTTTTTGTTTTTTTACCACAATTATGAGGGGAAAAAATAAAAATAATAGAGGAAGTTTGAACAAAAAACTATAAAAGAAAGTATATTTTTTATTGAAAAAATATGGTAAACAGTTTACAGTGTTTTTTCAATAAAAAATATACTTTTTTTTACAGTTTTTTGTTCAAACTTCCTTTATTATTTTTTTTTTCTCATAATTTTGGTAAAAAAAAAAATATTTTAAAAGTACCAGACGTTACCGGTCTTTAAGGGTACCGGACGTCCCCTCGATTGGTGTTTTTGGGGGAAGTGGTTAGTATGAAGTTTATTTTGGGGTAAGTTGGTCAATTGACCAATAAAATATTGACACGCACGCGAGATTGTATGTGTGTCAGTATTCTATTGGCCAATTGACCAACTTACTAAAAAAATAACTTCATACTAACCGGATCCGTTTTTGGGTATATTCTCCTTGGGCTCTATCTCTCTCCCATAAACAGATAAAAAATGCTTAGTGGAAGTTTGCTAGTCTAATGTTAAGCCACCTCTTGCTTAACTTCGTATGACTCAACATTCCACTCCTTGATTCTCAACATGATGTATTAATTAACTATTTAAGTACTCAGCCTTCTTTCCCAATACATATATTTATATAATACATTATTTTATCTTTTTTATATATATATAAAATTTATGTATTTTATTTACATAAAATTCCAATATTAACCAAAATTGGATATTATTTATTTGCTTTCAAAAATTATTTACGCAATAAATATATTTTAATATATTTATCACGCCACCTTCACACATACATTATACCGCAATTATCACATAAACAGTATAACATAAATCAAATACAACAATATTTTGATTTCTTTTCCAACAATAAATTGTTTATAACAATTTACTAAATATAATACTATAAATTATTATATTTACCGTATCACATACATCCACATATTATACTGCACATAATCACACATACAATGCAATATAATAACTATTAAAATAAAAAATTATTTTACTAAATCTTTATTTTAATATTATCTAAAAATTCAAAACGTCACGCAACCCGCCTCAGTAATTCTGTCGTCTCCTTGGGAATACTATCAGTTGATTGATAAGAAATAATAACAACATGTGCAAGAGACAAAACAAAACTAGACAAAGAAGAGTTAACCTTGTTAGTGTTCAAAAGCACCGTCTTGTACGAATGTACAACCATTGACTTCTCAAACTACAAATTACTTTCCAACTCACTCTTTTTTTCATAGTCACATATTTCTTCTCTCTCTTCTTTATGCTCACCCTCTCATTTGTTTTCTTTCGTTTGTTTTCGAGCTCAATCTTTTCTTTTCTCTCTCATACTTTTCAAGCTTTTCTTTTATATTATCAATCTTTTGATCATTTTTTTTTTGTTGTTCACTTTTTTTTTCTTTTGATCACGATCTTTTTGTAAGTACATTAGATTGTCAAAGACTTGCTCGGACGTCATATGTAAGATCCCAAATAATTAATAAATGAAATTTAATTTCCTCTAATTATTATTTTGAAATAGTAAGGGTTGATGTGATTAATGTGGATAATTCTACGGGTAAAATACGCAAATATTTCAAAATAAGCAAGTGGTTATAAAATATTCATCATTGTCGGGGAATATTCGTTTGGTCGTGGAATATTCAGATCTTCGGTCAAGAATATTCGCATGCACTAGTAGCGACCATGTGTGGGCCCCATAACTAAAAAAGCGATTGGAGGAAGAAAATGACAAATATAAGTTGTTTAAAAATAACGTAGTAGTTATTCTGCTTTACATCATTGAATGTTGGAATACCCAAAGGTTAAAAGAATATGTCTATCGTTATTGAGCGTGCTGCAGTATTGCACCAATTATTGACTCTTACGTAAGAAGGCACTACTCAATAATGGTTACAGTAATTACTGTTCAGTGTTTTATTTTATTGATTCAATAATTGCTGCGTTGATATTTTATATTCTTGGTTGTTTTAATAATTGTCATTACACAGTATTTTTCATTGTCGAAACAATAATTCATATTATCTGAATAATATTATTAGATAACATTATTGGCAATGTCTAGAAAGTTCTGTCTAAGGAGAGGTTTGGTCACCTAATTGCGCGCCAGTAAGGAGAAATTCTTATTGAAAGCCCTCTTTCCAGGGAACTGCCTGGTTGTCAATATTGTGATTCTCAATATTATTTGTGAATAATTAATTATTGATCCATATGATGAGGAAAATATTGATTTTATGTGGATATAGATGGAGAAAATTTTAATGTGACAATTGTTGAAAATTGAAATTTTATCTTTTTACGATAAAATAATTCATTTAAATATATATTATTATATTTTAATAAAATAATAATGGTGATATTTTTTACAACAAATATGGGATATATGAGTATATGAGGAGGAAGAGTATTTTTGTTGCAATAAATGTTTAAAACATGTTAAACATGCTCGGTGGACCCCATTTATCGATTGAAATTTGATTATAGCCTCTAAAATCACCTGTTTGTGGATTTCGGTCAATTTCATCGTTGGAAATTTGGAAAACCTTTCTTACAGTAAGTTGTAGAGAATTGAATTTCCTATAAAAACACGCGAGATTCAATTTTCTGATAAAAGGGCTATTTATTATGAATTATTGAAGTTCAAGCTCAAAATAATTGATTTTTGAAGTTTAAATTATTTTAAATTAGAAAAACGTTTTTTATTTTTTTCTAGAAGGTTGGCATGTGTGAATTGCTGAGATTAAGATTTCAAGGAATACGTATAATATTTTATATATATTAATATTATATTAAATTTTCTGCTTTTGGTGTTCTAAGCGATTTCCTATAAATAAAAGTCTTGGGTTAGAATTGAAAATCACACCAGAAACTGAAGTTTTCTCTCTCTATATTATCGAGCGTATTCTTGTGAGTATTTTGAGTATACTTTGAGTATTGCTATACGGTGAAAGTTCAAGATATAGTCTATATCCAGTATTCCAGTTAGAAGTACTGATCTTTCGAGGTAAGGGATATTATTTTTTTTTCGTAATGATATTATTTCTTCAATATCATTATGCTGAAATATTGATCTGAAGTTTTTATCAAATTTGGAACTTTTGGTGTCGGGGTTACTATTCACGTATACGGCACTATTCACGTATACGGTACTATTCACGAATACGGCACTATTCATCGAAAAATAAAAATTTTTCTTTTCGTCCAAAATATCTATTCTGGATACTAGCTTTGATTGTATCCATGTTTTGATCATTCTTGAATTTTACACCACTATGATTATTTTTGAGGTATTTTTGGGCGTGGATAAAACAAAAGTACGAATCCTTAATCCTTAATCCTTGCTATTTTGTTTCAATTGGATTCGCTTTTTTAAAAAATATTTTCATCATCCTCGGTCTTAAATGATGATATTATTGAATATCTTTGGCACAGTAGTGCAAAGATGAATGATTTATGATGAATATCTTTGGCCCGTAGTGCAAAGATGAATGATTTCGATGAATATCTTTGTTGGCCCGTAGTCAAAGATGAACAGTGTTTAGATGAACATGACCAATCGGTGAATGTCCTTGGCTTCAGAGTGCAAGTATGAATATTTGATCCCGGATATATATTGATTGATGTTACGGGGATAAAATAGATTTATGAACTTTAAAATTCATACATAGAAGATAGTAGTTTGCATTCTCTACTTAACTCTTCTAATGAATTATTATTTCATTGCGAATATTGATTTAAAACTTGTTGTCTATTGTATTCTATTATATTTTTCCCTCGTTGAAGACTAACGATAATTTTGTTGTATATTATCTTAGTCATAATATTCTTTATCTTGGGCTAGTCGAGCTCACCCTTTTCCTTTTTGTTCCATTTTTCTTCTCGGGAGGCGAGAATATAAAGCAAAGACTGCAGCCTGGGGGTATGGAATGAAAGTTCTAGGGAGAGTTGTTTAGTAGTCCTCACCATTGTTGTAAAATAATGTATCAATAATTATGATGAGGATTTATTTGTATGTGGATATTGTCTAGATGGCAATATCGTATTTAAACTCACTGCTTTACTATTGTAATAATAAAGTTGTAGTTGTTTACATACGCACTGTATTGACAACTCGTAATGGGGATGTAGACCTATTTTGGGGTGTCACAGTTGGTATCGTAGCTTAGGGATATGATCTCCGGCGAGATCGGGAATAGAACTAGGAGGAGAGAGAGGTAAATCCTTCGCTAGTGTGTCCTACCTAAGCTTATTTGATAGTTGGTCAAGATATAGGGATATTATGTGATATATTGATTTCCTTAATTAACCCTTGTTTTATGATGATGTATTTGAGAATGTCGATGAGAATATTAACAATGGAAATGAGACCGTGGAGACGCCAGTACTCTCACCAACGAGGAGGAGAACGTGCAACAGTCGGCAATGTTCCTCCCATGAACAACACCAATGAAAGCGAGATGATGAACGAGGGGATATTTAGAAGCTTTTTGCGCTTCATGCAAAATCGACGCGAGGAGACTCGTGTTCAAAACATAGGAGAAATGATAGTAATTCACGGGTTGTCACACCAAAAGCGAGCCAAAGAGTCGGGACCACGAAATTTAAGGGAAAGCCGATCCGATCATGGCGTAAACATGGGTCAAGCAAATTACCAAGATATTCGATGTCTTGGGATGCACAGAGAACGAAGGTTCCATTCGCCACCTTTATGTTCCGTGGCGAGGCGTATCATCGGGTGGGAGTCGTGAGCGTACCCATCCACCCGGCCAAGGCGCCTCTTGGGAGACGTTTGAAACTATTTAATGACAAATACTTTCCCGAAAGTGTTCGTCATATGAAGGAAGTGGAGTTTATTAGATCGAGCAGAAACAACATGACGGTGTCTCGAAGACGAGGCGAAATTTGCGAGTTATCCGTGTTTGCACCTCATTTGGTGGAGAATGAGGAACGATGACGGATGTTTTCGAGAGGTTTGAAACCCGGCGTACGCCAAGATCTCATCTCTCATAAATTTTCTCTCTATTCAGATGTTGTTAATAGGCTCAATTGTTAGAAGCGAGATAACGAGTACGGTCAACCGAGGTACCACAATCGGGATCATACTGAGAGATAGCGATCAACAAAACAACAATAATCGGTGGAGAAAGAAAAAGGCGACAAAATGGTAACCACTACTCCGGTGGTAATCATGGCCATGAAAATAGAAGAAGCGAGTCGGAGGAGATTTTAAAAAGAGGAGATTCAACAACGACCATGTAAAGACGATACATGCAAAGAAAGAATCGGTTCCAAGGAGGAGAACGACCACCGGTCATATGCTATAAATGCGAAAAGAGGACATATCACCAAAAGCCGCCCACGTGAGTTCCCGGGTATGCTATAATTGTGGAAAGGAAGGACATATCGCTCGAGATTGCACTTTAGCGAAACCTAGTTCAATGAGGATTTGACTCAAAAAGATCGTCCCGAAAAAGTCAAAGTCAATCAGCGGTTCTCGGAAGAAGCGTTTTGTTGTGATGGTCAAAATGCGAGAACCCAAACGAGGTAATCACGGGTAAGCTATTTATAAATTCTTGTGAAGTTTATACTTTACTAGATACCGTCTTACCCATTCATTTATCTCTCCTCACTTTGTGCTCAACGTTTAAACTTGACTCGAGAAATTAGACTTTGACCTATCTCGGAAACTCCGCTAGAGAAACTTTCATCACATCCATCGCTTTATAAATCTTGTCTAATCCATGTTGGCACCCTTATCTTACCTCGTTGACCTTATCTCTTTAAAGATACTTGCTTTTGATGTGATTTTAGGGATTGATTGGTTAACTACTCATCATGCCAAAATTGATTGTTTTAAATAAGGTTGTTAGCTTTCATATTCCTAAACAACCTTGTTGTTCAATTCAAGCAACTAAACCATTAAAATCAATCACCGTCATATCTAATCATAAAGCTATTCGCTTATTAAAAAAAAAGCGGATGTAAAGCTTTCTTAGCCCATGTTATGGATTTGAATAAAGACACGCCAAAATTGAATAATATTCCCGTTGTTATTAACTTTCCCGACGATTTCTGAAGAACTTCCCGGTCTACCCCGAACGTGAAGTTGAATTCTTTATTGACCTTGAACCCTGCACAAAGCCCATTTCTAAAACCCCATATCGAATGGCTCCTATTGAACTTCAGAGTTAAAGGTCCAACTACGTGAGTTGTTGGACATTGGTTTCATTCGTCCTAGTACATCTCCTCGGGGTGCTCTGCTTTTTATTTGTAAAGAAGAAAAGACGGGAGTATGCGACTTTCAGATTGACTATCGGAAATTGAACCATGTCACTATCAAGAATAGGTATCCTCTACCTCGTATTGATGACTTGTTTGACCATTCAAAGGAGCACAATTCTTTTCAAAATCGATCTTCGATTACGGATATCATCATCACCAAGATTAGAACCGAGGATATTCCAAAGACCGCCTTTAGAACTTCGATGCGGGCATTATGAATTCTTAGTTATGTCTTCGATTGACTAATGCTCCTGCGGCTTTCATGGATATGATGAACCGAGTATTCAAAGAGTATTTGGATCGGATTCGTTGTTGTCTTTATTGATGACATCCTCATATATTCCAAAAGCCATGAAGATCATGAGCACCATTTGAAGTTTGGTACTCCAAAGGCTTCGTGAAAACAAGCTTTATGCCAAGTTAAAGAAATGCGAGTTACGGCTTGAGGAAGTAGCATTTCTTGGGCATGTGGTGTCAAAACATGGAGTATCTGTTGACCCGATTTAAGATTGAAGCAATACAAAGTTGGAGCAACCAAGTCGGTGGATCAAGTACGTAGCTTTTTGGCTTAATTTGGTTATTATCGGAGATTCGTGGAAGGGTTTTCTCGAATCGCTACTCCGTTAACTCATCTAACTTCGGAAGGATACAAAATTCGCTTGGAGCGAAGAGTGCGAGAAGAGAGTTTCCAAGAGCTTAAAAGGAGACTTATTTCGCACTTTGTTAAACAATACCATCCGGTTCGGATGGATTTGTTATCTCTGACGATGCTTCGAGCAAAGGGTTAGGATGTGTTCTCATGCAACGTGGGAAAGTCATAGCCTATGCCTCGCGACAACTTAAAAAGAATATGAGAGGAATTATCCTACTCATGATCTAGAGTTGGCGGCCAATCGTTTTCAAGCTTAAAGATCCGGAGGCACTATCTATATGGAGAGAAAGTGGAGATATATTCGCATCCATAAAAGCCTTAAATATTTCTTCACTCAAAAGAACTTAACATGCGGCAATGACGCTGGCTCGAGCTATTGAAAGACTACGACCACACTATTCAATACCATCCCGAAAAAGCGAACGTGGTAGGTATGGCGCGTTGAGTAGAAGATCATATGAAGGAACGAAAGCGATGATGTCAAATATACGCACAGAGCCAACTTTAATAGAAAAAGTTAAGGTTGCTTTCAAGCCACCGAATCGGAGTCGATGCATATGAAGAAGAAAGTACAAGAAGGAGCTATTCCTAAGCGAGAATTGATGAAGAAGGAATACTTGAGTCCATTCCGCACTTTGTGTTCTAACGATTCTGATTTGAAGTACAAGATTATGATGGAGGCACACAATACACCATTTGTAATCCATCCGGAAGTACTAAAATGTATCGTGATCTTCGACATACATTTTGGTGGAACAATATGAAGAGAGAGATTGCAAAGTTTATCTCAACATGTTTAACTTGTCAACGTGTAAAGGCGAGCATCAAGTGCCTAAGGACCATTGCAACCACTTGAGATTCCGAAATGGAAGTGGGAACACATTACCATGGATTTCGTTCACGGACTTCCCACGGCTTCTCAAGGCATAAATGCTATTTGGGTTATTGTTGATAGATTAACCAAGTCTGCTCATTTCTTGCCAATACGGAGACTTATTCCTTGAACGCCTTGCTCAAATGTACGTAAATGAGATTGTGAGATTGCATGGAATGCCAAAGATCCATAGTTTCGGATCGTGACCCAAGATTCACTTCAAGATTTTGGGTTAGCTTGCAAAAAGCTATGGATACGGATTTAAGATTCGATTCGCATACCATCCTCAAACGGACGGACAATCGAGAGAGGACTATTCAAACTCTTGAAGATTTATTAAGACTCATGTCCTGAACTTCAAGCGGCGCTTGGGATAAGTATTTACCATTGGTGGAATTCTCCTACAACAACAATGCTTATCGTGCAAGTATAGGTGTGGCCCCATTCAAGCATTATATGGACGAAAGTGTCGCTTCTCCAATATGTTGGGATGAGGTGGGTGAAGCAACATTGTTGGGACCTCGAGTTAAGATACGTATGACTACCGAAAAGATCCAAATGATTCGACAACGATACAAAAAACAAGCACAAGATCGACAAAAGAGTTATGCGGATCTTCATCGAAAGGATGTGGAATTTAGTATAGGGGATCATGTATTGTTGCGTGTTGCCCCACGGAAGGGAGTTACAAGATTCGGGAAGAGAGAAAGCTCAATCCACGATTTATTGGTCCATTTCAAATTCTTGACCGGTATGAAATGTAGCCTATAGACTCGCGTTACACTCCAAGTATGTCTCGTGTTCATAATGTGTTTCACATATCTCAGTATTTCCGTGAATATATGAAAGACCCGATCACGTTATTGAGTTAGAACCGACGAGATAGTGAAGACTTAACGTATGAGGAAGTACTGTCACAAGATCTTGGATAGGAAGGAGCACGTCCCACGCACGAAGGTCATACCACAAGTTAAAGTCTTGTGGAGAAACCATGCTATAGAGGAAATGACCTCGGGAGTTGGAAACGGAAATGAAAACGAGGTATCCTCATCTTTTCAAACACACCAGTCGTGACGTCAATTTCGAGGACGAAATTTCATAAGGAGGGAGGTTGTAAGATCCCAAATAATTAATAAATGAAATTTAATTTCCTCTAATTATTATTTTGAAATAGTAAGGGTTGATGTGATTAATGTGGATAATTCACGGGTAAAAAATACTAAAATATTTCAAAATAAGCAAGTGGTTATAAAATATTCATTGTTGTTTGGAATATTCGTTTGGTCGTGGAATATTCGTGATCGTTGGGGAATATTCGCATGCCACGGCCAGCATGCCCATGTGTGGGCCCCATAACTAAAAAAGCGATTGGAGGAAGAAAATGACAAATATAAGTTGTTTAAAAATAATCTACAGAAGTTGTTACCGCTTACATCATTTGGAATACCCAAGTTGGTTAAAACACGATGTCTACGCGTTGTTGAATCGGTAGAAGATACTCAGATTGCACCAATTATTGACTCTTACGTAAGAAGGCACTACTCAATAATGGTTACTGATGAATTACTATTCAGGTGTTTTATTTTATTGATTCAATAATTGTTTGCGTTGATATTTTATATTGTCATTGTTTTAATAATTGTCATTACACTCAAGTATTTTTTCATTGTCGAAACAATAATTCATATTATCCTAATAATATTATTAGATAACATTATTGGCAATGTCTAGAAAGTTACATCTAAGGAGAGGTTTGGTCACCTAATTGCACGCCAAGAAGAGAAATTCTTATTGAAAGCCCCTCTTTCCTGAACCGCACTGTCATCAATATTGTGATTCTGTAATATTATTTGTGAATAATTAATTATTGATCCATATGATGAGGAAAATATTGATTTTATGTGAATATAGATGGAGAAAATTTTTAATGTGACAATTGTTGAAAATTGAAATTTTATCTTTTTCTGATAAAATAATTCATTTAAATATATATTATTATATTTTAATAATATAATAATGGTGATATTTTTACAACGAATGTGGGATATATGAGTATACGAGAAGGAAGAGTATTTTTGTTGCAATAAATGTTTAAAACATGTTAAACATGTCGGTGGACCCCATTTATTGACTGAAATTTGATTATAGCCTCTAAAATCACCCGTTTGTGGATTTCGGTCAATTTCTGTTGGAAATTTGGAAAACCTTTCTTCTGCAAAGTTGTAGAGAATTGAATTTCCTATAAAAACTCATGAGATTCGAATTTTCTGATAAAAGGGCTATTTATTATGAATTATTGAAGTTCAAGTCGAAATAATTGATTTTGGAAGTTTAAATTATTTTAAATTAGAAAAACGTTTTTTTTTTTTTTCTAGAAGGTTGGCATGTGTGAATTGCTGAGATTAAGATTTCAAGGAATACGTATAATATTTTTATATATATTAATATTATATTAAATTTTCTGCTTTTTGGTGTTCTAAGCAATTTCCTATAAATAGGTCTTAGGTTAGAATTGAAAATCACACCGTAAATCAAGTTTTTCTCTCTATATTATCGAGCGTATTCTTGTGAGTATTTTGAGTATACTTTGAGTATTGCTATACGGTGAAAGTTCAAGATATAGTCTATATCCAAATTCCAGCTTAAATCTCTGATCTTTCGAGGTAAGGGATATTATTTTTTTCAGAATGATATTATTTCTTCAATATCATTATCTTTGAAATATTGATCTGAAGTTTTTATCAAATTTGGAACTTTTGGTGTCGGGTTACTATTCACGATACTGACAATTATTCACGTATATGGTACTATTCACGAATACGACACTTATTCATCGAAAAAATAAAAAATTTTCTTTTCGTCTAAAATATCTATTCGATACTAGCTTTGATTGTATCCATGTTTTGATCGATCTTGAATTTTACACCACTATGATTATTTTTGAGGTATTTTTGGACGTGGATAAAACAAAGTACGAATCCTTAATCCTTAATCCTTGTCATTTTTGTTTCACCGGATTCGCTTTTTAAAAAATATTTTCATCATCCTCGCCTTAAATGATGATATTATTGAATATCTTTGGCCCAGTGCAAAGATGAATGATTTCGATGAATATCTTTGGCCCGTAGTCTGCAAAGATGAACAGTGTTTAGATGAATATGACCAATTGGTGAATGTCCTTGGCCTGTAGTGCAAGGATGAATATTTGCTCCCAGATATATATTGATTGATGTTACAGGGATAAAAATAGACGATGAACTTTAAAATTCATACATAGAAGATAGTAGTTTGCATTCTCTACTTAACTCTTCTAATGAATTATTATTTTCACTGCGAATATTGATTTAAAACTTGTTGTCTATTGTATTCTATTATATTTTTTCCTGTTGAAGACTAACGATAATTTTGTTGTATATTATCTTAGTCATAATATTCTTTACTGGGCTAGTCGAGCTCACCCTTATCCTTTTTGTTCCATTTTTCTTCTCGTGAGGCGCGAGAATATAGCAAGTAGTCTGGTCGGGGTATGGAATGAAAGTTCTAGGGAGAGTTGTTTAGTAGTCCTCACCATTGTTGTAAAATAATGTATCAATAATTATGATGAGGATTTATTTGTATGTGGATATTGTTTCAGATGGCAATATCTCAGATTTAAACTCACAGTTTTACTATTGTAATAATAAAGTTATAGTTGTTTCTGTACCGTGTATTGACAACTCAGAATGGGGGATGTAGACCTATTTTGGGGGTGTCACATCATAGGACAAAGCGTGACTCTTATTCGATTGTGTACCAATGAATACTTATTAGTACAACTATTATACTTCGCGCGCCTGTTGTGTCGTCATGGCCTCCCAAGTAACAAATGGCAAGTATGGATTGGAACTACATCACATAATATATCATCTTCATATGTGCCAATGCGAAAAAAAAATTGACACTCGTCTAGTCACCATTACCTCCTCACAATCGACGATCCCTTACATCTTGTAAGGTCGAGGATGTGCAACTGTTGACAACCCTAGTTTCTCCACCATTATAGTGCTAGCAATGTTAGTACTAATTAATTTCACGATCAATTTTCGCAATGCACACCTTTTCTTAATTATACTAGAAATTTAGTATAAAAGATGTCATTTGAGATAAACATATTTTTCTTGCAAAATAAGGGTTAGTAACAAAAATAATTTTTCTCACACGCTCCCTTACGTGTTTCACTCAAAACAGTGTATCGTTCAATTTTACGCTCGTATATCACTCAATATATAGGCTTTTACCCTCTATTAAACTCACACTTTTGCCTTTTACCTGTCAATATTCTCTCTTATAGGTTCTTTTCGAATTCACTTAGCAAATTTCTCAGTTTACCAATCAATTCAAAAATAACTTATCATGAACAAATATAGAAGGTCTAGATCTCATAATACCAACACAATCGCAAATTCCTTGTATATGTCGGATTTGGCAGTTATAACCCACTTCAAAACTGAACAGCCCTCACGGATTGAATTTTAGAGTACGACTGCACTTTAACTGGAACCGATGATGATATATGGATTTGGATAAAATCTCGATTGATCGGAATTGATGGAATTGATGATGTGCTACAAGTTTGTTAGCACAATATAATTGATGTAAAATCTCAACTTTTATGAATTAATTTTTATCTAAATATTATTTTGAATAATAAGGCGTGGATAATGTTATAGTTGTGGATTTGTTATAATGCACACCTTTTCTCACACACACACACACACACACACACACACACACACACACACACACACACATATATATATATATATATATATATATATATATATATATATATATATAATTCATGAATAATTTTTTTATGTATAATTTTTGATTTGGCTCTCTTCTAATACCCATTTCTTCTAATACATCAATATAATTCATCTTAATAATTTTGTTAATAATGATGAAAATATGTTAATAGATAGTTTATTAAGATCAATTCTATAAAAAATTAGAATTATAAAAAAAATATTCTTAGCGCTAAAAGTCTAAAATAATTTTCAACCATTAATATTTTGATGAAATCAAATAGTCGAATTAATTTTATTTTTAAAATAATTATGTTATAATATAATAAATTAATTGACTAATATCAATTTTAATTATATTATTTACGGTAATAAAAATATAGTATATTGGATGGAATTGGAGGAGATCCAAATCCATAATTTGTATTCGTAGTATTTATAAGTAAATCCTCAGCTGGGCAAACAATTTTAGAAGTTGTCATTTCTTTTGAGATTTTATTTGCTGATTCTCTTTCTTTAGTTATTAAATAAAAATATTTGGACTTAATATCCACGGCAGAAATAGGAATTTTACATGTTTTTTTCATAATTTAAAATTATTTTTATTTTTATTTTCTAAGTATATAAAATTTTGTAAAAATATCAAAAATACATATAAAAATATCCGTAAAAGTTAAAAATAAGAAATTGATATTTTCACATTATTTTTTGATATTCTCACATGTATGTCCCACATATTAGCTTATGTTTCGAATTTTTATTGGCTAATATGTGGATCATAAAATATCAAAAAAAATGATATGAAAATATTAGTTTTCTAAAAATACACTCCCATATTTATAAGATTATGTGAGTTTCAAAATTTTAAAAAATTAAAATAAAAAACTTAATCTATAATAGGCAAGAAAAAAATTAAAAATTATATATTTTTTTCATGTTATTTTATACCTTAAATAAAATATTTGTTTAAAAAAAAGAAAACTTAAGTTCTATTTTAAAGTTATTCATATACACTTATATTAGTTTTTCTTCAAAATTCGTTTATTTTTGGACAAGAAATCTTTGCAAAAAAGGGGATAAAATTTTTCGTTCATTCATTTTCTTTTCTAGTTCATTAAAAAACTTTGATAACACAAGAATGAGACAAAAACTTAAAATTTTCCGTTCATTTATTTTTTTCATCCTTTTAAAACTCAGTAACACAGTGCAAGAGAACCCGATTTTTATTGTCTGAGAATTGTTCATTAAATTTTAGAATTAAAAATTAATATGACTCATGTTTGTTTTAAATATAATAAATTTATAGTTCAATTTTTAAAATTAATTTCAAAAAAATCAATATATTATTTTTAGCTTGAATTTTAAATTGAGAAAGAGAAGATAAGCCAGCAGAAAAGGCCATCTCACTAAAATTAAAATATTTCAGATACTTAACGCTCAATTTTTTAGTTTTAAAATGGACAGAAAAGAAAAGAAATGGACGGAAAATTAAGTTTTCTTTCCA
The DNA here is from genome assembly GCA_020205605.1 of Panax ginseng. Taxonomy (NCBI): domain Eukaryota; kingdom Viridiplantae; phylum Streptophyta; class Magnoliopsida; order Apiales; family Araliaceae; genus Panax; species Panax ginseng. The sequence continues at coordinate 10,840,322 of CM035138.1, read as the reverse complement.
ATTCTTATGTTTCTGAGTTTTTTAATAAACGAAAAAGAAAAGAAATGGATAGAAAACTTGGCCACTTTTCCTGCCAAAGTTTTCCGTCCAAAATTTGCCTGATTTGGACGGAAAAGAAATGGGATTAAGTAATATATTTATAATTCTCATATTATTCTCAATTTTTAATATAATAAATTTTAAATTACAACTTATGTCCTCGATTTTAAATTTTCTATTCTTTTCTATTAAAAACTCAGAAACAACATAAAAGAAAACATCAAGTTTTCTATTCTTTTTTTTTCTGTTCTAATTTAAGTTTTATATTTTTTTCTTTTTTGTTCAAAACTCAGAAACAGAGTGTTAGTGATTATTCCTTTCATCCTTGTAATATATGACATTTTAGATAATTTTATTTTTTTAAAAATTATTTGTCGTTTTATATAATTTAAAGGAATTAATTATAATCTTCTAAAATTATTCCTCACGTAAAAATATTACAATTGAGAGAGAATATGAGATAAATATAATAATTATAAAAATTTAACAGTATTTATATATAATTGATATTATATAATCATTTTTTTAATTTTTATAAACAACTCTAAAATGTCTAGGACGCAGGGACTAGTTTATGGGGCGCTGTAATTTGCCCCATACTCGATACAAATCTCGCTCGAAAAAGCAAAACGATTAAATCAAGGAATCAAATCTGGTGGACTATAATTTGGATTATAGTTTTTAATATATTTAAATAAGAGAGATGATGATGAAGAAGAAGGAGAAGGGAGATGGTAAATAAGGAAAATAAGGATTCTAAAGGAGACGGAATAGCTGAAGAAGAAAAAAAGAAGAAGATGAAAAGGGTCTAATAAAAAGAAAGTAACGAATAGAAATTAAAAAATCTATAAATATACACTACTAGAAATTTGACATATAACGACGAAATTTATAGCGACGGTTACGGCAAGATGTAACCGTCATTATAGAATTATCTATAAAGCGACTTGGCCTAAAGGAACTGGCTCAGTATAGAGGCTTTTTAACATAAAACCCTCCCACTTAATTTTCCCCAAATCATATATTCACCCTTTCTCTCTCTCTCTCATCTCTCTCGGGCGTTTTCTCATTGATTCCTTCACTCCTCCTCACTTTCCACCTCATTTCCTCATCTCTCCTCTCCATCGTCAGCCTTGTCGTCTTTTGACGACGAGCCCATCTCAAAACATGTGATTGATCGATAATTGACTCTGTGGCTCAAGTGAGAGTCGGTATGCTTCTAAATTTGTACAGATCACAACCAAAAACCCTAATTTACAATTGATTTCGTTTTTTTTTTTTAGACAGCTTAGGGTTCGTTGTTTTTCTTTGGTAGAAATGAGTTTTTTTTTTGTCAAAGCTTGATCTTTATGCTTTTTGGTGTTTACAATTTGAAAACTTAGGGTTTTTTTTTATTAACTTAGACCAATTTCATTCGCCTCTAACAATTTGTGCTTATGGGGTCAAATCAATCGAATCCAAAAAATCTAAAATATATATCTCCTTCGCTCATGAGTCATAAATCCTCTTAAACCCTCTATAATTTTGTTATGCGATGAAAGCTTTTCTCTTTGCTTGTTTGTCGCCAGATGAGCTTTTGGACTCTGTGTTAGCTATTTTCATCTTTCGAACGACGATATATATATATATATATATATATATATATATATATATATATATATTCACCATTATATACACAATACATACACACCCCGCATGATTACTTTTTTTTTTAATGCTTTATAATCGCAAAACCGATGTTCTATTAGGTTTTCGAACACATTAATCTCTTTGGGTTTACGTAATACATTTTTTGAATGCCTTTTGTTTACTAATATCTTTGGGTTTACGTAATTTCATTTTGATTTTCAAACATGAAATGTAAGCATAATATACCTTGGATAAATTTGGTGAGAATTTGAGATAATATGTATGCTTAATATTTCTAGTTGTCGTTGAATTTGATTTACTACTTAGTAGAGTAATGCTTCAAAATACGATTATGATTTTACGTTTCGTTGCTGATATAAATTTTGGTCTATATTTTGATGGTGTAGATTGGTGAGCACATGTCGGTTTATTGATTCAATGCTAACTTACATATAAATTTTGAGTCTCAGATTTTGATGGTATGTCTTGGGTTAGCAAGCATTAATGAGTGGTTGCAATATATTTCCTATTTATGCATCTCACTTAAATTAGTACACCTCTGTATCATTAAATTCTTTTATTTTGTTAAGGGATGTCTAACATTGTTTGGAAGTTTGTAGAAAATGTCTAACTTTATTTGAAAATTTATTGTAGTTTTCAGAATTTTAAAGTAAGGACATAATAGTAATAGATCATTTAGTTATACTTCAGTAAAAAGTATGCAAATGTATGCAAGAAAGGATAAATGTGGAATATCTTGAAATTGGTATCTTTACTTTGGGAAATTGACTCTTTATTTACACACTCTAAATTGTGAATAAGGATTACATATTGAAAATGGGAATTTTAAGTAGGTATTTCTTGGATACGTTATAATTTAGCAAAGATATTATGCTCTTGGATTAACTTTGTATATAACATGATACAAATGAGTATGCTTATTCATATCTGCAAAAATGCTTCTATATGAACGTAGCTAGTGCGATCATATACACGTGTGATGATATGTGAGATACATTGCAAATGTATCTACTTTTGATGGTGACTATGCATGTACTTATGCATACTAGTTTTTTGTAGAAAAGCTATCTTGATCTTTGTTATGCACTTCGGTTTTACTTGTATTCTCCCAAAATATCTTGCGTATATAAAAATATAAAGGTGAAGAATATATTTCAGCTTCTCCTTGATCATTATCAACTACTACTGCTTAGTGTTCTATATGAACTCCAGATTAGTAAGTATCTTTAGACAAACCTTTCATTGGTTGTCGAAGATACAATTTTCGATAATTATGTTTGCTGTTTTGCGGTAGTTATCACTCCTTAAATTGGAATTGAAATTTGGGAAATGAATTAATTTTTAGTTAAATTCTTGATTTCTTCCCAACCTGCTAGACCAATAGTATTCCCATGTTGTTCAAAGATGCTTTTATAGCATTTCATTAACTTTGGATTGGAATTATTTCCCATCTATATCTTCTCCTCAACCTCATAAGCACATATAGTTCTTTTGACGAATTTCTTTGAAATTTCCTCGAGATATCTGGTTGTATATTTTGCTCTTTACGAATTACATTACTTGTTTATCCTTCATTCATTATCTAGATACTTGTAAGATTGAATAGTTACATTTCATTATAAAGTGAGATTGCTAATAATTTGTATATCATTTTTGTTGCATGTATGGGATGGATTTGCGGAGGGCGTACTACTTACTTGAGAGGTAAATCCTTAAAAGCGTATGTAATATTTCTTGGTAGAAAAAATTGCTTTGAATGAACACGTCGCGATCATCTAGTGTTTCAATGTTTCTTTCTCCTATTTATTATGTACAAAAATTTATCTTTACCCCAAGTTTGTTTAACTATTTCTATTTGGAGTAGAGATGCTTACTGCTTGTATGCCCTTGGTGTTGGAGCATGTTCAAGAAATGCCTTAGATGATAAAGAGCTCAAATATGTTTACCATGAAGATGGGCAAAAATTCATTCAGTACTTCAAATTGGTTCAATTGTGGTCTACAATTTGACTAGTCATAATATAAGTAGATTATGGGAGCAACCCCCTCCTTTTATCACGATTATTTCTTGGTTAGGCTTCACAATAGTTGAGGTCGGTCAACGGAGTTGTCGGGAGTTTCAACTTCATTTTTTAATTTATTAATTTTAAAACTAAATTAACTAGTGGAATTGTCATATGCTTTTTTTAGAGATGATTTTTTGACTTACAATAATAGGAATGTTTCAATTGATGATTTTGACTTTAAATAAGAGGAATACTCTGTTCATTTTAATTTTTGTATCAACTTCCTACTTGTAGGTCTTGCCAACTTTTTTTGTTTATTTTTTTAACGGAACACATATTTGAAAATACACAGGTTGTCGTAAGTATTTGCATTACATTTTAAACTCAACCTCATTTCCTTGTTTGCATTTTACCTTGAATTGCGTAAATTTTATTAATTAACGATCGACTTATATGTTGCCATATTTGATCCACGTCTTTTATTGCATGGACAACGATTCATAGAAATATCTGAGCCTTTAGCCTACTCATGGTTGTGTAACGTTTTTGACTACAAGTTCGAATGATTCACATTGTTTGCTTATATTTGAATGCATGTTTACCTCTTTTTTATTTCAATGGTATTTTTACCTAAAATCCTTAAAATTCTTGCATCTGGTTGAGAGCTTTCAACTTTTATAACCTGCCAATCTAAATTTTTATCATCCTTTTCAATTCATAACTCTTATATTTTTCTTTCCTATTCTCGGACAATTTGTTATTGATGCGAATCTGAAAAATAAAAGCAAGCGTTGTTGGATTGCATGATAAAGGTTTGATAAAAGGAGAAACACCACCACTTATTAGTATCTTTATTGTTCATCTGTAAAATCTATCTTGAGAAAAAGGTCAATCTCTCAAGGACCAAGAAAGGCAGACCGTATGGCGAGTTTCATTCTATCTTCTTTCGTGGTGGAGGACACTCTAGGTTTGTCTCATCCAGACAAAATCTCAACTTTGAATTTGGTCGGGCTTTGAAAGATGAACCACCAAGAAGTCATTGTGGGTATGTGTAGTAAGATATCACATAATTGAATGAATCACAGATTCGATGTTCATTTTCTATTATATTCTTTTCCTCAATCTTTACTTTGACCTTGTGTACCATGGTAAGGTTTTTCGACTTAGCAACTAATGACCGAGAGTTATTTTTGCGAGGAATTGATGTCTCAATTTGTAGATTGGGTTCGGTTTGTCAAGGTGGAGTGCGGAATCTTTGTGGCGCCTTCAACCGGTAGAACCCAAATCCGGACAATAATCTGAAAATGCATCATCCTTATTCATGAAGGATTTACCTAATAACATTCAAAATTTGTAGGACTTCTTTATCTTGTTATATTTCACTGCTCCTCTTTCTTCCCCTCTCTCCCATTCTCTTTCCTCTTTGTTCTATATTGATTTATGCATTACTTTTGGTGACAAATCTCTCTTGTATGTAGGCACTTACGAGGTTTTAATCTCTTTCTTTTCAAGAAGCAATGTTACAAGTGTTAGAGCCGAGTTATTAAAACAAAAGGTCAAGATTGTAACATAAGAAAAAATATTTCAATAATTTTTATGTTTTATATTATATTGTATTTGTATTTGTTGGATAAATGTACACAATTAATTTTTTTAAATATGAAAAGGCTATAGCGATCATTATCGATCGTAGCTATAAGTGTTCTATAAAACACATCCCTATAGCGACGGTCACCGACCACCGCTATAGATATCTATAGCTACTGGTCACGACCGTAGCAATAACTCTCAATGACCGCTAAGTAAAAAAAGCAAATACACGATTTTTTCTATGACTTATAGCTTGGGTCGTGATCGTCGCTATAGGCCAAAAGACCGTCATTATAGGCTTTACCGACGGGTCCTATGGCGACGATCGGACCGTCGCTAAAACTTTTAAGCGACGGTCTTTTGGCCTATAATGACGATCGGTGACATCGTCATATAGTCGATTTTCTAAATGTGATATCTCTCAATCAACTACTTTAACTTTGTTATAATCATGATTCCTCCGCGAGAGGTACATGATTACCGCTTGATTCTTTTCTTCCTTTATTCCCTCTACTTGTTCCCTCCCTTCTTTTCCTCATCCTCCTCTCCTTTCCTATAAATAAGGATTGATCCTGAAGAAAATAAACACACAGAATTCATAAGAAGAGAATTCCTCTGAAGAATTTCTTTCTCTCTTACTTATTCTCTCTAAATTTATGCAGCAATTATAAGAATATATTTTATACACTTTGCTAAGGTTTTATAACACGTTATCAGCACGAAGCTCTAACCAACTGAGACGGTAAAATTAAATTCTTGCAATTTATTATTATACTACTGGTTGGGCTATACCACCAATAATATAATTTTATTCTTATAATTGCATTTAAATTCTATTATTTACAATGGTACCATCTATCCTTGTTAATCTTACAAGACTAAGTGGGAACTTTTTTACCATTTATTATTTCGCATTTAATATTCTGTCGGAATATCCTGTCGGTGTGAATTTCACCTGACCTGGTTCCATCATTTATTATTCCGCATTTAATATTCTGTCGGAATATCCTCATCGGTGTAATTTCACGACACCGGTTCCATTATTTATTATTCCACATTTATTATTCTCATTGGGAATAACTTTTCATATATGTGCTTAGATCTATCGCATGCATGGTGAAATTCTTCATTATTCCATTATTTATTATTCATTAGAATAACTTTTGTACTATGTGGATTACCACATGCATGGTGAATGATCCTTTATATTCATTCTTTATTAAATTGTGAAAATGATCTGTCTACGTGGATTACCGCATGGCGGGTGAAGATCCATTTGCAGTTTTGTATATATATATTTTTATAATTGTATATATACATTAACGATTGCATATTCTTTTTACTAAAATAATATGCTAATAATATAAATATAAGATTATTTATATTTGCATTTTATCACCACTTGAGATTGTGGTATAGTTTATTTTTTCTATATCATACACGCATTTATTTATTATTTTAATAAATAATAAAATTGTGTTTTAACCCAGAATAGATGGCAAACTTGGCAAAAATAGATTTTTCTATTTTGAAAATTTTTGGAGACAACTATTTGGCTTGGGCACTTGATGCAGAATTGCACCTTAGGGCAAATGAGTTAGAAAAGACCATTGAATCAGGAAATACAGCTACTTCGGCACAAAATGCAAAAGCCATAATCTTTCTTCGTCACCATATTGATGAAGGATTAAAGATCGAGTATTTAATAAATCAAAGATCCTTTGTCTTTATGGACACAATCAAGGAAAGATTTGACCACCAAAAATTGGTTGTTCTCCTAATGCCAAATTTGAGTGGCTTAATTTAAGGCTACAAGATTACAAATCAATTACTTTAATATAGTTCCAATGTTTATAGAATAACCTCTCGTTAGTTTTGTGCGAGATCCAGTTTACGAATCCCAAATGTTGAGAAAACGCTCTCAACTTTTCATCCCACCAACATGATTCTGCCACACAATATAGATGCAGAAGTAAGTTCACAAAATTCAAATGACTTGTTGTCTATCCTCCTAGTTGCGAGAAAAGAATAATGAATTGTTGTTGAAAAACCATCAAAGTCTGACCAAAAATGCTACCCCATTGCCGATATTAACAAAGACGTCATTCCAAAGAATAAACGTGACAAGAGATGGTCATATAATAAGAAGCCTTAGGGAAGAAAGAATAAATGAGGCTATCGTAACAACAAATTCCAGAACCGCGATAATTCAAGCCACCAGAAGTGGCAAGTGTCTGAGTCGGGTAAAAATAAAGAAAATGCAACACAGAAAAAGAACAAATCAAATGTTTGTTTTAGGTGTGGGATGAATGGGCATTGGTCGCGTACCTGTCGTACGCCGAGGCATCTGGTTGATTTATTCCAGGAGTCTCAAAAGAACAAAGTAATGGTGGTAGAAACAAACTTTGTTAATCATCAATTAGATATTGTTGATGATCCACCAATGACCAACAATGAGGAAAAGGTTGTTGATATTACTGGACCTTTTGAGAGTATCTTTTAGGATAACGTTTAATTTTTGTTTTAATTGAACACCCTGCATGTATAATATTATTAGTTTTTGTTCTATACGTGGTATGTGTTTTTCATAAATAATATTTCTTATTTATGTTTTTACATTTGTCAGACCATTTTTTAATGAAGATCTTCTCGTCAGTTCTACTATTTCTGAAAAATAGAATATCCTAGAAAAACTTCATTAAATTTCTTTTGGATTATATACTATGAAAATTAGAGCAATTGAGTCTCGTACTCTTATGATTCCAAAAATCATAGATCCCAAATCCTTTATGCTTTGGCATAAAAGACTCGGTCATCCAGGTACTTCTATAATGCGTCGTATTATTGAAAATTCTACTGGTCATCCTCTCGAAAATAAAAAAGTTTTTTCTAGTAGTGAATTTCCTTGTGCTGCATGTTCTCGAGGAAAATTAATTGTTCGACCATCACCAATAAAAGTTTATAAAGAAGAACCAAAATTCTTAGAGAGGATTTAAGGAGACATTTATGGACCTATTTACCCATTGTCTGACCCATTTCGATATTTCATGGTTTTAATAGATACTTCAACTAATTGCACGCCCATTAATGTTAAGGGCTAACTTAACTACCTCAGTTTGGGGTCATGCAATTCTTTATGCTGAAGTCATCATTCGAGTAAGTCCAACGAATCTTCATAAATTTTCTCCTCTACAGTTAGTTCTTTGAAAGATACCCAACATATCACACTTTCGAGTTTTTGGAAGTGTAGTATATGTTCCAATTGCACCTCCACAAAGAACTAAAATGGGAGCCCAACGAAAAATAGGTATTTATGTTAGTTTTGATTCTCCTTCTGTTATCAGATTCTTGAGCCTTTAACAGGATATGTTTTTACTACATGTTATATAGATTGTTATTTTTGATGAATCTGTATTTCCACCATTAGGAGAAGGGAAAGTTTTAAATAAAAATCCTCTGACATATCATGGAATGCATCAGAATTAAATTCACTTGATCCTCGTACAGGACAATGTGAAATTAAAGTTCAAAGAATTATTTATTTATAAAATATTGCAAATGCCAGATGCATTTAATGATGCTAGAAAAATGATAAAGTCATATACACCTGCAGTGAATACTCAAGCAGAGATAGAAATACCTATTGAAAAATCAATTCCTGAAGAATTGACAAATAAGGTAATAGAAGAATCTAAACCACACTAGAAGCGTGGAAAGACAAGTTGGTGCAAAAGACACTGTACCACGATAATCAAAAGCAAATAAGGGAATCCCAGAAGGAATACCCGCTCCAGAAGAAGCACGTATTTCAAGAGTGGGAATAACCCCAAAAGAGGTACAAACCGCTCCAGAAGCAACACATATTTCAAGAGTGGGAATAACCCCAGAAGAGGTACAAATCGCTCCAGAAGAAGCACATATTCCAAGAGTGGGAATAGCCCCAGAAGAGGTTCAAAATCTTAGTAAAGGGATAAGAGATGAACACCAAGAGATCTCAATAAATTATGTACATGATGAGAAAATATGAGATCGAAGCAAAGTCATGATTGACGATATATTTGCTTTCTTTATAGCATAAGATATTACTTTGATTCCTGACACGGATCCTGAACCACAAAAAACGTGGAAGAATGTCGAAAAAGAAAAGATTGGCCAAAATATAAAGATGCTATTCAAACTGAGCTACAATCTCTATTGAAAAGAGAAGTATATATTTGGACCAGTAGTTTAAACACCGCTGGGTGTAATCCCGGTTGGAAACAAATGGGTTTTTGTACGAAAGCGAAATGAGAAAAATGAAATTGTGAGATATAAAGCCTGACTTGTAGCTCAAGGGTTTTCACAAAAATCTGATATTGATTATTAGGATACAGACTCTCCAGTACGTAATGGATGGAGTCACTTTTCGCTTTCTGATAGGTATGACAACCATGGAAGGTTTGAAAAACGTCTGATGGATGTTGTAACAACATACCTATATGGCTCACTTGAAGTGAGATTTATATGTGAATCCCTAAAGGATTGAAAATAGCTGAATCATAAAAGCCACGTCACATATATTCAATCGAGTTTCAACGCTCATTATATGGATTAAAATAGTCTGGTCATATGTGGTATAATCGACTTAGTGATTATTTAATAAAAGGTGGATATATAATGATCATGTATGTCCATGTGTTTTTATTAAGATATCACAAAGTGGTTTTTCCATCATTGTTGTATATGTGGATGATTTGAATTTTGTAGGTACTCCTGAAGAACTCACAAGAACTGCTACTTATCTAAAAGATGAATTTGAAATGAAAGATCTTGGAAAGACAAAATTCTATTTGGGAATACAAGTGGAGCATTTAGCATTTGGAATTTTTGTTCATAAATCCACATATACTGAAAAGATTCTCTGTTGTTTTTATATGGATAAATCTCATCCTTGACTACCCCGATGGTTGTTCGATCTTTAGAAATTGATAAAGATCCATTTCGGCCTCTAGAAAGTAGGAAAGCAGTTCTTGGACCTGAAGTTCCATGCCTAAGTACAATGGAAGAAGTTCTTGGACCTGAAGTTCCATGCCTAAGTGCAATGGAAGAAGTTATTGGACCTGAAGTTCCATGCCTAAGTACAATGGAAGAAGTTCTTGGACCAAGTTCCATGCCTAAGTGAAATGAAAAAAGTTATTGGACACAAGTTCCATACCTAAGTCTGATAGGTGCTTTCTTATGTATCTTGCAAACTGTACACGACACGATTTTCTTTGTCAACTTGTTAAGAAGATACAATTCTTCTCCGACTAAGAGACATTGGGATGGGATCAAACACATTTTGAGATACCTCCGGAAGTATTGATCTTGGGTTATTTTATACAAGAGATTCAACGTCATGATTGGTTGGATATCTTGCCGATACTGGGATATTTATCGATCCACAATAGAAGATCACAAAAACAGGGTTATGTATTTACATATTGTGACACGGCTATATCCTCGAAATCCACAAAGCAAACCATGATGCAAATACATCTTCAAATCACTTTCGTAGATTCTCGCTATACATGAAATGAGCGAGTGTGTGTTTGGTTGAGATTAGTTATTCAGCATATTCAAAAATCATGTGGATTACCATCAATCAAAGACATTCCTATAATTCTGTATGAGGATAACGCTGCATGCATTGCTCAACTTAGAGGAAGGTACATCAAGGGAGATAGAACAAAGCACATTTCACCTAAATTCTTCTTCACACATAAGCTACAAAAGAATGATGATATATATGTGCATCAAATTCGATCATGTGATAATCTAGCCGACTTATTCACAAAGTCGCTACCAAATGCAACGCTTGCAAAACTTCTAAAAAGATCTGAATGTGTCGAATTGAAAGACTTATGACAACATTTCATCAAGTAATGAATTCCTTATGATGGGAAGACTGTCTTCTTTTCCTTAGTCACGGTTTTATCCCAATGAGTTTTTCCCGACAAGGTTTTAACGAAGCGGATCGAATTAAGATATTTATGTAAAAGATATGTACTCTTTTTTCCTTCGTTAAGTTTTTTCCACTGAGTTTTCTTAACAAGATTTTTAATGAGACATAATCTTCTATCGGAGGAAATCAGAGGAAGTGTTATAATCATGATTCCCTCCGCGTGAGGGTACATGATTGCCAGCTTGTTTTCCTCCTTTATTCCCTCTACTTGTTCCCTCCCTTCTTTTCCTCATCCTCCTCTCCTTTCCTATAAATAAGGATTGATCCTGAAGAAAATAAACACACAGAATTCATAAGAAGAGAATTCCTCTGAAGAATTTCTTTCTCTCTTACTTATTCTCTCTAAATTTATGCAGCAATTATAAGAGTATATTTTATACACTTTGCTAAGGTTTTATAACAAACTTTTAACAATTCTAAATATTTTGTTAATAATAATTTATATTTTTATTATATTTGATTTTTATTTTTTTTTATTATTAATATTTTTTTAATTTATTTTTTAGATAAAAAATCATGATCTTTTGATATATTATATTATTTTTTATTAAATTTGAATTTTTTAAATTCATTAATTATTTTAATTTTTTTTATATTATAATTTAGGAGATAGAGATAGTCCATCAGCCGAAGGATTTAAGACTAAAAACATGCGTTGATGTGATATGGATTAAATATATTCCAGCAGATGGATGTCATATGGACAAAACCCCAACTCGCTAAATTTGCCGATTCAAACAGAGAGGAGAGAGATGATGATGATAAACCCTAGCCGTCGTTTCTCTGCTGTATCGTCGCCGTTGGTTAAAATGTTCTGTACGGCCCAAATGGACGCCGAGGCGGAGGCTGTGGTGGTACCGGCGACCCAAGGAGGAAAAGCCGGGCCGCTCTACCCGATTGATTGAAATGGTAGTAGCATGAGTGAAGATGAGTTTTTGATTTGTGTGCTTTAATTTGTACTCTTAATTTATTCAATATGGCAACTAGGCTGGGAAGTCTATGGAACTTGAAGTTTTGATTTTACATTTAAGTGCGGAAAAAATGCTACATGCTTAGATTACATTTGTTTCTTTATGAAGAAATGGGAATTTGCTGTTCAAAAAAATGGTAATTTAATATATGTTCTGTTTTTCCTTTTAGCTTCTGGAAATGTTGTAAAAACAAAATAGTGAAATTTTATGTAGATGCTTGGCTAGGCACCAGGAGAGATCCATAGTGGCATTCTTGGTTGAGTTTAGTTATTATTTACTTTAGAAGCCATACTATGCTTATAATATTCCTTAAAATGGTACAGTCCCACTAAAAAGTGAATAAATAAAATATAAAAATCTCATTTTGGATATTGTACCATATTGCAGTAGAGTATGGACTTTTTTTGAAGTTTTTATGAATCTTAAATAGCAGACGTAATTTCCCCTGTATAAGAGTCCGAACTTCTTTCATCCAGAGTTTTTGCCTCCTTATTTCCGGCTCAACTGTACTCTGCTCTGTATTATGATCACATGAATATTATCTCATTAAAGATGCATTGCCTGTGAATTTTTCTAAATACGCACAAACTGATATGAGATGACCATTTCTGTTTTGCGAAACTGAGGCTTTCGTGCTACTACTCGATGCAGATAATGGAATGGATGGAGAAAAGGGATATTAACTTATCACATAAAGACTGTGCAGTGCGCTTGGATCTGATATCAAAAGCCAATGGAATATCTGCGGCTGAAGATTACTTTAGTGGCCTCTTGCCATCAGCAAAGAACCGATTAACTTATGGAGCTCTACTAAACTGCTACTGCAGAGAAAAACTTGCTGACAAGGCACATGCTCTATTTGAGAAAATGGATGAAATGAACATTGCTTCTAATACGTTGGCTTTCAACAATCTTATGTCCTTATATATGAGACTAAACCTTCCTGAGAAGGTACATCCTTTTGTTCAAGAGATGAAGAACAGGAAAATCCCACTGAGCACATTTTCTTATAACATCTGGATGAATAGCTATTCATGTTTGAATGATATTGAGGGAGTAGAAAGGGTGTTTGAGGAGATTACGAGTGACAATGGAAACCTGTGCAATTGGACAACGTATAGTAACCTGGCTGTAGTTTATGTCAAGGCTGGACTTCATGAAAAAGCTGAATCATCTCTTAAAAAATCAGAGGATGAGATTAAAAAGAAAGGGAGCCATGATTGTCAGGCATTCCATTTCCTATTAAGCTTGTATGCCCAAACTTCTAATCTACATGAGGTACAACGAATTTGGACGTGCCTTAAGTCAGCATCTAGAATTACCACCAATATGAGTTATCTTGTTATGCTTCAGGCTCTCGCCAGACTGGATGAAATCGATGGGTTAAAGAAGTTATTTGAGGAATGGGAATCAACTTGCTCCAATTATGATATGAGGTTAGCAAATACTGTTATAGGTTTCTACTTGAAACATGACATGATTGAAGAAGCTGAAAAGATCTTCCGTGATGCCATTAAGATAAGTTTAGGACCTTTTTGTTGGACTTGGAGGGTGTTCATGTGTTTCTATTTAGAGAGTCGTCAAATAAATGTGGCTCTGAGATACCTGGAAGCTGCTGTATCTGCATCTGAACTTGAAGGCTATGAATGGCATCCATCCCTGCCAGATGTTAATAAATTTATGGAGTATTTCGAGGAAGAGAGAGATGTCGAAGGTGCTGAGAAGTTATGTGGGATTTTAAAGAAAGCAAATTGCCTTGATTCTGAAGCCTACAAGTTATTGCTTCAGACTTACGTAGCAGCCAGTAAGACAGCACCCGAGATTAAGGATGATGGGGTCGAAATGAATTCTGAACTTGAGGACTTGCTTAGAAAGGTTTGCCTTGAATAGATTTAGTGCCTAATTTTTTTATTATCTTGTAGATGTATAGACAATATCCATTTGATGGGCGTAGTTTCTCCCCAGTTGAAATGATGCATCCAATCTATTCTAGTACCCTTCAATAATTAATCTAAAATCTTTTAACTTCTGGTGTGGGATAAAACTCGAGCATGTGACCAAAAAAGAGCTCTAATTTCAAATGGTACTTAATTCTGGACAAATGACCCCTTTATTTGTGTAATTTAACGGTCTGAACTAGCATTGTTTTTCCTCTTTTATCTTGAAATCACAATTCACAAATAACTAGTAAACCTTCAACAGGTGAACAATTTTAGAATTTGCCGTTTTGGTGATTTTATTTCCTCATTCTGTGCTCTCTTTTTTTTTTTTTTTTTTGAGAAACTAATTCTCTGTCTTTAGTTATTAAAAAAAAAACTGGACTTAATTTTCACGGCAGAAATAAGAGTCAGCATAAGCAACACTATTTCTTTCTCTCTTGTTTTAAACTACGAGTAAATGGAAACAAATATCTTTCTCGGCCTTTTGGCTAAAATCAAGTGTAGCAACATTATTTCTACTGCATTTAATTTGATTTAATTAATGAATTGTATAATTTAATAAAATTGCAAGTAGAAAGATATTTTTTTTATAATAATTTTTTTTCATATAACCTCTCCAACACATTTTTTTGCATAACATATCAATTACATTTGTAAATATATTGATATTGCTATAATATTACTTCCACCTTTAATGCGAAACCCAGTTAGCTAAAAATAAATGGCATTCAGTTGTTGTTCTAGTTTTTGAATCTTCTCTGATTTCTATTTTTGAGTTAGAAATATTTTTTTCGATCCTTGAATTTTTGCCATCTCCATAACCTTCAAATCGTTCTGCACTTTTATTTTTTTCAACATTATTAAAACCAAACTTAATTGCTGAAAATTGGGATGGGAATAAAGTCTGAACTTGAGGAATAGTAATTGCTTAGAAAGGTTTGCCTTGAACCTCTTTTTTCTTTGTGAGCTGGTATTTATCCCTTTACATGCATGTATCCATCATACATCATAATTATTTCACATGTGCTAATCATAATTATGCTTGCTACTCAATAAAATCATAATAATGTACTACTTAATTTGGAAAATTGGGGGGAAAAGAAATAAAAATTGATTGTGAAGCAACATCCAGGAGGCAGAGCTAAAGAAAGAGATGTTGATAATTATCACCATTAATTATTATTCATAATTTTGTCGTCTACTAGCTCAAAAATGGATCTTCTTCATTCAGGCATGATTATCGGATCTGGAGTATGCACTTTTTTGATGGACTATTTTTATCAGCTCCATAAATTACTTTTTGAATTATATTTGAAAATCACTGTTTAAGTAATAAGTAAGTTTTTAATTAAGATTTTCTTGTGATTGACTTCATTTCTCATTAATAATGTAAGGAATTTAATTCCAATTTGCTCTTTTGTTATATATGTTTCTATTCTATATTCATCTAATTTTATCATGTTGGTTCTTTTTAAATATATATATATAGGAAGTGGTTAGTATGAAGTTTATTTTGAGGTAAATTGGTCAATTAACCAATAGAATATTGACACGCAGTTGAGGTTGTATGTGTGTCAGTATTCTATTGGTCAATTGACCAACTTACAAAAAAAAATAACTTCATGCTAACTAGATCCATATATATGAATTCAGAAACATACTGTCATCATATATCTTTAGACATTCGTTGAATTCACAAGTGAAAAATTGGAAGTACAATAGTACCTCACTTAAGAAATAAAAATAAAATATTCATCCTTACTTTTATTAAATTATTATTAGTCCCGAGTTCTCTCTTTAACTCATTCCTTAGGCTCCGCTCAATCAAATCAAATTCTACAAAAAAATAGATTCTCAAAAACAAATAAATAAATTAATTTCTCTAATAATTCTTTTACACTCAAATTTATTTTAAATATAATATCAATTCAAGCAATAAAATCTCACGAGAAAATTAAAACTCAAGTACCTGAAATATTATTGTTCACTTTATTTTGTTTTGTTCAAATGAAATAACTTTAAGATATTATAAATTATGAATATTTCTTTTAAAACTTTATATTACATAAAAAATATACCCCCCTTCTCCAAAATATATAAGATAAGCTTTTTATTATTTTAGAATGGAGCTTATTTAAGTCTTTATTTTATCTTCATTTTATTTTTTAAATAATCAACAAATGAAAAGAAAGAAAAAGATAAAGAGGATGCCAACACAACGCAAAGCATTACACCAAAACGTAAAAAGCGGGTCAAAAGATCCTCTTCCTCTCTTATTAGTCTACCAACAATCCGAGCTTAAGAGTTACACTTATACTCGATAATTCTCGCACTCATTTCTCCACTCGCTTCACTGTCTCAGTGTCTGTGTCTCTCTCATTCAGATCCAGGTGAGTTTTCTCTCTCTCTCTCTCTCCTATTAACTTCACTCTATTTCAGGGCTTAGTTTACCCATTTGAAGCTTGATTTCATTTAACAACTTTTAGGGATTCTATGGGTATTTTCTTGCTGAACTTCATTTTTGGTCTTCAAAGTTTGTAAATCCAAATGGGCATTGGCTATCTTACATTGTTCTCATATTTGAGGTTTTGGGTTTTGCTGGGTTATGTTTAATTGAGTTGTTTTGATCGTTGGGGCAGCTAAAATGAGGATCTTTATACTAGTTTTTCACAATTTTCTTGGTTATTTGGGTGGGTTATTAATAACATAGGTACATAAGATTCAGAAGTTCTTATAGTCTTTGTTTTCTTTCCCACGCAAATATATTTATGTTAGCCATTCTGAATTGAATTTCTTTACCATTTATGTTTGTTTATTTGTGAAATGGTCGATGCAGGACTTTCCTGCTCAGTTAAGATTATTGGTGTTCATTGGTTCTGGAAATCACTGATGATGTAAAATTGTAAGAGCTTGCCAAGAAGAAGTAATTTCTGGTAGAAAGTTCAATGGAAGAAATACAGTCCCAGTCAGACAACTATAGGTCTTCGTCATCTTCTGCGAGTAGTCCTGCAAGTAGGGTGCCCTCCAGTAATTTTTTCTATTTACGGAAACCGGGTTCACTTAGACAACCCATATCATTTGAGGATTCACCTGATTGGGATGAAACTGATATTGAGGTTAGGTTGGAGGAAGGAGGTGACTCCATTAATGCGGCGACCACCCCAGTCTCCCCGGCGCTATCAAAGCTTAATAGTGGTTCGTTGCCATCACCGCTGTTACCGGAGGGAGCAGTTGTTGCAAGAAAGATTGCAGGGGTGTCTGTTGCATGGAAGGATTTGACTGTTACTGTAAAGGGAAAAAGGAAGTACTCGGATAGAGTTGTGAAAAGTTCAAATGGTTACGCATTACCTGGGACAATGACGGTAATCATGGGCCCTGCAAAGTCTGGGAAATCAACTCTCTTGAGAGCCCTTGCAGGTTTGTAGTTTTCAACTGATTGTCATACTAGAAACCAATTTAACTGGCATGATTTCTAATCATTTACAATTTGCTGAGTAAAATCTAAAAGCACCTGTTTTTCTTTCTAATTAGGAAGGTTGGAAGATTCTGCCAAAATGTATGGCGAGGTTTTCGTGAATGGGACAAAGTCTCGCCTACCATACGGGTCCTATGTAAGTTCTAAACATGCCACATGTTTGTTGTCATCATATGAATATCTATTTATGTTATTTTTTTTATGTGATTTCCATTTGGGCTTTTCCATGTTAGTATGTGTAGATTTTTCCCGAAGCAATGTTTGGCAAGGAAATTCCAAACCTTGAAATTGGAATTGAGTGCCAAATTTTAACTAAATTTTAATTCTAGAGAATTGCAAATGTGCTTTCAATTTTAATTCAAAGCTTGAATTGAGTTGCCATACACAACAAGAGTGTATTTGTATGGAACTGCATGTTTCCTGTAATGAAATTAATATGTTTCCAATTTCTACCTAATAAAACAATATCGTATGTATCCCAATAAATTGAGTTGTTTTCTAACATCATAATGCAATTATGTGTACCAAGGATTGCTTACATAGTGTTTTATTTCCACAAAATTATCGCCAAACAGTTAGGGATTGGGCCTCTCCAGACATTGGATTAAGCATGAGCAAACCTAGCAAATTAGTTGCATGATCCTCACCCCTTGCATCTCATAATTCTGGTTCTGTGGAGACTTTGGATTTATGAGGCATCCCTATGTAACATAGAAAGAAAGACTACAAATTTTTGCTTAAAAAAAGTAAATTGAGGAAGGAAAACAATTACAATTGCTCTTAATACTCTTGATACTAAATCTGTGTAGGAATTATTAAATACCTAAAAGAAATACCTGATAATAAATATGCTAACAAAATAATAAATGTGGGTTACTACTACCTCCCATGTCCAAGCAAACATTGATATATGAAAATGCCCTAAACTATTAACCATAAAATGTTTGAATAAAACAGAGGTATCATACAAATCTATGCATAACTAATCTATATATTACTCTAATAGGAATCTAATAATCAGAGGACTTGATTAATTAAAGGCCCACCACGCAAGTAGGTTTGGATATAAGGAAAGACCAAATCTTTGATATTCCCTCTTCTTTAAGTTTACTTTTTTTTTTTCGAGGTTTTAATAGATTGCAGCATTTAGAAGAAGTTGTGGAATATTCAAAAAATTCTTTTCACTGTTAACTTATGGGTTATTATTATTATTATTATTTTGGGATTGATAAAGTCACATTTTACTTATTTTAATTTCTGGATGGAAGATTGTGCTCGACACTCAACACTTGGTCTTCACAATGGGGATGCAGTTTGTTGATTTAATGGTTATTAGAGTATTATTTTGTGGATTACAAAATTGACATTGTATTCTCTTGAAACTTCATAGGGATTTGTTGAAAGGAAAACCACACTTATTGGATCCCTAACTGTGCGTGAGTTCCTTTACTACTCAGCACTGCTTCAGCTTCCTGGCTTCTTTTGTCAAAAAAAGAATGTGGTAGAGGATGCTATCCTTGCTATGTCACTGGGAGATTATGCGAACAAGCTCATAGGTGGCCACTGTTACATGAAGGGTCTTCCTAGTGGCGAGAGAAGACGCGTTAGCATTGCCAGGGAGCTTGTGATGAGACCGCATGTCTTATTTATAGATGAGCCTCTTTATCATCTTGACAGGTTCCTCCTACCCCATTAGATTTGGAAGTAACTGATAACTTTTTAAACAAGAGATTTTTAAGGAACTTAATATGTCTATAGTTCTTAGGGATTCACTGTTTCTAAACATAAAAACGACCAACTTACTTGATAGTTGAGGTAACATATTAGCATCTAGTATTTCTACATTTATTAGTATGCATTCAGAAATTTAGATTTTTGCAAACAATCTAGAAAAAACTTGCGGATAACAACTAGACAATAAATTATGTGTTGGTTTATGATCAATGGTGTGGGATGAAAACCTGGGTTGGTCAAACTTCTTGTTAGACTAATTTCTGGATTATTTGAGTATGAACTGTAAATTTTAAGGCACTTTCTTCATTGTAGAAAAGGCATGTGAAATCGCATTAAATAACAATCTATATTTGCTCTCCACAGTTAAAAAGAAACCTTGTCTGAATTAGTTGCACATTCACATTAGAATACACATTTTTATAAACTACATTTTCTTGGGCATCATCATATTGTGTATATGTCTAGTTGTATGTCCTACAATAAAATTTTTGCAAGTCTGTTTAGTTATTTACAAGATTACAATTTGTTTATATTTCTTTTTCTTTTTTCTTTTTTTGGATGAAAAAAAGACAGTTTAATTAGAACGAAGAAGTGGTATAAAAGGTGAGAACGACGAGGAATCCTCCCAGGATATCCATCTCCATAAAATACATACAATTCTAATGCAATATATCCCTTCAATCCCTTTGAAATTAAGTTGTAGGCAACCCTCTAAACGCTTCCATGGCCGAAGAGTGATATATAGTATGTGTGTGGCCTTATGCAGCACTATCTACTTTGTTCAGACATTGTAGTGGAAAGTGTAACTGTTCACGTTTAACTCTACAAAAATAACTAAATTAGATGCGTTTATTCTTCCTGTCACACACATTTTTATGTATGTATTTGTAACATCACTGGCTAGTCAGAAGACTCAACACCATTTGATTAACATATTTCTTGATTTGCACGCTCTGTTTTGATAGATTGAATTTAGTGCAAGTGCTTAAATCATACTCCCTCCGTCTCAGGATAAAAGTCGACTGATCATTTGGCTATAACCGAACCGAATAGGTTATTCGGTTATAACCGAATAAAAAAATCTGCTTATTTTAATATTCGAAAAATCAACCGAATTAAAGAATACCCGAATTACCGAAAACCGAATAACCGATTTTGTTATTTGGTTATTTCGGTTAATACTGAAATTAAGTTCATGATTGGATTTGGGCCAACTGAAAATATCTCAACAGGCGAAGCTTATTAAAAATCAATACTGATAGAGAGCATGAGATGGTGGGACGGTGAGATCGTGAGCAGCGAAGACTGGAGACTGAGGCGAATGAGATCATATGAGACTTGAGAGCCAAGAGGCAAGAGAAGAGAGGAACTGAGATGTAATTAGAGGTAGTGGGGCACCGTCGTCCGTCACACCGACTCGGAACTCAGATGGAATACTGAGATGAATCTGCTCTGTTTTTTATCAAGAGAGAGAGAGAGGGAATGTGAGCTTCTCTCTATATGTAGCAGTAGATGTGTATGCATATTATATTTATTTATGGGGTTTGATTTTGTGTGCAGTCAACATTCATTTAATTTTCATTGAGATCCGATGACATCTGCTCTTTTTCTTTCCTAAAAATTATGGATGTATGGGTCATGGGCCACTTTTTGGTGATTCTTGTCCTGTCCAAAAGAAATGGACCGTCCAAATTGAAAACCTTATTTGACTTATCAGGCCCAGTACATCCTATAAATATTAAATTTCTTTTTTTTAATAAATATGTTCGGTTATTCGGGTAACCGAATATGATGATTTTAATAACCGGACCCGAATACCGAATAAGAATTCGGATATAACCGAATTACAAAAAATAACCGAATTATCAAGAAATTTCGGTTAAAAAAATTCGGTTCGATTCGGTTATTCGGTTATATCCGTTTTTTTGCTCAGTCCTAGTCCTGGTGGACTTTTCATGTATATTAAGAAGATGAATGAAATGACAAAATTGTCCATAATAATGTTATTAAATATGGAGAGAGAATTAGAATAAGAAAAATATGAGATATTTAATGCTACGGGTATAATAGGAAAATATGTGTAAAAGTTTGGTTATTAAAGGAAAATGGATATTTAACATGGGACTACCCAAAATAGTAATAAGAACTTTTATCGTGGGACGGAGGGAGTAAATGATAATCCTCATATGGAAGTAGGATAGTGAAAGAAACTTTTTGATTTCCTGCAATAATATTTTTGAGAGGACTAAAATATTCTCTAAAAACATACAAGTGAATTAAAAGGAAATATACTATTGTTCCTTTGTTATGTTTAGAACTTCATACTTTTTTTATCTAGAGAATTTTTTATATTTCGTGTAGTTACCATTTGATTGTTGGATCAAATAATGAAGATCCTTTTTTTTTTGCGTTACCACACTTCCTTTCAGTTTCCCCTCTGCAGAACCAACCTTGTATTGTGTATCTGATTATGTTTTGCCTTAATTTCCATATATGTTCTCCTAATTGATTTGCCTAAGTGCATTGTGGGTTGGAAATGCATATTGTGAATTTTTTTCCGGTAGGCCCCATTTTATACAACTGCCTGTTGAGTTATGCCTGTTGAATTAATAGCATTGGGTTTAAACCTATTTAACTAGATCTTAATGTTTCACTGTACAGTGTATCTGCACTTCTGATGATGGTGACGTTGAAGAAACTAGCCAGTACAGGGTGTACTCTTATATTTACCATTAACCAGAGTAGCACAGAAGTTTTTGGCCTCTTTGATCGAATTTGTCTGCTTTCAAATGGAAATACACTGTTTTTTGGAGAAACATTGGCTTGTTTGCAGGTAATACATCTGTAGAGAATATCCTTCTTCCTAAGAATGAAGAACTTGCTTTTCTTTCCTATTATATACACATTTACTTAAATATTGAAACACTTGCCAATATGATACCATCATTCTTTGTTACTAAACTGATATGATATATAATATCATCCTTTTTTCCAATAAGATGAAAAAATAAGATACTGATCACATGCTTTACATTTGATTTCCTTGTGATTGTCCTTGGTTGTAAATTCAAAATTTTTAAATTTTAACATCTGTTCTTTTGCAGCACTTCTCAAATGCTGGATTCCCTTGCCCAATTATGCAAAGTCCTTCGGATCACTTTTTGCGCGCAATAAATACGGATTTCGACAGAATCATTGCAATGTGCAAAAATTGGCAGGTATTTGCTCTTGATAGTTTAAATCTTATATTTTATGCTGACGACTTATTATGTTGTTCACAATGGATGTATTTATAGTAGTGAGATAAGGGTTTAGCATCATCTCATCTGCTGGGTTGAACTTGATCTACAATTTAAAGATTAAAGATTACATCTGCTGGGTTTACCATCATCTCATTTGCTGGGTTGAACTTGATCTACAATTTATAATTATTTTGTTGTTCAATCTGTGATTATTTTTGTTCTATTTGCAGTTTATACTTTATAGGCATATTATGTTCTTATGGTTGTGGGCCTTAGGTTTTAAACTATAAATCAATCTAGAGATTTTGCCACAATTAGTTTCTTTCTTATTTTGTTGTACACTAACTGGCCATGTTTGACAGGACGACAATGGAGATTTTTCCTCAGTCAATATGGACACTGCTGTTGCAATCCGTACCCTTGAAGCAACTTATAAGTCATCCGCAGATGCTGCTGCAGTTGAGACTATGATACTAAAGCTCACTGAAAAGGTATACTTTATTATAATTTACTATTTCTTGCTTAAAACCAGGCTTGTCTATGACACAAGAGAATTGTAGATTGTGGAAACTCCTATTTTTACAATGTAATGCTCGACTGTGTGATCTGATGTAGGGCAAGACTATGAAGAATTGACATTTTAGAAAATAACTGGAAAACAAGGAAAACTGTGACTAGGGTGATTTCCGCGGTCCACTACCCCTAGGATCCTCAATTGCAGAAGAGTAAATCGATAGCAATAAATAGAAATAATTCTGAATGTCAATAATCAATGTTCTTTATTGTGCTTGTGGAGACTGTATCGCTATTTAAAGAGAACCAAGTCTTAATTTTACTTGGGGAATAAGAAATTAACCAATGGACTAAACTAACCCGACTAGATATTAAAATTTTCTAATTATAAAATATCCCCTCCATTTAACAAAAATATCTAATAATAATATAATTAGAAAATGATATCATTCTCCATATAAATAGAATTTCAGCTCTTTCATCTACGTTGTCCCCATCATGAACATAACATTTCACATGTGAATTCTTAACACAAGTCTTGTTTAGGATCCCAACCTATATATATTGTTATCGTACTTATCAAGAACCTTCATCTGGTCACCCTTTACAAGTGTTTGTCATTGCTCTAAAAACGGTCTGTATGTGTGTGTATTTAGTGTTTTTCCCTTACTTTCATGTATTAAAAAAAGTGGACGCTAAGCTTTGTTGCCCTTTTTAATTTATAAATGTCTGTTATCAGTTATGCTGTGTGCTTCAGTCCTTTGTTATATGTGCTTTTCCTTTTCATCTTGAATTTCTTTTTCATGTTAGATTGCCAAAAAAAGAGCAATATCCAGCGTAAATCCTAAAATAGAAAAAAAAGGGAAAAAAGAAATCCACAATCTTCTTCCAAGTGCTATCAGCCTTCTTTTTATGGATTCTTTTTTATTCCATTGTGCTTTAATATACATGACTGCTTCAAGGAGATGCCTACCTTAGTGTTTGTGTTGTAGCTTTTGACAATAAAGATCCTCTCGAAGTCATGTATTACATGCAACTGTTGTTACAGGAAGGGTCGTCTCTCAAAAGCATGGGAAAGGCTACCAGTGCAACACGTACTATAGTCTTGACTTGGAGATCACTATTGATTATGTCAAGGGAGTGGAAATATTACTGGCTTCGACTGATCCTCTATATGCTTCTTACACTATGCATTGGTACTGCATTTTCTGGTTTAGGGCATTCCTTGTCGTCTGTTGGGGTGAGTTTCATCATTATAACGACTTCTCATCATTTCAAGACACTAAATGGTAACCTAAGAAACTGGTTGTGAAACTATTGTATGCATTAATTGTGATGTGTGGTGTAACTTCTTGTTGAAGTTTGTGCTATCATAACCTGCTTTGATTGAGCCCCTGCATAAACCCTAAATCCTAAACCCTAGTGCATAATATTTGGCATTATGTGCTAACGAGGTGATTGAGGTCAAAATTTGAACATTGTTGCTTTCCTTTCCTCGATATTTAGTTATTCATTTTCTGGGTTCTGTTTGGGTCTAGAGACTTCTGGGGGTATAGGTTGTGGGAGATCAGTGGATGGTGAGGACTACACTCTTTTATCCCTTATCAAAATCGACAGGGCCAAGCGGGCTGACCGGGTGAACCAGGCGAGATTGGTCTGGGTCATCATGTGGACCTTTGGGCAATTAACCCTGTAGGATCTGATTGACCTCAAGTAGGGTGGGGGAGGTGGGGTCTGCTAAACCATGTAACCCATTTTGGTTTAACCCGTTCGAGTTGTTTACTAGCTTCAAATATTAAGCTACCAAGAATGAACGCTTGACCTGTTGTATAAAAGGCCACCTCCTTACTACCTAAGCTACTTTTTTATTTGCTTACAGCATCTTTATCCTTATATTTCATTTAACATCTAGTCTTGTAAACCAAAAGTTTTTTTTAAAAAAAATGTTATGAAATTAATTATATTTTCTGGAAAAGGGTAATCTGCAAAACTGACTCATGTTTAACTACATTTGCAATGTGCTCCATTTTTGATGATGTTCTGTTTTTTGCAATGTCCTCCATCATGTACTAATTTTTTACAATTATGTTGGACCTGCTCCTCACTGAATTGGGAAAATGAACACATGTGAAGGATATATTGACCGAACATTTGCCATTATGTCTGGAGGAAAGATGGAGGCTGACTTGTTCGGACGAAAATACCCTTAAAGTGTGTTTATTTCTCCAATTTAATGGGCAGAGGTAACAGAATTCTGGGAAATGTTAGATGGTCCTGCATTTGGAACTGGAACACTTCATATTTCAATCACGTGGGTTACTTAAAGATGAAAATTATTATTTTGAGCATGATCTTTTTGTCATGATCTAATTGCAATTGTTATTACTGTTAATTTGCAATGGTTGACCAATTCTTTATACTTCATCTTTGTAATTGCAGACTAGAGTTGCAGCAATATTTGTATTTATCTCATTTAGTTCACTTCTAAGCATTGCTGGAGCACCTGCACAGATAAAAGAAGTCAAGGTAATGGAGGGCACTTTTTTTTTCATGTTCAGGCAGCATGCGAATTGCTACATTTGCAAGGGCAGATACTGATGACCATATGATTTCACCTGGCCTAACAATAGCCTTTTCATTACTAGTTTGCAAAACAATTACATAGTTACTGGCAAAAATTTGAAGTTCAGATAGTGGGAGAATGATTGAACAAAAGGGAGAGAGAGAGATACCAGTCCTTTAAGAACTCGTGTCTTTCTGGCTGTACTTAGCTGCTTTTTACCATTAATGTTGGGCTGATATGGCATCCCAGTTTACAAGTGTGCAACTTGCAGATAGTTGACTCGAGGACTGATTATATTTGGATAACTCCTAAACCATGTAGATCGTTTTAGAAGCTACTCATGTTATACTCCCTCCGTCCCACAATTATTGAAACACTTTTTTTGGTATGTGACACAAGATGAACCAAAAACATATTTAGATATTACATTTTTATGTATATTTATATGGTTTGGTATATTTAGATGTTATATTTTTATTTATTTTACAAAAAAATTAATAATATAATTATTAAATATAATTTTGGCATGTCTTAAAATCCGTGCCACACATACTAAAAAAATTGTCTCAATATTGTGGGGGCGGAGGGAGTACAAAAAAAATGTGGTTCACAGTTTCACTTTTCCTGGAGAACTTTGTTCTAACTCATAGGAAGCATGGGACATAATTTGGTGAAAACAAATCACATGTATGAACTGTGTCATGTATATTTTTTTTTTTATAACAACCCGTTTCATCTACTTATATTATTTTACAAGAACCTGGATAGTTGCTTCACTTAATGTCTACCTCAAATTAATTGCTTCCCTTTTTATCATGCAGATATACGCCAGTGAAGAGTCCAACCGGCATTCAGGGGCATTAGTTTTCTTACTGGGGCAACTCTTCTCCAGTATTCCTTTCATGTTTCTGATCTCTATTTCATCTAGTCTGGTCTTCTATTTCCTGATAGGGCTGCAAGACGAGTTCAGCTTGTTGATGTACTTTGTGCTGAATTTCTTCATGTGCCTCTTAGTAAATGAAGGACTGGTGCTGTTTATTACTTCCATTTGGCAAGATATTTTCTGGAGTATCCTAACATTAGTCTCCATACATGTGAGTTATATGCTACCGCACACATGTATTCTTCGTTTTGTAAACATCACTTTTGCATGCATGCCGTGTGTATGTGTAGGTTCACATGCTTGGGAAGAAGTTGGGGGGCTAACCCTCTAAATGCTCCACACTTCTATTAGCTCTGGAATTGTTTGTTAAGATTACTCGGGAACATTTTATACTGTTCTTAATTTTGTAATGTGTATACAGATGCATTTTATTAGTCATCAATCAGCATATATCTTTTAAGACCTAATATTTAGATTAACATTCATTCTGTGTTTTAGGTGGTGATGATGCTTTCTGCTGGGTATTTTAGAATCCGAAGTGCTTTGCCTGGACCCGTATGGATGTATCCAGTATCCTACATTGCTTTCCATACTTACTCTGTTCAGGCAAGTTTAAATATTTTTCTTAGTCATGTTACTATACAATGAAGACACCAACAATATGACTCTAATCTTTTTGCATGAACTTAAAACGCTGATTATGAACCATAACCACATTACTGGGCAGAAGTGCCTGTTTCACTTGTCTTCTCACTTCTGTAATTGCAAATTTTCTGGAGTAAGTGAGAAAAAGTAGCAGATGCAATTAAGATGTGGTCCTTGCCTTTTCTATTATGTTGTTTTTTAACTAGAGGTATTGCTTGATGAACTTTTTGAAGGTTTTGATTTTGCTTTCGTTTAGTATTATCCTTTTCTACCAAATATAGCAATAAAGTCTACCCCCTCCGTCCAGAAAATCAGTGGTTGGGTTACTGCCCATTATGCCCTTTCAAGCAAGTTGTTTTATAAAAAATATAAAGTTATACTTCCCCTGGTGGTAGTGGGACCCACAGAGATGTAAATGGCAGTATGGCCGGGTAAATTATTCAAATCCATGTGAATCCTTGACATAAATCACATTAGTTCGGACTTCCAAATATCCAAAAATTGGAAATGAAGTCACTTGTAGTAGGATGTAGGGAGTACTAACAAAAACATTATCAAATGGTACCCGAGTCTTGGATTTCCTACAAACTTGCTTCTTGTTGTCTCAATGATGTTCAGTTCTTCTTACAATCTTTGAAACATGTTTGTGTTTAGGGGCTCTTGGAGAACGAGTACATTGGAATATCTTTTGCAGTTGGGCAGGTACGGAGCATATCAGGGTATCAAGCTCTTCGGAACGTATATGATACTTCTGAAGAGAGCAAGTCCAAGTGGGAAAACTTACTGGTGTTGTTTCTTATGGCTGTGGGTTATCGCACGCTTGTGTTTCTTTTGCTACAATTTCGCGTTCGAAAAAACTTATCTTTGTGTAGATTTTTCCAATGTAATCAAGAAACAAACACAAGATGAATGAATTACTCTCATTCCTGTGGCTGTTGAGATTGTATAGTTTAATATGGTTATTATCTTTTTGCTGCAATTTTTAGTTGGGATCTTGAGATTCAATATACAAAAATTTTTTATGGCCTAGTCCTGTTGTTTTTGACAATGTTTGTTTAGTTGCCGAGATAGATGTCCTGTTGATTTTGGCAAATCCTTCTCTTAATGGCCGCTTGGGAATGTTTGTGGAATGCTGTGACATGGGTATCGCACATTTCTTCTAAAATGGTTCTTATAAAAATGTCTTGAACTCGTTATCCCCACCACTCATTGTGAAAATGATCAAGTATATTGGATCAATCACAAATTCACAAATTTCAATGGGTTGCAACCTATTTGGAATAAAATAAAATTGTTGAGCAAATATATATTTAGCAGCAATTTTTATAATTGTTTGAGCAACACTAAAAACTTTCAGCAATACTTAATTATCCTAGATTTATGACTAAATTATAGTTTGCATTCCAAAGTTTGTAGTATTGTTGAGGTTTGTACACATGTTTAAAATGTATCTAAGTTCATCCTAAAGTCTTTTTTCATTTAAAAAAAATATAGTTTGCACCAAAAAAGTGAGGGTGCATTTTGTTTACATATAACTTTCGGGTACATAATGAAAGGTTGAAAGCATTGAAAGGTGCATTTTGTTTAGAGAAAGAACGGTGTACTTAGATACGTTTTAAACATTGGTTGCAAACCTCAACAACATAAATTGTATTTTAGTCTAATCAAATCAAAAAAAAAATTCTTGTGAAGTTATAATTATAGTGGTTTTTGCTCAGTCCAAATGAATATAATAAGTAACATTCAAATCTATATTACATTGAAATCTTTGATTCAGGACAAGTCTGAACCAAAAAAACAGAGTACCTTTTCTTTTTAATATCACCTTGAACTTTCATTGTTACATGAATGGCAGTGGCTACTATAGCCTCCAAATTCTTGCTGTTGAATGTTTGCTTCAGTAAAATCAAACATGGCTTGGTGTCAAATTCGGCGGCGTCGGTGCAGAAGCAACACGGCGGCCACGCTCCGATCTGCTGTTCTCCGCAAACCGGACACTTCCCTGGTGCATCCCCTTCTTCTTCTCGTCCTCGGTCCACTCTGAAACATAGTAATGTTCCTCACTACCTTTGACAACATCTTTTGTTGGTGGGAAAAACATACTCCCCCATTGTGGAAAATGAACTAGTGTCACAGGAAGAGTACAACAAACAATCATGATCCCCATATAACTTAGCCCTGTCGCCGTCGAAAATTGCGAGCTCGTAAAGAACAACAACTGAGTTAGTCCAGAGCCAAAGTTTCCTCCGGCACCAGTCATGCCGGAGATAACGCCTAGGGATCGTCGAGAAATGAAAGGAATGATGCCAAAAGTTGCTCCACAGGCGGCTTGTGCTCCGACCGAGAAAATGATCATCATTGTTACGGCAATGGGAAGTGAATTAGAGCGGCCAAGGAGGATGCAAAAAGCACCACCTAATGTTTGTAGAATCCAAAGAGTCCACAGCCGGCCCCGCATGCCGAACCGTCTTGCGGCGACATCGGAAGCGTATCCACCGAATGGGCGAGCCACAAGATTAGCCATGCCGAATGTGGCAGCGATAATTCCAGCAGTGCGTAGCTTTAGGTTGAACCTGTCACGTATTCATATCCATAGTTGGTTTGAGTTTGTTTATTGTTTTCTATGTTTCTAAAAAAAGTGTAATGATTGGAAAATAAATAAATAAAAACACTAACCTGTCATAGAAGTATTCAGCAATGACATTATCAGTGGATAATTCCACACCCATTGAATATCCATATAGAAGGACAAATATCCATGTTCTGTAGTTGGTCACAGCAAACCACAACACCTGAATGTACAAGAGAGAAAAAATTAGTTATTAAGCCTAATAACATACTCCGTAAATATTTGTAACTTTTTTAATAATGTTTTTTCATAGTATTTGGTTAACTGAAGCTCGTCACAAAAAACTCAAAAGAGGGAGTATCATTTTTCTCGAGTGAAAAAATGATAAAAGAGGCTGACCTTAGAGAATTTATCTTTCGAGACCTCGCCCTTCTTCTGCAAGGTGCTGAGGTTCCCATCAGGCAAGTCTTGGCCAAGAGTTAAGACCGCAATCCCCATGATCACATGAAGCCAGCCAGGTATAAAGAAGGCAATCCTCCACGCAGTAAATGGAGTAGATCCGACCCGTTGGATGATATCATAAAGCAAAGGCATTATCAGTTGAGTAGCTCCACCACCCATATTACCCCATCCTGCTGCTGTCCCATTAACAAGCCCAATAATCTTTCCATTAAACATAGTACTCATCCAGTACTGGCACGTCACAAATGTCGCCAACGAGAACCCAATCATGAACCTGACAGCAATGTATCCACTTGCAGACGAAACCAAAGACATGCAAAACACAGTAGGAGCCGATAACATGATAACGAATGCACATCCATATCGTGGCCCCAAAAGGTCACAAACAGCTCCCATTACAAGCCTAGAGAAAATACTCCCGGAAACAGAAGCAACTCCAGCATTGCCAATGTCCCCTTTTTTGAGATTGAGATTGTCCCTAATTATGGGGACAAGTGGAGCAGCTGCGAAAGTGGACACAAAACAAGTAAAAAATGATATCCAAGACAAATGGAATGTCCTCATGTGGGGATTAGCTAAAGAAAAGAGCTTAAACACTTTGGCCTTGTGTTCAGAGTCCACAGGCAAATCAAATTTTGCAGTAGTATCAGTTGGCACCATTGGTGAGGCCACCGCGAAGGCCAGGACTGGCTCTCGTCCTGTAATTCCATGCATTGAGCTGCCAGGGGAGCCTTCAATGTCGCCCATTTTCGTGTAGGAAAGTGTTTGATAAAATGCAAGGGCTAAGAAATGTGTGTGCAGTTAACTGTTTTGTTGTTTTGGGTACTGAGAAGGTGGTTGTGGTGTGGTGGTTTATATAGTGTTTTAGAGTTGACATTTGTAGATATTAAAAACTGCTGATATAGCCGCTGGAAATTCCCAATGGTTGCATCCATTGTGGGAATGGATTAAACAAAGAAAAATCTGTTTCGCCGCGATTAAATTATGAATAGTGTTGGCCTTATCCTGCATCCCAAAGGTATTCAAACAGCTTGTGGAAAGGTTCAGTATATTCATTCTTTGTTATTATAATCAGCCGTAGTTTTTAACTAACAGCTGGATTTGGTTAGTTAGCCATCTTTAAGTTGGATTAAAGTCCTTGGACACTATGATTAGTATATAGGAGTAGTTTATAAGGCCTGATTTCCACACGCATCATGTATAAAAATTTTGCTAATTAATATTTCTTAATCTTTCATAGGGCCTACCATCGTATGCTCAGCAGGTTGTTGGATGCACAAAGTATATGATATAAGCCAAACTTAACCTTTCACAATGTCTGGGAGTTTTTTGGGGTATATTATTATCAATGACTATGTTAATGGTTGGAATTGGGTGGAAATGAAGAGGATAAATAATATAAGAGGTTTAATTATGAATAACCCATCTTTTTATAATCAACTGGCCAACTGCTCCCATGTTACGAGAGAATTTGACTTTAATTACTTATAATTTATAAGAACTCATCATGATCATATATTGCTTCGCATTGCAACTGTGCAAGGATAAAGAAGAATGTTTAGAGATATCTACTTATCGCTTTACACACATACCTGAATAGTACTACATGTACTTCACAAAAAAAATTCTAATTTGTTGACTACTTTGTTTCACAAAAATATTGGGTGTGGGTACTCACCCATAAATGGAATTCAAATTGAAAAAAAAATTACTTGTTAGATTGGTTGGTAACTAAGACAAGGAGATGTGATCCTTAATTTAATTAGAAGAATAAATTGTTTCTAATGCATAATAGGAATAGATTAAGAATAAATAAGGTTATGATGGAGTCTTATTATTACATGAGAAAAGGTCGGTAACAAGAAGATGCCGATCAAAAGAATAAATTGAGAGGATTACAGTTTGTTGCTCGTGGGTATGCGTCGTCATCTCCGCACATTTGAAAACTTGAAGACTTTATTGTTTGAGGTGTTTATGGGTGGTGAAATTAATTAGATTTCTCAACCTAATTCAGAGTTCGACCTATGATTTTTCTCTTTAAAGGTTTTTCACGTTAAATATCGTGTCTTGCTTGTGGTTATTTATTATTTTTGTTCTCAATGGTGGCTTGTTGATTTCGTATTTAATTGCACAAAGAGAGAAAAGTAATTCTTGGGATTGAGATTAATTTAGGCGTACTTTTTCGAACAGTGGTATCAAGAGCTTGGTAATTTTTGTGATTTTCTTGTGCAAATTAAATGGAGGATGGACAATAGATTGCATGATTAAACTCAAGACTACAAATTATGCAATTTGGAAGTCAAGAATGGAGTATTTGCTTTACTGCAAAGATTTGTACGAGTCACTTAAGAATGAATGAGTCAAACTTACAAACAAGAGTGACGAACAGTAGAACAAGATGAACATGAAGACTATTGGTTTGATTAGATTGTGAATTGATCAAAGTGTGTTTTATT
This sequence comes from Panax ginseng, assembly GCA_020205605.1. NCBI lineage: Eukaryota > Viridiplantae > Streptophyta > Magnoliopsida > Apiales > Araliaceae > Panax > Panax ginseng. The sequence goes on along the minus strand of CM035138.1, from coordinate 10,807,602 downwards.
ATGTTGCCACCGAAACTAAAATATATGTTCTCTGGAAGAGATTTGAGTTCATGTATGAAAGAAAGACGACATAGAACAAAGCTTTATTGATTATGAAGCTTGTGAATTTTAGGTTCAAGGATGAAAACTCTGTTACAGAACACTTGAGTGATTTTCAGAGTTTGATAAATCAGTTAAGTACAATGAAGATGATCATTGACGATGAGATGCAGACTTTATTGTTGTTGAGTTATTTGTCTGATAGTTGTGAGACACTGGTAGTATCCCTAGATAACTCCGCTCCCAATAATACGCTGATTATAGATATAGTCATGGATAGTTTGTTCAACAAGGAATAGAGGTCAAGAGATATCGTAGTGACTAATGCTTAGTCACAAGTTTTTGTCGTATAAAGTAGGGGCAGAAACAGAGGGAGAAACTAAAAGGTCTCTAATGGTGACTAAATGTAAGAAGGTAAAACACTCTTTACATGATGTAGACACATGTGAAATGTGTTGAAGATGGGGGTGTTAGGCAAAAAAAGACGGAAAATCTGGCGCCAATGGAAGGCTGTTATCTCTGACAGAATTTCGTCGAAACTATGTTAGTTACGACAGAAGTAATTGCGACTGAACATTCAGTTAGAAATAAGATATAGTCGACTGAAAGTAACGCGTCGGAAATAATTTCGTCGAGATTATAAGTTTTTCTTGTAGTGCTTGAGAACCATGAGAGGAAAGTTTTTCGCTTTAAATGGGTACTAAAAGTGAAGAAAGAAAGTGATAGCTCACAACCAGAGTACAAAACGGTTGTGAAATAATTTGGTAAAAAAAATATGTCAAGTTTGAGTTAAATCCTCTGATCGAGAAAAATCATGTCGATGAGACAAAGCTGAACGTGAAGATGGTTGAAAATTCCAAGAAACTTGAGTTGAGCCAATATTTCGTGAGAATTAACTCTGACTAAGGAGTACTTGTGGTTGGTGATCCCTCCGAACACCCTCCACTCATTGGTTCGGAGGAGAGATTGTTGGGTGTTGGTCTTCACCGATGAAAGTAATACAAGTTGAAAAAGGATTTATTTGTTAAATTTGTTGGTGATCAAGACAAAGAGATGTGATTCTTAATTTGATTAGGAGAATAAATTATTTCTAGGAATGAATTAGGAAGAGTAATATAAATAAGGCTATGAGAGAGTCTTATTATTACATAAGAGAAGTTCGGTAACAATAAGATGTCGAAAGAATAAATTGAGAGGATTACAGTTTGTTACTCGTGGTTATCCCCCGTCATCTCTGTTCAATTGAAAGTTTGAAGAATTTATTGCTTATACTGTTTTTGGGTAGTGTAGTTAATTAGCTTTCTCAACCTAATTAAATGTAAATTTTTATTCTCTTAATTTATTGAGTAACCTTAAGTTTTAGGACATAAAATTTGGGATGATTATTCTAAGTGCATTATTAGTGATATAGTGGAGATTCAAAGTTCGACTTGTGATTTTTCTTTTTAAGTATTTTCACGTTAAATATTGTGTCTTATTTGTGGATAGTTATTTATTATTTTTGTTATCAATATTGAACTTTGTTGATTTCTTACTTAATTACACAAAGAGAGAAATAATTCCTGAAATTGAGATTATTTTATGCGCACTTTTTTTAATAAAAAGTAATTCTATTTTATCGATAATAATATAAAATGATAGATTATCCTCAAATTTTTCGTCATAGTTCATTATCATAAGACTGATACTAAAGTACCAGCTTATTATTTTTAGGATAGACTTGGAACAAAATATAGGTTTAATATTTGATAAATGGTAGACATGGAAAAAAATGTATGTATAATATTTTAGATAATGAAATTATTATGGTAAATTTAAGAATATTATATTGTTTTAAATTATTGTCAATAAAAGATGGACTCTTTTTTGTGAAACAAACAAAAAGACAAATAAGACTTAATTTTTTGGTAAAAAAGAGTATTAAATTTTACAACTATAATTCTTGATATGTGAAAAATATCTAAGATGACAAATCTTAACATGTGTACAAGATGGCAGATAAGACTTAAAATCCCACTTTTCACCAAGGTCTATATATATATATATATATATATATATATATATATATATATATATGTTTCACACCATTAATTTGTTCTAATATATGTTTGTTTGTAAAAACATATGTTTGAAATTAGACTATGAGAATTAATGTTTTCATATATATTTTTGATATTTTCACGTAATTTTCTCCCACATGAGTATACAGTGGGTCTCACTTTCATGTGAGAAAAAATCATGTGAAAATATCAAAAATACATGTGAAAATAGTGTTCCGACCCTTGGACAATTTGTTTTAATTAAACATTCTATTTTATCAGTATTAATAGTACTCCTTTAATTAAATAGTCATATGAATTATTTTTTGTCATTTTTAAGACTATTTATGAGGGATTATATAATCCCATGATGAATGTGTGATTAATAGTCCTTCAATTTTAAACTATCAAATGACTTTATGAAACTAATAATTAGTCACATTAAGGGACTAATATTCACTCGTCAAATGATTAAATAGTCGGAAGTAATGTTAAATTAAAATAAATATTCAAATCCTAAATATGTTTTTTACAAACAAATATGATCTAAGCAATTACAGCATTTGCTGCCAATACAGCAAATCATCGCAAACTAAAGAACAAGATTATTAGAAATTAGTTTAGCATAATCTAAAGGGGAGCCAGCCCGGAGGTCGAAAATATGTACAGAATAATAAATTGCATGCAGACATGTTGACTTATCATTCCCGACTTGAATTACTAATTGAGGATGATAAGTAATATAAATTGCATTGACTTTACGTACTTCCACTCTACAGTTTGTCTTCAATTTCTTTACATTTTTGGAAAGGGTTGCACTGTGTACGACTTATCACACAAAGACAATAATTAAGGTTATCCACTAATTCTAGGGTATATAGCTTATCAAATACTAATATAACTCCCATAAGATATCGAAGGTAAACACTTCAAACAAATTCAGAAACACAAAGTGGTGGAGAGATGTATAATAATTGGGGTCTCTTATAACTCTTGCTAATATCATGTATGTATTGATAAGTTTCGCAATTGTAATTCAATATAAATTTATCAAGATCGGTTACCATCATGATAAGTTAGTCGATCGACTACGTCGTGATCTTTGACACGCAGAAAATCTCCTCCTACTGCTATTTATCGACACTATATTGATCAATCGACCAAAATTAACTTTAAATTATCTACTCCCAATTTATCACAATACATTGCACCAATCTAAAACTAGTAGACCCCACACTTACATATAATGTTTAGGCTGATTCAGTCTTCGTACATATTTGATATATACTTTTAATTTTTAAACATCCTTTACAAAATTACTATACAATTTCTTTTGAAATTATTGGCATCCTTCGCGCACTACGGGAGTAATACTTTTCACATATTTTATAATAAATACTTCCTCCATTTCAAAAATTAAAAATACATTTATAAAATAATAATTTTTAAAGATAGTTTTATGTTTTAAAATATAGCCTTAGTATTAGCTAAAGCCTAGAAGTTTAGTTATAGTGGTGTGATATTAAAAATGATAGTACAAAAATAATGACAAACTAAAAATATCATGTTATTTTATAGTCTTAAAATGACTAATTTTGAAACTAAGGGAGTATCATTGAATAAACTTAAAATGCAATCTCAGAATCTACAGTTAACCCATTAAAACGTTATAAAGGCAAAAAAAATATCCGAACAGAAGATCCATAAAACATCTAATTTTGATGATTTAATCCCATAAAAGGCAAAACTAAACCATCCTACATTCATCAACACTAAGGTACTCCATATGGGTTTTCCCGCAGTGATTCTCATTTGGGTATATTTTATCATAACTGTCCCATGATAAGAAGAAGACAATCAAGCACATATGAAAGGCCCATACCAAAAACTACTCAATTACTGGTACTTCCTGCCCTTTGAACTGGTTTGTAGAGCACAACAGTAACATATTTTGCGCGGAAGCGATGAGTGACTCCGAGCGCCACTACCGATCGTGGGGCTTCTCTGTTCTCAAGGTAAAGATGGTTGATGATCACATTCTGTGGCACTGGAAGAGACCCGGGAACGTCTCTACTCGTTGAGTAGTTCAGCAACGTATGGTGCAAGTGTTGTGGGACTATAGGAGGTTCCCGTCCTACGTCTTCATTCCCAGGGTACACATTGTTGTAACTAACATCAGGAGATCTTGGAACTTCAAATCCTGCTACAGTTGCTTCATCCTGCAGAAAAGTTTTATGGTTAGCAGCTACTCAATTTAGAGGATAGAAAATAACCACCAAGGATTTGAAGCTTACTTGAGTTTGACCGTACTGATTGTTCATTTTCAAAAAAGTAGCAACTAGCTAACAGTGCAAAATCATCAAAATTGAGGTTTAATTGTACTGAAGATCCTGAAAAAATGGTTTCATTCCATCATCATTAAGTCAATACTGCTCATATATAATTGTAAAAATTAAGATATACATTCATCAATACATGATTGATGTAATAAAACTGCACAGATGACTGAAAGAAACATTTCAGAATTAGCCTATCATATTTTCCTTCACATTCTGATGTAGGATTTATGTTTGAAAGGTTTGACTGGAGTTTGTCTGAAGCTAAGACAATTCCATATAACTAGATGCAAAACTGCCTACATAAAGATATAAAGATAACATTATACATGGTACACGAGTCGCCAGTATGCGACAAGCCTAAACAGGTTTAGGTTCGCACATGCAAAAGCAGCTTTTATTTGAGATAATAACCTACAATTAACCTTCCCCCGGGTAGAAGGTACATGCATAAGAATTCCAGCTTAGTATACTTAATGAAAGGATCCATGAATTGGCATGCCAATTAAATCAAGAGTAAAACTGCAGGTGAATTTCTTTGGACAGCAAGACAAACTAGAGGTTTAACCAGGAACGTGTGTTCAAGAGAGCAAGAATGTCCACCAGTATTCACAAACTTCTCGGGAGTTTGGTGCCAATTTCTATCTTTTGTATTATATGAGGAGGGTTTGGTTTGTTCACCATCGTAGGTGGAATTGTTGTTTATCAGATTTAGGGGATTTGGCAGGAGTAAGGATACTAAGCTAATTTGGACGTGTGTAATTTTTTTTCCCAGTTCTATTGGGTATTTGAACGGAAAATGGAATTCCAAACTTTTCAGAGACAAACAATCGTAGTCTAATTTGTTGAGAGATAGAGTCATTTTCTTGCTTCCTTATGGCATTCTAGTATCAGAATTTATTTAGGGATAGGAGGGCTACACTTGTTCTCTTTAAGGTGGACATCTTGTTATTGCAATATGTACCTTCATCTTTCAATCTATAAAATTGTTTTTTCTATCTAACAAAAAAAAGAGGTTAAAGGCATATGTAAGGTGTTGATGAGGAAGGTCTTTGGTGATAGGAACAGGAATAGTGGAAGAAGTGGATACATGCTGAATTTCATCCTCTCATTACTCTGTTAACATCAAGGGAGTGTCTAAAAAGTTGGTTTTAGGCTTCTTGAGGTTGAGGAGGAGAATCTTGTCCACCTTCGACTTTAAGTTGTATGATATGGTTTGAGTAAAATGATTAACAGGCGTGAGGTGGTTCCATTTCCAAATGACTAGCAAATGTGTTCCACTTCAAGTTTCTCATAAAACCATTATTTTCCTATCAGAGTCTTCTAATGATTGTTTTTCTCTAGAGTTGCTCTGTAAGCATTTTAGGCATTAATGTGGAAGACAAAATCTATGGATGCTTACACTCATTTGGTACGATGTGTTATTCAGCCGACGACATAATGCAGGGTTCCCTTGGGATAACCAGGTTTTCATTAGTTAGGACTCGCTGGTTTGGCATGAGCCTGAGAAGATATATAGTTTAAAGAGTACGTAATTCTATCTGGAAGTTAGAATCACTTGGATTCACTAGTGTTTATTGAGTATGCTTCTTTCCTTTATTTTTTTGGTTTAAGCAGTGGCTTTAGCTAACATCCTAGAAAGGATTGGAGTCTTTTCTTTTAGTGGGTTCTGTAAATGAGAGATGTGATCTTTAGGTTTGTTAAAAAATTGGCGTGTCGTCCTCATCCTGAGAGTGGGGTTTTGGGTTTGGCAATTGATTTTGATTTTTTTTTATCATTGGTAAGTGGTAATTGTGTTGTCGTTGGACCCATACTCTTGTGGCATTAGGTGATCACAATAATACTTAGCCTCCAGGCTACAGCAAAATAATTAATACGCCATCCTACTTCATAATTGATTGATTCTAGAAGTTCATTTGGCAGGGTTACTCTTCCTTTCCCCTTTTGTCTATAGTAAAGTAGCCAGGGGATGGTAGGCAAATTCATTTTTAGCAGGATATCTGGGTTCGTAATGTTTCCTTGTGTGTGTTTTTCCGGGTTTGATCTATATTCATTCCCTAGACAACCCACCTACTTCTAGTTTCTAAAGTAGTGAAAGGAATCATAGTTTGTGGTACTTCTACTTTTCACATCCTAAGTGATAAGAAAGTTCATTACCAAGTTTAGACCCTGTTAATTAAGGTACCAAGAGCAAGAAGGATGAATTGGCTAAAAATTAACCTTTTATCATAATTTGCATAAATTGACTACCCTCATATTCAACCCCACGCACTAAAAGCCGTCAACCAAGCTTCAATCACTGCACCAGGCAACATTATGGGGTACTTTACTTATTAGTCACACTAGCACCTTCACCATGACCTAACCTAAAAGTTTACAATCTATCTCATTTAAGGGAAGTCCACAATATTCAAAACCGCCAATCCTCTCTATAACCATTACATTAACATTTATTCTAGAATAGCTTGAATCAGATATCTCTTTCAAGTTTCAACAAAAAGAATCGCCTAGATGGCATCATAATTAGCATCAGCAAAGGCTAGAAAAAAGTATCAAGCTTAGATTCCTTAAAACCTTCAAATCGACCAATCTCACCTACATCAACAAAAAATAGTTGTGGATTTAGCACTCTCTTTTTCAAGCTCCTTACCTGATATCCAATTTTACTTTCAACTGGCAACTCAGGTCTGTACACTGGCTTCACAACGCAAAATCCTGCAACTACTTTCAGGTGAAGTTCACTTTTCTTAATCTTGAAGTATTCTCCAGGGTGTGGAAGAAGAATATTAAACGTTGCAGCAGGCCAGGAAGCTTATCAGTAAAGAATAAGCTTTAGTTTCTGAATGTACTTGTTGAGTTGCATTTACTTGTGACATCAACTTGCCACAGGAAGCCTAAAGTTCCAGTTGGTAATTATTTTATAGATTTTGACAAGGTTATCTTCAGAAACTAGTATTTGTACATCCAATCAACCTTCCCCTCTCACTCGCTGCACAAGAAAATAATAACATTCTCATCTTTCACATCTTCCACTGACTCAGTATATTGACAATATTTCAATCTCCATGAAAGATAGTCCTCAGTTTTCTATATAAATTAGTATTTCCAGTCTTAAAACATTATTATGCGAATTCAACAATACATAGTTTCTTTTGCCACCATCATATGTTGGGTAAAAAATAAGTTCGTTCAAATAATACTACCTCTTATCCCAAAAATGTAGTTCACACCCTTTGACAAATCCATAAATTATATTTTCCAGCTTAAAAAGTCAAGTCGTAACTAATGTTGTATCTCTTACTATAATCATTAACACATTATTGTAATGATTATTACAAGATTTTAATTTCAGACACTAGTCACAACTCATAACCAAGGGCAGCATGCATGGTATGCCACAATGTAACGAGTAATATGACGCATTTATTACAGCATACTAAACAATGTGCCATGTTAAAGTACACTATTATTCTGCAACATAATAATTGGATTGTTGATACTTGTTCCTTATATTAACTATAGGCATTATAAGATCGGAAGAAATTTATAATTTTTCAAGGTAATCTTTAAGACCATAATTAAGTTATACATTATAGTAATTAGTTAAAGGGTAAGTCCATTTGCGCCCTTAGTATGCTTATCCCTCCCCTCTTAAAGATTATTATATCATTAAGACAAAATTGTCCCAATTCAGATCCAGGCAAGACATGAATGTTTCTCTCTCCAACTTGATTCATGACCACTTGCTTAGCAGATGAAGAACTCCAAGAGAAATAATTGAACGTGAACCTAGAAGCTCAATATTTTACTTGTGCTGCGAAAACCATTACCTCTTTCCATTGTCCTCTCTTTCCGTAACTTCTAGGCAGTGACAACCATTAGCTCCTTTATTACTCCACACTTTCAATAACTAAGATGAGTTTCTATAGGCTCTATAACCGATCCTCTTCAACTCAACATAAATAGTCAAAGACTCCTAAATAAACTCAAAAGATAATGAAAGTAATTAAGTAATACTAGAATTTGTGGAGCCTGGTTACTAGAAAATAGTAAAAACATGATATTGAATTGTGTTTTGATATGGACATTCCAAAACATGATACACTACCCAACCCTATTACCCTGTACTACGAAAAGTGACGATTTCCGTTCCTGATTTCATTCCATGTACCACATTGAACCAGGATCTAGGTAACATTGTTATGGAGTCTCCAAACTAAGCCAATATTGTTGGACACTTCTCCAATTATTTTTTAGGCAAAATACATATCACTAGAAAGGTCTATGAGCCTAGTTTTCATGAATTCATTGTATTCTATACATATTTTAAGATGTTTTGAAAAAATATTTGTATCATATTTTTAATTATCTTTAACACGTCTGAAAACATAATAAATGAATGTATTTAGAATATAAGGGAAATATACATACACACACACAAACACACACACACACACACACACACATAAATAATGTATAAAAATGTGTTAAAGATACACTTCTTAAAATTGAAATCCACATCGAACACGCCCAAAAATGGTGACATTCTTTGTATTACGAAAGAACTAGTATTTCAGTAAAAATAATGTGACATGCTAGACACAAGACACTATTCCAAACTAGATATTGGTTGTTAAAGACAGATTTTTTTTTTTTTTTTTTTTTTTGGGGAAATGTTGTTTCTTATAGTACGTTCAACACTCAGAAAAAGTTGTTGATCTTTACCTTTGTTAAAATTTATAGGAGTAAGTAGACACTTAGGCGCTACACATTTTTGTCTAACATTTGATAACATCGTGATTAGTTATATTGCTACATACAATTTACACCATAGGCACAAAAAATATTTTATAACTAACTATAGTTTATGGAAATGGATAGCTAATATTCTTGTTTGGGGTCTAGATTTTAGGATTCACTATAAATTATACTCAGTGCTAGGTTAAAACATGGCATTCATGTCCATTTCCTAAATGAAGCGATATCATTTTACTAAATATAACATAGGTTGTGGTGTGGGTGATAATATTCACACTAACGATAGTTCCTCGGCAGCAAAAAAATAATATTTTTCTATCCTGAGTTTTTCGCTTCCATGTAGGAGGCGTGTTCCAAATCAAAATTGTATATACGCAAAAAACCATCACATCGGTCATGCATTTCATTAAAAAGTGATACGTGTCTTTCTCCACGGATCATCAGATATATATCACTAATGCCGACAACTTCTTTTGTTGATAGAGTGCCACAATAACTAACAAACAATTCATGCAACTTCTTAGATGTAGAGGAGAAATGCCAAAATAACCAACAACTTCTTACGTAATTTCCTAAACATAGCTAGCTCGTTCCACGATAATTAATACTGAAGACAAAATTGCAATGAGAAATCTAAACAGGTTCCATGAACTCATTGCATTAATTGCATTTACTTAATATCTCATATGTAACTAGTAACCAACAGGTCATGATGACCTACAACCATTCATGTGACTACTTATACGTAGCGGAAATGCTGCAACAACACTAACGCAACAAAAACGATAATCAATGCTACAGAGCATCAGCTAACCAGGAGTTTCAAAATTTCTGCTTCAGTGCATCATCAACACTGAGAAATCTAAAGAAAATTCATGAATATTCATTTAATTAACTAGATCTACTCAATTTGTCAAACGTTGCAACTAAGAAGCATTAATTTTTAATCAACTGCAAAACCACCTATTTGCATTAATTTTTAATCTTCACCATTGCCATTGAGATCAAATAAGAATGACTTAGCATCTCAATACAAGTTTTATATATATAAAGAAATGAGAAAATTATGAAATATAATACAGGAACCTCATGGTTAAACATTGCCTTTAATAATATAATTCATACTGAAAATATATTTAAACAAAAAAAAGGAACATAAATATCTTCAATTACTACATGCAAGAGTAATTTCAAGCCAAAATAACTGAAAAGCAAAATGCAAAGTTCAAATCAGTGATTCAACATAAACCCAAAAACTACATTTCGTAAAAAAAGAAACAGACCTGATTGACTGAATCTCTGGCCCTGTAACAACCGATTAACAGCTTCTGAAATCAATCTCCTCTTGAAAAATAATTATACACAACAATCATAAATTGAATTAAAATAATATCCGCAATCCAGAAGCTTATCTGCAAAATTCATGCAAAATCAGATCAAATCATTTTTGACCCACTAGAAAAAATGACAAACACCCAGCTACCTAAAATTCAATCAAATTCAAGGGAAGAAGAGAACCAAAAAAAAAAAAATTCTCAATTTAGTTAAGTCCCTTCATACGGAAGGAAAAAGAAACCCCATAACGAAAAAGAAATCAAATTCAGCTAAGAAAACCCATACAGAATTTCAGAGGGTAAGTAGGAAAGAGAATCAAGAATCAAATACAGGAAATTCTCACCGGAGAAAGAAAAAAAACGCTAAAAATTTATCAAAACAAATAGAAAGAGAAAAACAAAGAGTACACTACTTAGTCGCATCCGCCAAAAATCAACACAAAATTCACATTTCTTATCTAATATTCGCCCAAAAAATATGCATATGAAGCCGAAATTTTCCTTTTTTAAAAAAAATATTCTTGCCTTATTGGAAACAGAGAAGTTTCCCTGGCAAATGCGAGAGAATCTTGAAGGGGGAAGTCTTATTTCTTTCAATTCATTTTATAGGAAAAAAAATAGTCAGCCGTGGAAACATGTTGGGCCTTTGGGCTGATTTGGCTAAATAATAGACAAATAAAGGCCTTGCTTTGTCAGCTAGTGGGCTAACCCGTTTGAGAGAGAAGAGTTTTTAACTTCAGAATCTGACTTTGGGAGTGTTTAATAAGATTCGAATGAATCTGAATAAACTGAATCTGAATCTGAATCTGAATGTGAATGAAAAAAATTATTTGATAATTGACATATCTGAAAAACAGATTTTTATTATTTTACCTCTCTAAAAAAATTCAAAATTGTTATAAATGTATTTAATATAATAGTTAATATTGTAAAAAAAAAAACTTTATCCAGCCAAAAAATAACACTAAACCATTCAATTTAAATCGTCTGAATGCGAATGGTGTGGAATCGATCATCCATACAATTTTTTTTAAAACAAACGACTTAATTAATGTGTGGAATTTAGTCATTCAGACATAAACAAACAACTCCTTCTTCTTCTTTTTTGGTGAATCACAATATTATTAAAATTTAAAATTGAGATGATGTATCAAATTTTTTTATCAATAAAAAGTGCTCCACTATGTTTCATTTAATGTTAATATTATTATTAAGAGGTTAATTAAAAAAATAAATTTTTCTAAATTGAATGACTTTTTAAATTCTGTAACACAATTATTGGATTCCTCAAACGTATGGAGTAAAAAAGTTGGATGGAGAAGCATTTCATATAAATATATATCTATCTATTAATATATGTATATATAGAGAGAAAAGAGAGTATGTTTTTAGGGTACACACGTTTATGTATGTCCTAATATTTTAAGAGATTTTAAGTTAATTTTTTTTAAAATATTAGGACACAAATAAGTTTGTGCGTCTAAAACACATGTTTCTTTTTATCTCTTTTCTCTCTCTCTCTATCTATTTAACAAAATACAAATAATTTTAAATTTTTCGCTCATCCTAGTAAACGATCAGAACCGTCCAAAGTTTAGAATAAATCTTACCGTCCAGTATATCATCTTTAACTTCAAAGGATAAAAAATTATTTTCTCTCACTCTCAGATCCTCCTCCGTTCTTTCTCCTCTCGAACTCGCCCTCTGCCTCCTCCATTCTTTAATGTAGATAATCTCTCTCCGCCTTCAGAATGTCTTGGGAGGCACGGGTAATCTGAAATAATATATATATATATATCACGTGCTCCCTCCATTCTTAAAAAAGATGACTAAAATATATTTTTTTGCGTTTTCAAAAGGATGAGTTAAAGTTCAAAGGTAAATATGTTAGTTTGTGAAGTCCATTAGTATATAAAAAATAAAAGTAGTTATCGTGTTATGTAAGTTTATCGTATCAATAAGAAGTTTTTATTTTACTTCTCTTGATATGTGTAAAAATATACTTTGCTTATTATTTTGAGATAAATACATATTAAAATCATTTGATTAATTTATCATTTTATCAATCGCTATTCTGAAAGTAGTGCAGAGCATGCACAACACAACCATAGTATAAAGGGGATTGTACAAGTCTATTTATTTATCTGACCTAAAATTAGTACTTCACATCGTCCATCACACTACAATTAGACCTGGTAAATTGATTTAGGAACTATGAGTTCAATCCAATCTATCTAGATTTATTTGGGTTGAATACTTATTTTATATACTATGGGTTGGCTTGAGTTGGATTTAAAACTATATTATTAATAATAAATATAATTTTAAACTAATTAACCAGTTTTAATCGATATTTGTTTAACTCACTCAAATCTAATTATTTCTAAACCTCGAACTTTCTCTCTACTTACTCGGCTACTTACTCTCTCTCTCTCTCTCAATGAAAACCATCCCTCTCTCTTTTATACATAATTTGTTCCTGGCCTTGGTTGTCTGTTCCATTCCATTAACAGGAACATTTATATATATATATATATATATATATATATATATATATATATATATATATATATATATTGATTGATACATACAAAATTAAGTGAAATTGTATTTACATATTTAGAATTGTTCCTACTTTCTATGATATAATATAATTCCTCAGTTGCAAAAAAAACATATTAGTTACATTTAATTTTAGACAAAATAATTGTAAAATATTAAGAAAGTATTACTAATTATAATAATTATAAATTAAATAAATCACACTAATTTTGACTTATAAACTTTAAAAAGTCAAACTTATTTTTATATTTTGGAATGGAGGTAGTATTATTTTAAAAAAAATACTATATATTGCGAATATTTATTCGATTATTTATTTTTATTTATATGGATAAGTATTAGTGGTATAATATCATAAGATTTAGTAATAAATTATGAAATAATAAAATTAATATAAATTATATGCAATTAGTAAGAAAAGTAACTTATATTACTTTACCCTCTTATATTAAGTACTTCATCTTCCCAAGTCCCATAAATTTGATTCCTAAATTATTTATTACGCTATGATTGTTATAGAATTCTTGAGTACTAGTGTTAAAATTCTATCATTCTCAAAATTTAATTTAAATATAAAAAAAAAAAAAATGATGTATAAATAAGCCTTAAATTGGATATCTATTTTTTATTTCAAAATCTAAAAAGATTTGAATAAATTTTGTTAAATTTTCAAAAATTAACTAAAATCAATGAAACAATTATGTCTATAATTTTGAAACAATGCTAATAGTATTTAATATTTATCCATAAAATTATGAACACTTTAATTAACAATGTTCTTCCAGATAATTCAGGATGTAATTTTTTTTCAGTATATACAGTTCATATAGGACATATTTTTTATGTACAATTAAGCTTGATAAGTTCTCCTCAAAATCTTTTTGTGTGTCTCACCTCATTCATCCTTCATCCCTATAAATATTACAAAAGACCTAGTATATTCAGGAATTCTTATACTTGGCGTGCAAACCCACAAATCATGCCTAACATCACTATTATCCCATAACTCATGCCCACAAATCATGCCTCCTATAGTTCTATCTCTTAATAACAATAAGTATCTTTTCACATAATATTATTTGTGACAACCCCAAAACATGTCCATTCCATCCAACTCATTCTGAGTCGCCAAATACATGGTACAGAAAATAACTACAACTTTATTACAACAATTGTCGTGCAAAATACATCAACTCATGTGTTGTGAGTTTTGATACAAATATATATATCAACTGTGACTCTTGACACCAACTTGAGTAGCACGTCACCATAACATCTTGTATGATAGTGGAAAAACACCCTTCCAACGATGGTTCGCCTCACCCTATTGGATTCATCAAATATAACTACTAAATGATGACCACCGTTCTATTCCCCATTACCCCATTTCGACCCAAATACACTCAGACACACGAAATGAATTTTGAAAATGTAAGGGTGAGCACAACTAGCTTCAAGAAAGAATATCATGATTAAAGATAAATAAATTATCAATAGCCTTCAATGATAATAAATCGAGATTTAGAACATATGGTAGATGATAAAATTTTTTCAACCATAGTTGCGCTGAACGAAAGCGATCCATTAGAAGAGTCAAATAGACCATAAAATCTATTATCTTCTCCATGTTAAAAGTCCACCAACAATGTTTTATCCTCGTAACATCAATCAACAATTCATGTCCACAATCACATGTATAACTCATAATCGTAATTGTAGTTCTAAATTCCTTTTCTAATCCAGACAAAGATAATTTTCATCACCAAACATCAAAGATCATGGTTATACCAAATCACGAGCTCATGTTCATAATCATACTAATAAATTTATCTTTGCACTACGGTCAAAGATATTCATCAACAAGTCATCTTTTTACTACAGTGCCAAAGATATTCATTAATAATTCATCTTTGCACTACAAAGCAAAGATATTCATTACCATTTCATCTTTGCACTTCAGCAAAAGATATTCAACAACAGTCATCTTTTGCACTTCTGTGCCAAAGATATTCAACAATGTGTCATCGCTCTTTGCACTACGGGCCAAAGATATTCATCAATAATTCATCTTTTGCACTACTGTGCCAAAGATATTCAACAACAGTCATCTTTGCTCTACGCGCCAAAGATATTCATCAATAATTCATCTTTTCACTCTGGGCCAAAGATATTCCTCAATGAGTTCATATTTGACTACGTGCCAAATATATTCATATCACAAAGAAATATATAATCATTTCAGAATTTATATAAACAATAATTATAATCATGTTAATCAATTCATCTTTACACTTAAGCTAAAGATATTCAATTATAAATTCAATGGTCAAATGATCATACCGAGTTAACAATTCATCTTTTGCACTACAAAGCCAAAGATATTCCTCGATCCACGATCATACCAATAATTTACCCATCTTTACACTCAAGTGAAAGAGAAATTCAACATCAGGGTTATAAAAATGTTATATATGATAATAAAAACAATATGATCAACAACTGCTTTTATTTTCAAGAGCAACAATCATAAATCAATGATAATTTGGTCAGAAAAAGAAACCAAATTTTGTCGTGAATAGTAACTCGTGAATAGTAACTCATAAATAGTAACTCGTAAATAGTAACTCATGAATAGTAACTTGTGAATAGTACTCCGTATTCGTACATATATAGATCTTAGATCACGTAAATAGTGCCATATACACGTGAATAAGTCATTGATATCGTGAATAAAGGGCGTAGACATGAATACTAACCCCGACTAAAAAAGGTAGAAATTCCACAATAAAATCCATACCAATATTTCAGTATAATGATATTGAAAAAATAACATCATTATGAAGAATATAGCATTCCTTAATATCCCTTACTATTCCTTACCTCAAAAGAGCAGCACTTCTGACTAGATATCGGATATGACATTGAAGGAAACTTGCACTGATGAATATCAACTCACCAAGTATCTAAATACTCACAAAATACACTCAATAATCTAGAGAGAAAAGAGAAAAACTTATGAATTCGTTGTGATTTTCAATTCTAACTTAGCCTCTATTTATAGGAAAATGTTAAAGACGCCAAGCAGACTTGACTCACACCGATGGCTTTACTATTCTTATTCCACCCACCAAAATCACCATCTTCCCAACAACCAAAAGTGGGGCCCACTCATTTCTAGAATTTTTCACCAAAATCATTTATAAACCTAATGTGACGCCCCCAAAATAGGTATATAACAACACCCATTCTGAAATCGCCAAATACATGGTACATAAAGCAAACTACAACTTCAATAATACAAATGTCGGTGAAATATACGACAATACATCTTAATGAGTTTAAATACAAATATTATCTTCTAGACAATATCCACACGCAAATAAGTCCTCATTACAATTATTCAAACACTATTTTATAAAAAATAGTGAGGATTGCTAAAACATCTTTCTAGAACCATCACTCCATACCCGACTCGATCCTCGCTATGTTTTCACCTCCCGAGAAGAAAAATGGAACAAAAGGAAAGGGTGAGCTCAACTAGCCCAAGAAAGAATATTATGACTAAGATAATATACAACAAATTATCGTTAGTCTTCAATGAGGAAAAGTCCGATAAAATATAATAGACAACAAGTTTTAGATCAACAAATGCAAAGAGAACAAAGAATCCATTAGAAGAGTCACGTAGAAAGAATTCTACCGTCTTCTAAGGTTTAAAAGTCCATTATCAATATTTTATCCTCAGAATAACAATCAATATTCATCTTTAATCATCTTTGCACTACAGGCCAAAGATATTCATTTGTATCATCAGTTGGTCATGTTCATCTCAACACATGTTCATCTTTGCACTACGGGCCAAAGAGATTCATCAGTTTAATCATTCATCTTTGCACTACAGGCCAAAGATATTCATCAAGTATCACCATTAAGGACTGATGATGATGAAAAACATTTTAGAGAACGAATCCAGTAAGACAGAAGAACAAATATTAGGGATTCGTATTTCGGTTTATCCAAATTCAATAATACTCCATAATAACCAAGTGTGAAGTAGAATTCACAAATAAAGATCAAAACATGGATACAATCAAAGATAGTAACCATAAAAGACATCTGGAAGAAAAAGAGAAAATTTCATTTTTTTGAATGAATAATACTGTTTTTGTGAATAGTGGTCAGATATCGTGAATAAGTAATCTACACAAAAAAGATAGAAATTTCACAAAATAATATCTTCACGCTTAGTGAATAAGACTCGTGAATAAGAATAACTCGTGAATAAGAACTCATGAATAAGTAACCCATGAATAGTAACTCCGACATAAAAAGTTCCAAATTTGATAAAAGTTCAATCAATATTTTGGCATAATGATATTGAAGAAAATAATATCATTTCATGAAAGAAATAACATCATTTACCTCAAAATAATCGTCTTACATTGAATTTCGGTATAGTCTTGATAGAAACTCGCACCAGAGTATAAGAACACTCAAAGTATACTCACAAGAATAAACTCGATAATATAGAGAGAAAAGAGAGAAAACTTTGTTTACGGTGTGATTTTCAATTCTAACTTAGCCTCTATTTATAGGAAAATGTTAACGCCAAAAGGAGACTAAAATAATAAAATATTAATATTTTAATTCAAACTTCCTACGCATGCTTTGTTAGGACAAGACCACCACCACCTTGGAAAATTTTCAAAGACCCACATGTGTAATCACACCAACCAAAGTGGGTCCCACCCATAAATTTAATAAAATTATTTTATTTTCCAAACTTCAAAGAATTCATGTAAAATAGATCATTTATCGAAAAATACTTAATTTTATGTCCATTACACTGAAATCGAATTCTCTACAACTTTTTAGTTTTGAGTTTTTCCAAATTCCAAACCAAAATATCCAAATTCATAAATCGGATGATTTTTAATACTTCCAATCACCAAAAAAGCGATAAAACACCTCAAAGATTAATTCCTTCAATCATAACCACATAAAATAAATACATCCATCATTTATATCAAATAAATATTTTATTATCATATAAATCAATAATTAATTATTCACAAATAATATTACGTAATCACAATTATGACAACCAAAGCCGCTCCGGGAAAGATGGGGCTTTCCAATAAGGATTTCTCCTTCTTGTGGCCTTGATTAGGTGACCAAACCTCTCCTTAGATGTAACTTTCTAGACATTTCCAATAATGTTATCTCGATAATATTATTCAAATAATATGAATTATTAATGCGATAATGGAAAATACTTTGCGAAATGATAACAATAATAATATAAATATTAACGCAAAGAATTATTGAATCAATAAAATAAAATAATGAACAAGAATTATTTGTAACAATTATTGAGTAGTGCCTTCTTACGCATTTAATCAATAATTTAATAATCTTTGTCTTGTCTGACCGTCTTCTTGTCAAAGAACCACACATATTACTATATTTTAACCACCGTGTAACCCAACAAAGGTTTAATCGGTAATAATTTACGCCAGTATTTATAAAACTCAATCTTTGTAGTTTTCTTTTTCATCCAACCGCTTTTTAGTTATGGGGCCACAAAATGGTCAAGGCTAGTCAATATTTAATATTCCCTCGACAAAGCAAGAATATTCCACGACCAAACGAATATTCCCCGACAAAATAAATATTTTAATAACAACTTGTTTATTTTGTAAAATTGCACATTTTACCCATAACTAAAGCATTATATCAAATTACCACCTTATTAATCAAGAATAATAATTAGAGGAAATTGATTTTATTTATAAAAAGTTGGGGTCTTACAACCTCCCTCCTTATGAAATTTCGTCCTCGAAATTGACGTGCGTTTACTGGTGTATCAAAAAGGTGAGGATACCTTATTTTCATTTCTGACTCCAACTCCCACGTCATTTCCTCAATAGCATGGTTCCTCCACAAAACCTTAACTTGTGGTATAATCTTGGTGCGTAGGACATGTTCTTTCCTATCCAAGATCTTAACAGTACCTTCTTCGATCGTTAAATCTTCATTTATCTCGTCTGCGGTTCTAACGCAATAATAATGTGGTTTGGATCTTTCACATATTTACGAAGCATAGATATGTGAAAAACATTATGAACACAAGACATTTTTGGAGGTAACGCGAGTCTATAGGCTACGTTTCCTATTCGGTCAAGAATCTCAAATGGACCAACAAACCTTAGATTGAGCTTTCCTCTTTTCTCAAATCTTGTAACTCCTTTCCATGGAGCAATACATAACAATACATGATCTCCAATATTAAACTCTACGTCCTTTCTATGAAGATCAGCATAACTCTTTTATCGATCTTGTGAGGTTTGAATACGTTGTCGAATCATTTGGATCTTTTCTTGAGTCATGCGTCTTAATTCTCGTCCCAACAACATTGCTTTTCCCACCTCGTCCCAAAGATAATTGGAGAACGACATTTTCGCCCATACAACGCCTCAAATGGAGCCATGCCTATACTTGCTTGATAATCGTTGTTGTAAGAGAATTCCACCAAAGGGCAAATACTTATCCCAACTTCCTTTGAAATCTAGAACACGTAGTCTTAATAGATCTTCAAGGGTTTGAATAGTCCTCTCTCGATTGTCCGTCTGCTTTGAGGATGGTATCTTTGAATCAATCAGAAATCGCGCCCATAGCTTTACGCAAGCTAACCCAAAATCTTGAAGTGAATCTTGGGTCACGATCCAAAACTATGGATACTGGCATGCCATGCAATCGCACAATCTCATTCACGCATACATACGAAAGAAGACGTTCAAGGGGAATAAGTTTCTTGTATAGGTAAGAAATGAGCAGACTTGGTTAATCTATCAACAATAACCCAAATCGTATCTATGCCTTGAGAAACTTTGGGAAGACCTGTAACGAAATCCATTGTAATGTGTTCCCACTTCCATTCTAGAATCTCAAGTAGTTGCAATGGACCCTTTGGTACTTGATGCTCCGCCTTTACTCGTTGACAAGTTAAACACCTCGAGATAAACTCCATGATCTCTCTCTTTCATATTGTTCCACCAAAATGTATGTCAATATTATGATACATTTTGGTATTCCTGTGATGGATTGCAAATCGGGGTGTTGTGTGCCTCCATCATGATTCTATGCTTCAAGTCGAGAATCGTTCGAACGCAAAGTCGAGAGTTGAATCAAGTATTCCTTCTTCATCGATTCTTGCTTCGGAATAGCATCTTCTTGTACTTTTCTTCATTCATTTGCATCATTGGTCCGTAGTAACTTGAAAGCGAATTTTAACTTTATCAATTAAAGTCGGTTCTACTCGTATATTCGCCATCATCATGCCATGGGACCACAGAGTCTTTAATTCTACCTCCATCCTTTGTAAGTCATACAAAATGGGCCTTTGCGTTGGCAATATCGCACTTTCAGATTTGCATACGATCTTCTACTTAATCGTCATTCACTACGTTCGCTTTTCCAAGATGATATTGAATAGTGTGATCGTAATCTTTCAATCAGCCTCCGATAACGTCGTTCTTGCATGTTGAGTTCTTTTTGGGTGAAGAAATATTTGAGGCTTTTATGGTCCGTATAAATCTCCATTTTCTCTCCATACAAGAAGGTGTCTCCATATCTTCAACGCGAATACGATCGCTGCTAACTCTGCATCATGAGTAGGATAATTCCTCTCATATTCTTTGAGTTGTCATGAGGCGTATAGGCTATGACTTTCCCATGTTGCATGAGAACACATCCTAACCCTTTGCACGAAAGATCGTTGTAGATATAACAAATCCATCCAAACCGGATGGTATTACGAGCAACAAAGCCAAAATGAGTCTCCTCTTGAGCTCTTGGAAACTCTTCTCACATTCCTCGCTCCATATGAATTTTGTATCTTTCCGAGTCACCGAGTTAGCTGAGTAGGCGATTCGAGAAAATCCTTCCACGAATCTCCGATAATAACCATTAAGCCCGTAAAAGTTGCGTCTTTGGCCACCGACTTTTGTTGCTCCCAAATTTGTATTGCTTTAATCTTCGCTCAGTCAATAGATACTTTTGTTTTGACACCACGTGCGCCCAAGGAATGCTACTTCCTCGAGCCGAAACTCAGATTTCTTCAACGGCATAAAGCTTGTGTTCACGAAGTCTTTGTAGTACCGAAATTTCAAATGGTGCTCATGATCTTCACGGCTTTTGGAATAGATGAGGATGTCATCAATAAAGACAACAACGAATCGATCCAAATATTCCTTGAATACACGGTTCATCATATCCATGAAAGCAACAGGAGCATTGGTCAATCCAAAAGATATGACTAAGAATTCATAATGCCGTCATTAGGAGTCCTGGCGGCGCTTTGGAATATCCTCATTTTTAATCTTCAGCTGATGATATCCAGAACGAAGATCGATCTTTGAAAAGAATTGTACTCCTCATAATCGGTCGAACAGGTCATCAATGCGAGGTAAATAATACCTATTCTTGATGGTGACATGGTTCAATTCTCGTTAGTCGTCACAAAAGTCGCATACTCCCCTTTTCTTTTCTTTACGAAATAAAACAGAGAGCACCCCAAGGAGATGTACTAGGGCGAATGAAACCGATGTCTAATAACTCCTATAGTTGGACTTTTAACTCCACGAAGTTCAATAGAGCCATTCGATATGGGGTTTTAGAAATGGGTTTTGTACGGTTGCCCAAGGTCAATAAAGAATTCAACATCACGTTCAGGGGTAAACCGGAAGCTCTTCAGAAATACATCGAGGAATTCTCTAACCACGTAAATATTATTCAAATCGACTTGTCTTTATTCAAATCCATAACATGGGCTAAGAAAGCTTGACATCCGTTTTTCAATAAATGAATAGCTTTGTGGCTTGATATGACGATGGTGATTTTAGTGGTTTAGTGGTTTGAATTACATATGACAAAGTTGGTTAGAATATGAAAACTAACAACCTTACGAAAACAATCAATTTTGGCATGATGAGTGGTTAACCAATCAATTCCTAAAATCACATCAAAAGCAAGTATCTTTAAAGAGATAAGATCAATGCAGTTAATGTGATAAGGCTAACTTGGATCATGCAAGATTTATAAACTATAGATGTAACGAAGGTTTCACCCAACGGATTTTCAACAGAGATAAATCAAAATCTAATTTCTCCTGAGTCAAGTTTAAACGCGTTGAGCACAAGCGGGAGAGATAAAAGAATGGGTAGAACCCAGATATCTAGTAAGGTATAAACTTCACAAGAATTCAAGATTAGCTTACCCGTGATCACCTCGTTTGGGTTCCTCACGCTTTTGGCCTACATTCGACAAACGCTTCATCCAGAACTCGTGATTTAGACTTATCCGGATGTACCCTCGGAATCACCACTCTCATTGAACTTGGTTTCGCTTATAAGACAATCTCGAGCGATGTGGCCTTCCTTTCAACAGGTTGTAACATACCTTGGATTGTTGTGGATAGTTTGGGGCGATATGTCCTCCTTCCCGCATTTGTAACATCTAACGGGCGGCCGTTCTCCTCCCTAGAATTTGTTGTTGGTACTTTGGTCTTCAGCTGCCGATGTCTTCCGTCGTTGTTGAATCTCCTCTTTCAAAATTTCCACTGACTCACCTCTCTATTATCATGTCCACGATTACCACCTGAGTGGTTACCGCCTTTGTCCGTATTCTTTCCTCCTCGCTGGTTATCATCGTTCTGATGACTGTTGTCACCGATATGACCCAAACTAGCTCAGTAAAGAATATCATGACTAAAGATAAATAAATTATCAATAGCCTTCAACAGTAATAAATCAGAGATTTAGAACATATGGTAGATGATAAAATTTTTCAACCATAGTTGCAGCGGAACGAGCAATCCATTAGAAGAGTCAAATAGACCATAAAATCTATTATCTTCTCCATGTTAAAATTCCACCAATAATGTTTTATCCCTGTAATATCAATCAACAATTCCTGTCCACAATCACATGTATAACTCATAATCGTAATTGTAGTTCTAAATTCCTTTTCTCATCCAGGACAAAGATAATTTTCATCACCAGAAACATCAAAGATCATGGTTATACCAAATCACGCTTCATGTTCATAATCATACTAATAAATTTATCTTTGCACCTCACAGCCAAAGATATTCATCAATAAGTCATCTTTGCACTACTGTGCCAAAGATATTCATTAATAATTCATCTTTTTGCACTACAAAAAGCAAAGATATTCATTATCATTTCATCTTTTTACTACAGCAAAAAAATATTCAATAACAGTCATCTTTGCACTACGGGCCAAAGATATTCAACAACAGGTCATCTTTGCACTACGGGCCAAAGATATTCATCAATAATTCATCTTTGCACTACGGGCCAAAGATATTCAACAACAGTCATCTTTTTGCACTACGGGCCAAAGATATTCATCAATAATTCATCTTTTTGCTACAAGAGCCAAAGATATTCCTCAACAGATTCATATTTCAGACTTCTGAGGCCAAATATATTCATATTTCAAAGAAATATATAATCATTTCGCAATTTATATAAACAATAATTATAACCATGTTAATCAATTCATCTTTACACTTAAGCTAAAGATATTCAATTATAAATTCAATGGTCATGATCATACCAGATTAACAATTCATCTTTTGCACTACAATGCCAAAGATATTCCTCGATCCACGATCATACCAATAATTTACCCATCTTTACACTCAAGTGAAAGAGAAATTCAACATCGAGGTTATAAAAATGTTATATATGATTATAAAACAATATGATCAACAATGCATTTATTTTCAAGAGCAACAATCATAAATCAACGATAATTTGGTCAGAAAAAGAAACCAATTTTTGTCGTGAATAGTACCCGTGAATAGTAACTCGTGAATAGTAACTCATGTATAGTAACTCGTGAATAGTAACTCATGAATAGTAACTCGTGAATAGTACTCCATAATCGTACATATATAGTACCGTATACGTAAATAGTGCCATATACATGAATAGTGCCATATACGTGAATAGTGTCGTATACGTGAATAGTAACCCCGATTCAAAAAGGTAGAAATTCCACAATAAAATCCATACCAATATTTCAGTATAATGATATTGAAAGAATAACATCATTATGAAGAATATAGCATTCCTTAATATCCCTTACTATCCCTTACCTCAAAAGAGCAGCACTTCTGACTGGATATCGGATATGACGCTAAAGAAAACTTGCACTGATGAATAGCAACTCACCAAGTATCTCAATATTCACAAAATACACTCGATAATCTAGAGAAAAAAATAGAGAAAACTTATGAATTCTGGTGTGATTTTCAATTCTAACTTAGCCCTCTATTTATAGGAAAATGTTAGCACGCCGAAGCAGACTTGATCTGCTACCTGATGACTTTACCTGTTACTATTCCACCCACCAAAAATCAACCATCTTCCCCAACAACCAAAAGTGGGGCCCACCCATTTCTAGAATTTTTCACCAAAATCATTTATAAACCTAATTTCTGAATCAGTCACCTCTTAAAATTCATAACGAATTATACGTTCATTTTTAATGGTTCAAAATTTGTGGACATATACACAACTTATATATGTATAACATATCCAAAACTCACAATCATCCAACTACGATTAAAAATTATAACTCACACAATAAAGTCAGTAAGAACAATCGATTTGATATTTTAATACCTCCAATCCGACAAAATACTGATAAAATACCTCAACATTAATTCCTTCATTTATAACCACATAAATAAATCCATCATTTATATCCACATCAAATAAATATTTCCTTATCATATAAATTAATAATGTGACGCCCCCAAAATAGGTATACATCACCCATTCTGAGTTGTCAATACGTGGTACAGAAACAACTACAACTTTATTATTACAACAGTTAAACTGTGAGTTTGAATACAAATATTATCTTCTAGACAATATCTATACTCAAATAAATCCTCATCACATTTATTGATACATTATTTTACAAAAATGGTGAGGACTACTAAACAACTCTCTCTAGAACCTTCATTCCATACCCCAGGCTAAATGCACTCGCTTATATTCTCGCCTCTTGAGAAGAAAAATGGAACAAAAAGGAAAAGGGTGAGCTGAACTAGCCCAGTAAAGAATATTATGACTAAGATAATATACAACAAATTATCGTTAGTCTTCAACAGGGAAAAATCTAATATAATACAATAGACAACAAGTTTTAAACCAATATTCGCAGCGAAAATAATAATTCATTAGAAGAGTTAAGTAGAGAATGCAAACTACTATCTTCTATGTATGAATTTAAAAGTTCATCGCTCTATCTTTCATCCCCGTAACAACATCAATCAATATATATCTCGAATCAAATATTCATCTTTTCACTACAGCCAAAAAGATATTCATCACCGTAGTCATGTTCATCTAAACACTGCTCATCTTTGCACTACGGCCAAAAGATATTCATCGAAATCATTCATCTTTGCACTACAGCCAAAGATATTCAATAATATCATCATTTAAGATCAAGATGATGAAAAATATTTTTAAAGAAATGAATCCAAAGAAACAAAATGACAAGGATTAAGGATTAAGGATTCGTACTTTGTTTTATCCATGTCCAAAAATACCTCAAAAATAATCATAGTGGTGTAAAATTCAAGAATGATCAAAACATGGATACAATCAAAGCTAGTATCCGTGGATAGATATTTTTGACGAAAAGGAAAATTTTCATTTTTCTATTGAATAAGTCTTAGATTCGTGAATAGTCAGATATCGTGAATAAGAACTCCATACACTAAAAGTTCCAAATTTGATTAAAAAGTTCATATCAATACTTGACATAATGATATTAGAATAAATAATATCATTTTAAAAAAATAATATCCCTTACCTCGAAAGATCAAGATTTAAATTTGAACAAACAGGATATAAAGCTATGACTTGAACTTGCAATCACCGTATAGCAATACTCAAAATACTCACAAGAATACGCCGATAATATAGAGAGAAAACTTGAGCTTTACGTTGTAATTTTCAATTCTAACCTAAACACCTATTTATAGAAAAATACTTAGAACACAAAGTAGAAAATTTAATATAATATTAATATATAAATTAAATTTTCCTCACGCCTCTTCCAAGAATGTAATTCAGCTCATTCAACACACATGTAATAATACACCATAATGAAAAAAATGTTTTTGTTATTTAAAATATTTTAAACTTCCAAAAATCAATTATTTCGGAGCTTCGGAACTTCAATAATTCACAATAAATAGCCCTTTTGTCAGAAAATTCAAAACTCGAGATTTTTTATAGGAAATTCAATTCTCTACAACTTTACAGAAGAAAGTTTTTCCAAATTCCAAACACAAATTAACCGAAATCCACAAACGGGCGATTTTATAGGCTATAATCAAATTTCAGTCAAGAAATGGGGTCCACCGACACATAAAACATGCTTTAAATATTTTTGATAACAAAAATACTCCTCCTCCACATATACTCATATATCCCACATTCATCGTTAAAATATCATCATTATTATATTATTAAAATATAATAATATATTTAAATCAATTATTTTATCAGAAAAAGATAAAATTTCAATTTTCAACAATTGTCACATTAAAAAATTTCTCCATCTATATCCACATAAAATAAATATTTTCCTCATCATATGAATCAATAATTAATTATTCACAAATAATATTACAGAATCACAAATTTGACAATCAGTGCCTCTGAGAAAGAGGGGGCTTTCAATAAGAATTTCTCCTTACTCTTGGCGCATGAATTAGGTGACCAAACCTCTCCTTAGAGCGAACTTTTCGGACATTGCCAATAATGTTATCTAATAATATTATTCGAGATAATATGAATTATTGCTTCGATAATAAAAAATATTTGTGTAATGACAATTATTGAAACAACAAAGAAATATAAAATATCAACGCAACAATTATTAAATCAATAAAATAAAATCTTTGATAAAGAATTATCGTAACCATTATTGAAAGTAGTACTTTTTTATATAAGAATCAATAATTGAGTGCAATACTGGTAATAACTAATGTGTTTAACCACCGAGTATTTTAACAAAGATTTAATTAAAGAATAACTACGCCAGATTATTTTTAAACAACTTATATTTGTCGCTTTCTTCATCCAATCGCTTTTCCGTTATGGGGCCCATTATAAAGATCGCATTCTTGCCGTATTTAATATTCCCCGATAAAGAAGAATATTCCACGACCAAACGAATATTTCCCGACAAAGAATGAATATTTTATAACCACTTGCTTATTTTGAAATATTTTCGTATTTTACCCATAACTATCCACATTAATCAAATCAACCCTTACTATTTTAAAATAATAAATAGAAAATTAAATTTCATTAATAATAAGTTGAGGTCTTACAACCTCCCTCCTTATGAAATTTCGTCCTCGAAATTGACGTCGTCGTATACCTCGCTTTCATTTCCGCTTCCAATTCCCGTGTCATTTCCTCTATAAGCATGATTCCTCCATAAAACTTTAACTTGTGGTATGACCTTTCAGTGCGTAGGATATGCTCCTTTCTATCCAAGATCTTGACAGTACCTCTTCGTGACGTTAAGTCTTCTATTATCTCGTCCGGTTCTAACTCTATAACGTGGTTCGGGTCTTTCACATATTTACGAAGTGAGATATATGAAACACATTATGAACACGAGACATACTTCGAGGTAACGCAAGTCTATAGGCTACATTTCCTACTTCGGTCAAGAATTTGAAATGGACCAATAAATTGTGGATTGAGCTTTTCTCTCTTCCCAAATCTTGTAACTCTCTTCCATGTAGAAAGCAACTCGCAACAATACATGATCCCCTATACTAAATTCCACGTCCTTTCGATGAAGATCCGCATAACTCTTTTGTTGATCTTGTGCTGCTTTGTATCGTTGTCGAATCATTTGGATCTTTTCTGTAGTCATACGTACTAACTTTCGGGTCCCAACAATGTTGCTTCACCCACCTCATCCCAACATATTGGAGAGCGACACTTTCGTCCATATAATGCTTCAAATGGAGCCACACCTATACTTGCCTGATAACTGTTGTTGTAGGAGAATTCCACCAATGGTAAATACTTATCCCAACTGCCTTGAAGTCTAGGACACAGAGTCTTAATAGATCTTGAGAGTTTGAATAGTCCTCTTCACGATTGTCCGTCCGCTTTTGAGGATGGTATGCCAATCAATCAATCAGAAATCCGTGCTCATAGCTTTTTGTAAGCTAACCCAAAATTTTGAAGTGAATTTTGGGTCACGATCCAAACTATGGATACTGGCATGCCATGCAACCTCACAATCTCATTTACATATATACTAAAGTGAGACGCTCAAGGAATAAGTCTCCGTATCGGCAAGAAATGAAAGCAGACTTGGTTAATCTATCAACAATAACCCAAATGGCATTGATGCCTTGAGAAGCCGTAAGAAGACCCGTGAACGAAATCCATGGTAATGTGTTCTTACTTCCATTTCGGAATCTCAAGTGGTTGCAACGGACCCTTAGGTACTAGATGCTCCGCTTTTACACGCCGACAAGTTAAACACGTTGAGATAAACTTTGCAATCTCTCTCTCTATTATTGTTCCACCAAAATGTATGTCAAGATCACGATATATTTTGGTACTTCCGAGATGGATTGCAAATGGTGTATTGTGTGCCTCCATCATAATCTTGTACTTCAAATCGTAGTCGTTAGGGACACAAAGTCCGGAGTGGACTCAAGTATTCCTTCTTCATCAATTCTCGCCGGAATAGCACCTTTCAGATTTTCTTCTTCATACGCATCACCCGGTCTGGTGGCTTGAAAGAACCTTAACTTTTTCTATTAAAGTTGGCTCTATCGATACTTGACATCATCGCACTCATTCCCGCGATATGATCTTCTACTCAACGCGTCGCTTACCACGCTCGCTTTTCGGGATGGTATTGAATAGTGTGGTCGTAATCTTTCAACAACTCAAGCCAACGCCGTTGTTTAAGCATGTTGAGTTCCTTTTGCGTGAAGAAATATTTGAGGCTTTTATGGTCCGAATATATCTCCACTTTCTCCCCATATAGATAGTGTCTCCGGATCTTTAAGCGGCTTATCGCCGCTAACTCTAGATCATGAGTAGGATAATTCTCTCTCATATTTTTTAAGTTGTCGCGAGGCATAGTCTATGACTTTCCCACGTTGCATGAGAACACATCCTAACCCTTTGCCCAAGCATCATTGAGATAACAAATCCATCCGAACCGGATGAGTCTCTCTTGAGCTCTTGAAACTCTTCTCGCATTCCTCGCTCCATACGAATTTTATATCTTTCCGGAGTTAATGAAGTTAATGGAGTAGCGATTCGAGAAAATCCTTCCACGAATCTCCGATAATAACCAAATTAAGCCCGAAAAGCTACGTCTTGGCCACCAACTTCGTTGTCCCAACTTTGTATTGCTTCAATCTTCACCGTCCACTTGGATACTCCATGTTTTGACACTGACGTGCCCAAGAAATGCTACTTCCTCGCCGTAACTCGCATTTCTTCAATTTGGCATATAGTTTATTTTCACGAAGCCTTTGGAGTACCAAATATTCCAAATGGTGCTCATGATCTTCACGATTTTTGGAAAATATGAGGATGTCATCAATAAAGACAACAACGAAACCCGATCCAAATATTCCTTGAATACTCGGTTCATCATATCCATGAAAGCCATGGAGCATTAGTCAATCTGAAAGACATGACTAAGAATTCATAATGCTCGTCATTAGAGTTCTAAAGGCGCTTTGGAATATCCTCGCCTTCTAATCTTCAAATTTGATGATATCCGTAATGAAGATTGATCTACGAAAAAAATTGTGCCCTCAGCAATCGGTCAAACAAGTCATCAATACGAGGTAGAGGATACCTATTCTTGATGGTGACATGGTTCAATTCAGATAGTCAATACAAAAGTCGCATACTACCGCTCTTTCTTCTTTACGAATAAAATAGGAGCACCCCAGGAGATGTCTTAGGGCCGAATGAAACCGATGTCCAACAATTCCTCGTAGTTGGACCTTTAACTCCTGAAGTTCAATAGAGCCATTCGATATGGGGTTTTAGAAATGGGCTTTGTACCGTGTTCAAGATCAATAAAGAATTCAACTTCACGTTCTGGGGGTAGACCGGGAAGTTCTTCAGGAAATACGTCAAGAAAGTCAATAATAACAAGAATATTATTCAAATTTGACGTGTCTTTATTCAAATCCATAACATGGGCTAAGAAAGCTTGACATTCATTTTTCAATAAACGAATAGCTTTATGATTAGATATGACAGTGATTGATTTTAATGGTTTAGTTGCTTGAATTCGTACAACAGGTTGGTTAAGAATATGAAAACTAACAACCTTACGAAAACAATCAATTTTGGCATGATGAGTAGTTAACCAATCAATCCCTAAAATCACATCAAAAGCAAGTATCTTTAAAGAGATAAGGTCAATGGTAAGTGTGATGATGCCAACTTGAATCAAACAAGATTTATAAACAATTGGATGTGATGAAAGTTTCTCCTAACGGAGTTTCCACAGATAGGTCAAAGTCTAATTTCTCCTGAGTCAAGTTTAAACGCGTTGAGCACAAGCAGGAGAGATAAATGAATGGGTAAAGACCCAGATCAAGTAAGGTATAAACTTGGCAAGAATTTCTAAATAAGCTTACCCGTGATCACCTCGTTTGGCTTCCTCGCATTTTGACCACCACAACAAACGCCTTCCAAAAATCGCTGACTTTGACTTTTCTCGATATCTTTTGAGTCACCGTCTCCCGCTGAACTAGGTTTCGCTACCGTATAATCTCGAGCGATATGTCCTTCCTTTCCATAATTATAGCATACCTTGAACTGTTGTGGGCAGTTTGGACTGATATGTCCCTCTTTTTCGCATTTATAGCATACGACCGGTGGTCGTTCCTCCTCGAAACCGGATTCTTTTCACGCCAAGACTGTCGTCTTCACATGGTCGTTGTTAAATCTCCTCTTTTTAAAATCTCCTCCTGACTCGCTTCTTCTATTTTCATGGCCATGATTACCACCAGAGTGGTTACCATTTTTGTCCGTCTTTTTCTTTCTCCGCTGGTTATCATTGTTTTGTTGACTGCTATCTCCGGTATTATCCTGGTTGTGGTCCCTCGGTTGACCGTACTCGTTATCTCGCTCTAATAATTGAGCCCTGTTTACAACATCTGAATAGAGAGAAAATTTATGAGAAATGAGATATCGACGATATCTTGGTTTCAAACCTCTAAGAAACATCCGCGCGTCATCGCTCCTCATTCTCCACCAAATGAGGTGCAAACTGGATAACTCTCGCAAACTTTGCCTCGTCTTTGACACCGCCATGTTATTCTCGCTTCCAGCCTAATAAACTCCACTTCCTTCATACGACAAACACTTTCGTGAAAGTATTTGTCATTAAATAGTTTCTGAAATGTCTCCCAAGACATGCTTAAGTCTTGCGCATTTGGATGGGTACGCTTCACGCACTCCCCACCATGATCGCGCTTCGCCACGGAACATAAAGGTGGCCAATGGAACCTTCGTTCTCCGCATCCCAAGACATCGAATATCTTGGTAATTTGCTTGACCCGTGTTTACGCTATGATCGGATCCGCTTTCCTTTAAATTCGTGGTCCCAACTCTTTGAATCGCTTGCATTGCGATAACCCGTGAATTGCTATCATTTCCTCCTCAGTATTTTGAACACGAGTCTCCTCGTCTGCGATTTTGCATGAATCGCAAAAAGCTTCTAAACATCCCCTCGCTCATCATCTCGCTTGGTGGTGTTGTTCAAAGGAGGAACATTGCCACTGTTGCAGACGCTCTCTCGTTGCTGTTAAGACAAGCGCTCCACGGGTCTCAAAATACTCGGTGGTTAACACACAAGAAGACACCAGATATTGCACCAATTATTGATTCTACGTAAGAAGGCACTTCTCAATAATTATTACAATAATTACTTGCTTAGTATTATATTTTATTGATTCAATAATTCTTTAAGGTTGATATTTTATATTATCGTTGTTTCAATAATTGTCACTACACGCGATTTTCTATTATCGAGCAATAATTCATATTATCTCAATAATATTATTAGATAACATTATTGGCAATGTCTAGAAAGTTACGCTCAAAGGAGAGGTTTGGTCACCTAATCAAGCTTGTTGAAGTAAGAAAAATTCTTATTGAAAGCCCCATCTTTCCTGGTGAATCGCCTTGTCATTATTGTGATTCGTAATATTATTTATGAATAATTAATTATTGATTTATATGATAAGGAAAATATTCATTTTATGTGGATATAGATGGAGAAAATTTTTAAAGTGACAATTGTTGAAAATCGATATTTTATCTTTTATGATAAAATAATATTTTATTATATTATTATAATATAATAATGATGATATTTTTACAATGAATGTGGGATATATGAGTATATGAGGAGGAAGAGTATTTTTGTTGTAAAGTTGTTTAAAACATGTTAAACATGTCCGTGGGCCCATTTCTTGATTGAAATTTGATTATAACCAAAAAAATCGCTTGGTTTATGGATTTCTATCCAATTTCTGCTTGGAATTTGGAAAAATTTCTTCTGCAAAGTTGTAGAGAATTGAATTTCCTATAAAAATTGCAAGATTTGAATTTTCCGATAAAAGGGCTATTTATTATGAATTATTGAAGTTCCGAAATTCCGAAATAATTGATTTTTGGAAGTTTTAATTATTTTAATTAAGAAAAACATTTTTTTGATTTAGTTGACTATTGGTGGGTGATATTTGGATCTGATTTTTTGGATCTGATTTAGTGTGCGTAGGATTTTAATATATATATATTAATATTATATTAAATTTTTCGCTTTGGTGTTCTAAGCATTTTCCTATAAATAGGGTGCTTAGGTTAGAATTGAAAATCACTCCAGAAACTAAAGATTTCTCTCTCTTTCTCTCTATTATATCGAGTTTATTTTGTGAGTATTTTAGTACTTTGAGTATTCTTTATACTGTGCAAGTTCTTTCAAAGACTATATCCGATATTCGATCAAGATTATTCTTTCCGAGGTAAGGGATTGTAAGGAGATTATTTTCTTCATAAATGATATTATTTCTTCAATATCATTATGCTGAAATATTGGTTTGAACTTTTTATCAAATTTGAAACTTTTTCATGTCGGGGTTACTATTCACGAATTACTATTTATGAGTTACTATTTATGAGTTACTATTCATGAGTACTATTCACGAAGCGTGATGATGTTTTTTGTGAAATTTCTATCTTTTGGTGTTTGAGTTACTATTCACGTATACTCAAGACCTATTCACGATACTGACACTATTCACAAATACTGACTATTCAATCAAAAAATGAAATTTCTTCTTTTGTCTAAAATATCTATTCGGATACTAGCTTTGATTGTATCCATGTTTTGATCATTCTTGAATTTTACCCCACTCTGGTTATTTATGAAGTATTTTTGAATGGGAATTGTTTAAAGCATGAATCCTTAATATTTTTCTTTTTACTTTCTGAGGATTCGCTTTTCTTTAAAATATTTTTCATCATCCTCATCCTAAATGATGATATAACTAATATCTTTGGCCCAGTAGTGCAAGATGAATGATTTCGATGAATATCTTTGGCCCGTAGTCAAAGATGAATGATTTCGATGAATATCTTTGGCCCGTAGTGCAAAGATGAACAGTGTGTAGATGAACATGACCAGCTGATGAATATCTTTGGCCTGTAGTGCAAAGATTTCTTGTTGATGAATATCTTTGGCCGTAGTGCAAAGATGAATTTATTAGTAGGATTATGAACATAAACTGTGATTTGGTATAACCATAATCTTTGATGTTTCGGTGATGAAAATTATCTTTGTCCGGATGAGAAAGGAATTTAAACAACAATTACGATTATGAGTTATACATGTGATTGTGGGATGTGAATTTTTGATTGATGTTACAGAGGATAAAACATTGTTGGTGGACTTTTAACATGGAGAAGATAATAGATTTTATGGTCTATTTTACTCTTCTAATGGATCGCTTCGTTCATTTACAACTATGGTTGAAAAGTTTTATCATCTACCGGATGTTCTAAATCTACGATTTATTACCGTTGAAGGCTATTGATAATTTATTTATCTTTATTCATGATATTCTTTATCGAAGCTAGTTGTGTTTCACCCTTTGCTTCACAATTCCTTTCGTAATAAAAAAGTAAATTTGGGCAAGCGGGAATAAAGGAATAGAATCGGTGGTCTATAGATGTTGAGGTGATGTGAATTTAACTTGGAATGGTGTTTTTCCACTATCATACAAGATGTCTAATGACATACAACCTCGTGTCATCATAAGACAGGGTTGTTCTCATCCACTTGCTGAGTATATCTACCAGCACTATCTATATGATCTTGGAGTCTATTTGAAATATAACTCTCAATTAGAGACAGTGGAGATAATGATATGTCAAGAGAAGACTCGCCATTGGGAAGAATATGATAGTAATCTTCTCGCTTTTCTTTGGGGTCTATTATTGGGTCAACCAAGATAATTCGTGGCCATATGATATCTATAATAACCTGTACGCATGGCCTCCCATGTATGGAAGGTTTTCTTGAGCACTTCCCAAAGATTCTAATTTCTAAAACAGGTTTTTTCAACTATACCTTTATGTAAGGTGTCATTATGAGGTCTTGTCATTAACGGTTGGGACATGAGTCACAGTTGATATATATTTGTATCCAAACTCACAAAGATATGTGTTGTTGTATTTTGCACGACAATTGTTGTAATAAAGTTATAGTTGTTTTCTGTACCATGTATTTGGCAACTCAGAATGGGTTGGATGGAATGGACCTATTTTGGGGTTGTCACATTTATCCCCGTCACGTCTTTGATTATGGGCATAACATAGGCAACCAAAAAATTTCATGTTATCAAATTTAGGGATTTTACCAAATAATTTTTCATAAGGTGTCATATAATTAAGCACACTAGACGGTGTTCGATTAATTAAATAACACGCTGCTAACACGCATTCAATTCTCCCCAAAATTGCATTGGTAAATGACCCTGAAATCGAAGTGCCCGTGCCAAATTCATAATATGGTGATGTTTTCTTTCAACTCGCCCATTTTGTTGTGGAGTGCCCACACAGTACGTCTCAAACACAATCCCATTCTTAAAAAAATAATCACGTAGACAATGAAATTCTGTGTCGTTGTCACTTCTTACTTTTCTTTATTTTCTTATCAAATTATCTATCAACCAAAGCAACAAAGTTCATAAACATGGTCGCAATCTCGGTTTTATTGCATAATAAATAAACCCAAACAGCACGCGAATAATTGTCGATAATTATCAAGAAATATTTCGCCCTACATGAGGAAGGAGTTTGATAAGGTCCCCATAAATCACAATGAACTAAGTCAAGCAAACAACTTGCATTATTTGCACTTAAAGAAAAACTATCTCTATGCTGCTTAGTACGTGAACATACATCACATGCGTTTTTATTCTTACTTATACTAAATTGACTCACATTAGGGATGAGCCTTAACACCTTATCCGACGGATGACCCAAGCGTTTATGTCACAAAGTCATAGATAAATCCCCTTCCATCGTCAAAGCACGCACCCTCGGAACCCCGCTCCAATCAATGTCCTCGTCATCCGGTCCTGTATTACACACAATGCATTAGTGATTTGAACGATACAATTGGAGTCATCGATTAATTGTGTTACAGAAATTAAGATTGTAAGTTAATTGAGGAACAAAAAGAACTTTATCGAGCCGCAAACCACCATCCAAAATCACACTTCCTTCCTTTGTAGCAGTCGCATCTTTCCCATCTGGTAACCCCACCGGGCAGTTGGTAATATTTTTTACATTAAGTAGAGAATTTATTAAATTTCCTGTCACATGGTTTGAGGCTCTAGTGTCAATAATCCAAGCAATGCCATTCTTACCGTGAACACGATTCGTGGGTTTGGGAATGTTCAAAACATCAAGAATTTGTTGCCACTGTGTCGGAGTAATGCATGATATACTTGTTGCCTCACTCGAGGTTGGTGGTGCATGAGACTACCCACCCTTAACATCATTGCCATCACTTGCCGCCACCGTTTTGCTTTTATTTAGTAGCGCAAGACAGTGTACATTAGGTGGTGCCCTCCCACGCCTCCGAGCGACCGACTCACCTCACCCCCGTTGTTGGTCCGCCATTTAACCCCATCCACGTCCACCCCGAGGACGGTCCCCCCACCACTCGGGGAACCCATGAAGTTGAAAGCACGAGCTTTCGTCATGACCTTCTCTGTTACAGTGGGTACATAATTTTTCATAGTTATTCACAAATTTAGATTTACTTCGCGCATCGGTTGTAAGTCGAAAAGCAATGATGTTGTCACGGTTTTCATGATTTGAGGACTCTCCCCGCACCAACCTCTCATCTTGTACGACGAGCTGTTATGCTTGATCAATGGTTGATAAAGGATATTGAGAAAACAAATTTTTGCGAATCGTTGCATAAACCCCATCGAGGCCAATTAAAAAATGATGTAGGTAATTCTCGACACGCAAATCAATCACTTGTTTGTTGATATCACACGCACATGTTCCACATTTGCAAGTCGACATTTTGACATAAGTCACAATTCATCCCATAGACGAGATAGACGGTCAAAGTAGACCGACACCTCTTCATCTTTACCTTGCTTGTATTCCCTTAGAGATGCCTTTAATTGGCATATACGAGTCTCGTTCACAACACAAAAACGCTGCTTAAGATGTACCCACAAGGATTACGCATCATCATAATAAGAAAGAGTAGAACGTATGGAGGGCTCAATAGTGTTGAGCAACCACGATATGAGCATCGAATGTACCACAATCCAGTCCTCCAATTTCTTAAGTGTCGTTGATTTTGAGATTATCCCTTCCACAAAATCGTATTTTCTCTTCGCTTGCAACGAGGTTCGAATTGCCCTCGCCCATTCATCATAATTCGGACCACGCAATTTGATTGGTGTAATCACGTTGTCGG
Source organism: Panax ginseng (assembly GCA_020205605.1). Lineage (NCBI taxonomy): Eukaryota > Viridiplantae > Streptophyta > Magnoliopsida > Apiales > Araliaceae > Panax > Panax ginseng. Next base: position 10,770,387 of record CM035138.1, on the reverse strand, counting down.
AATTGTCACTTGGGCCAAAAAAATAAGTCAAGTCGACCTTCTTCTCGGCATTACCACTGTTCTCATCGTTCTTCTCATCCCTACCAGCCATAATCTCTTATGGTGCTTGATCTGTAGGAAGAAGAAAGAAAAAAACTGTGTTTAATTTTCCTTAGGATATTCCCTCTAGCTTTGATACCATGATAAGTTCTCCTTAAAGTCTTTTTCTGTGTCTCATCTCATTCATCCTTCATCCCTATAAATATTACAAGAGAAGAGACCTAGTATATTCAGGAATTCCTATACTTGGCTTGCAAGCCCACAAATCATGCCTAACATCACTATTATCCCATAACTCATACCCACAAATCATGCCCATAAATCATGCCTCCTATAGCTCTATCTCTTAATAACAGTAAGTATTTTTTTCACATAATATTATTAGTCACAATATATTATATAATATCTCAATAAAGCTATATCTATGTACAAAATTTAGAGAGAGATGGAGAAATTGTACAAAATTTCTAGAGAGGGAGACAAAAATTTTTTTAGAGAGAAAATATATTAATCTATTTTAGAAAGATAATGTATGAGAAAAATTAGAGAGATAATTAATTAAAGGAAGATGGAAGAGAAAGTACATAAATCTCAACAAAATAAAATATGGGTCGACCTATATTAAAACTATAATCATTTGGGTTCAACCCATACAAACCATATTAAAAATAGATGATGCGATTTTAATTTTTATTTGAACTGATAACCATTTTATATAAACCAAAACCAAACCAAACTCATATTTTGCCAAATCTAACTACAATTATATATGTGAACAAGGCATTGGAGAAAATAACATGTCGAACAGAGAAGAATGATTGATTGAAAATTTTGAAACCTCCTCGTCCTAACTAATAGGATTAAAACCCTCGATTGTATTATCGATCTTTGTGAAACCGTCTTTCAAGTTGGAGCGGATCGATTCTATATATAGGAATAGGGACAGAGACAGAAATAAAATTTATTAAACTTAAAAGGACAAATTTATGCAAAAGTTATACTTAGAGGGGCATAAAAAATACTTGAACTATAACTCTAAAAAGAATTAAACATATGCCGTATAATGTATTTAAATTCTTACTCTCTAACTCACCAAGCTTCAACTTTTCACTTCAATCTTCAGCTCATAAAAATCTGCCCACGCTTTCAAGTAAATTCTTACAAGTATTATGAATCTTATATAATTATTTTCCTTTTCGCTATAGTTTGTATTGTTTTGGTTTTTGAATAAATACATGATGTAAAGAATGGAGATGAACTATGAAAGAGTATATCTTTAAGGCATGTTGGTAGATCATAAAGTACTTGCACTATTGGTGCTGCAATTTGTCTTGAGTTTCAAGGAAAGTTTCATTTTGGTTGTTATGGTTAGATATTCATGATGTAGAGGAAGTAAAAAGAAGATATGAGTTTTATTTTTTTGAAAGCCCCAATTTTTGGATAATACAATATAATTTTGGGATAATAGACTTTTTAGTTACTGTACTAGGGTCCGATTTTTATTGTGGTTATCGAAACTTTTTTTATTACAATCGTGTAACTATACTCTAAAAAATTTGCCAAATAGTCATTCCTTACGATTTCATTCAAAAAATGGACTAAGTCTTTGAAATGACGAAGTGCTTAGTTGGCGATTTGACTCCGTTTTTTTTACTGATGTGTATATAGTTTTGCCATGTGTATCATCATGTGCCAAGCACATGTTCATAGATATTAAGAATAATTGTATCTTAATAATAATTTCAAAATAATAATAATAATAATATTAAGAATAATAATAATAATTTTTAAATAATAACCACAACAATAATAATGATTTTTAATTAATAATAATAATAATAATTTCCTATCTGCCTATTTCACAATAGATTGATTCGCTGACAAATTCATGTCCCACGAAATACTTCCTCAAAATAAATCATCCCCCAAATTTTATCAAGTAATCAAATTATGACTCAATTTCAATTCATTAAGGTTTGATTACCAGAAAGACTTGAACATGACTTCAAAGGTTCGTTGACGGTCCGATTAATCAGAAATCGCAAAAATGAAAAAGGATAATCAGGAAGAGAGAGGGCACCAATAGTGATCAGAGACGATTACAAATGCGTCTTTAGAGAACAGAGGGTGGGGGCGTCATTATGGGAGGAGGGAGAGATAGATCTCAGATGTTTTGATGGTGGGTTTGGATCTGGGTTTCGTTCCAGATCTGGATTGTTCGTATTTACAATCTAGTATTTTGTTTTATTGTTATCTTTGCTTATGTTCAGATTCTGTGGGTTTGTATTGATGTTTGTTTTTCCGATTTGGTCTCATGGTGTAGTTCTTGCTTATCTATGTTGCATGATCAGATTTTGGTGATAGTGTTGTTATTTGAGGTTTCATGTGGTATTGAGTTTTAACCTAACCATGGTCCTATTAAGTGGCATCATTGAAATTTAGGGTTGACATTAATAATAATAATAATAATAATTTTTAAATAATAATAATAATTTTTTACAAATGTATTTATATAAAATTAATGAATTTATATTATTTTTTAATAATAATAAATTTTAAATAATAATAATAATGTTTACAAATGTATTTATATAAAATTAATGAATTTATATTATTATTTAAAAATTATTATTATTATTTCTATTATTATTATTTTGATATTATTATTATTATTACACATGTCAAAACATATATGTACACATCATCATTTTAAAATCACGTGTATGCACAGTCAACACTTCCGTCCGTTTTTTAGACAGAAATCGTAAGGAATGACTATTTAATAAGTTTTTTAGAGTATAATTACGCGATTGTAACAAAAAAAGTTTTGCTAACCATAATGAAAATATGGCCCTAGTACAGTGACCGAAAAGTCTATTATCCCTAATGATAATGATTTACTTAATTATGATATTATATTGTACTGCTCAAGACTTCAAAAAAAATAGTTTCTTAATTAAAAACTAGTTACATTATATGTTTTATTTTGTACATAAACAATCGAATTCTTTTGAATTTTATTATTATTATATATGCACAAAATATAAAGATATTAACCACTATATTTTTTTTGTGCAAATGAGGCATCATGACCTAAGATTAATATAATAAAGGTTCATTACAAATCTTTTCTAGCAATACTAGGATATTAATAGGATGATTCTTGCTATTAATAATATCATAGCTACAACTATAACTCAAATTCGCAAGTTAGTCCGCACATCTATTTCTTTTCCGAACTTTGCATTTCATATCTTCCTTAAAACTTGATAGCATTCCGATGAATGAAATTTCAAACCAACATTATTTACTTAACATTACAATTAATAAAATTTCTTAATATGTGTGATTATGTATAATGAAAAAAAGGGAGTATAATTTTATCTTAATGAACTTTTTTCAAGTACATATTATGAATTTATTTAGGGGAACACTATTTCCACATGATCTCCTCTTACATGAAGGTGGGATCCACTCTCTTTTTATGTGAGACTGAACTATATAAAAATATCAGTTTACTTTATTTATTAAAACTATATACTTTTGAGGTTTAAGCCATTTTTGTATCATTTTTTCATTCAAATTTTGTAATTGTACCATCTTTTAAACCATCTCTTATAAACAAACTTTTAAAATTGTCTCTTTTGGTGGACAAAACCGAGCTCCCATTTTCTAAACATATATTAAGGAATTGGCAATAAAATAAGGTTTTTGCCTATAAGAAATTGCTTTTGACTTTATCTAGAACTAGAATGGTGCCAATTAATTAATTAATAATAATAAATAAATATCTTAAATTTCAACATTTCTTCTTCAAATAGTGACGCAATAAACATCGCAATAGCTTACATCAGCAAAAATGGCAAGGGATATCCCGTCCGTGAGTGAGAGGTGGGTTATACACTCAATATGTGAAGCATCAATAGGCCACGTATAGGCATTGTGCTGGACAAATATAGGTTGTACGGAAGTCTCTACAACCACTCTCTTATAGTCTTTTCCTAAATTCCACTCCACATGCTTTCTGTCCTTTCTCTTTTAAATTTATCCATATTTGCTCTTTTCCAAGAACATTTATTTATATCGGAATATAAAAATATATTTCATGTCCCTTGAAGATTGTCATAGTATTATTCTATTTTAAAAATTATCTTCATAATTGTTTGTAAAATCCAAAAATAATAGAACAAGACAAGAAACATGACTAACTTTTTTTTTTATTCTAAGGGTAAAAATATTCTCAAGTCAATTTACGCGTCAATCAAAATTAAATTTCTCTCGAGTTATTGCACTCTCACATTAACTTGATACATTTTGAAGATTTTCTTTCCGATAGAAGTCAAAGAAGGAAATAAACTTTCTTAATTATCAGGTCAATTCTAATGTTACGTTTGAAGGGAAGGAATAAAAAGAAGGGTGTAATAATTTATTATTTTTTCTGTTTTAGGATAAAAATTTTGGTGGACTTTTTACGTATATTAAGAAGAGGAATAAAATGACAAAATTGCTCATAATAATGTCATTAAATATGGAGAGAAAATTAGAATAATAAAAGTATGAGATATTTAATGCTACTTTGCGTAATAGGAAAAAAATGTGTAAAAGTTTGGTTATTAAAAGAAAGTGGACATTTAATACTTTTAACCTAAAATAAGAATAAGGACTTTATCCCGAGATTTATGGGAGATATTATAGTTGGAATGAGTTATTCTATGATCTCTTTTCCCCAAGAAATTAAACTCAATTTTTTTTTTATTCTATAAGAATGAATAATTTTATTTTTACCTTTATTACTCCAATTTAAACTTAACATTTAAACGTGAGTGTCTTAATAATAGGAAAAATGTGGGGGCCTAATATTTTAAAATTTTAATTACACTTAGGAATGGGCCAAAAATTGCATTATTAGACTTAAAAAAAATAAGAATGTTATTCCCAACAAATACAAACCAACAAACGTAAACAAAAATGTGGACAAAAGTAAGCATCGTCATCCCGCTACTTTACCATCGTCGGGGAACAAACAAACAAACCCACGTGCTTCCCATGTGACGGATTCTGTCTTCTCTACATCCCCTACCCCCGTTGTATATTTTCCGTCTTTATAATCCGTAAATGAGAGAGGGACAGGAGCAAAAACTATACGCGCATATGAAAATGAGATACGATTGTATTTGAATTTTATTTATTTATATTTTAATATTAATAATAAGTTAAAATTTAAATAAATTAAATTTAAATACACTTATATCTAATTTTTATGTCTACTTAAAATAACTCAGGACAGGAGATTTCCTTCTACCTCAATTTTGGTTTTTTCATTAACTTTTTCTTTTCCTTGCAAGTATAATTATCACCTGACTACACAAATTTTGGAAAAAGAACACAAGACTTTAATGGTTATATAAGAGTGTAATTCAATAAATAAATAAATAAATAGAATTGACCCCAAATTTTGCAAACTATATTATTTATGTAATTATAATACTTCACTTGCACTTAATTTATGATACAAATATTTTAATAAAAACAAAATGAATTAATATTAGATTAAATGATCTTATACATGTATAACTATTTTTAATTAAGTTGAGGAACCAAAATTATGAGTTGACATGGCCCATAATCATTTTTTGTAATTTTAGTTTTTTTTTTTGGTTTTCCAATGTCTCCAGAGGCTCACACTTTAAGCTTGCCCATGACTAATCTTCCGAGATATAGTTGGGCACCGAAACAAAGACCTCTCTCAAAAAAGTTTGTTGTATTATGATAAAATTTGATTATTTTTTTTTTTGTTGAACTACAGTAGAACCTTTATAAATTAATATTATTGAGACTGCAATTTTTTTTATTAATTTATAAAGTTATTATTTAATCGATAAATTAATACTTTATTAATTTAAAGAGTGTTTTTCTATTCGGTGAACATAAATTTAATTACATTAAAATTATTATGCTTTTTATTGATATTTATATCATACTTTTTTGATACAATGTATCATACTTATTATAATAATAGAATTCATTATAAGTAATATTAATTATTTTTAATAATTAAATAATGTTCATTGTATCCACTTTTCAAATTACATTCACATTTTATTACAAAAAAATTATATTCAATTAGATTTGAATTTCAAGACAAAATATTATTTTGATGGGACCATATATTAAGGATGAATTTCAATTAGATTTGAATTTCAAGAAAAATTAAGGATGAAATTAAGATATATTTGAATTTCAAGACAAAACAAATGAGAATAGAATTATATTTTATAAGATTACCCTAGATATATTTGTAATTTTAAAAAATTATTAATTTATAGTTTTGATGGGACGACCATTTATTTATATAAGGGGTCTTTTTAAAATTATCATTTTATTATTTTATTAAAATTATTAATTTATCCTATTAGTTTAAGTTGGGATTGAAAAAAAAATTATTTTAAAAAAATTATTAATTTATCGAATATTAATTGATAGATGCTCTACTGAACGCGGCTCTGCTTTCAAACATCTCCACTTTGGAGGGATATAAGAACAAATACAATAAATGTCATAAGCAATCTTACAAATCTTTTAAGTACAACATCAAGCAAATCTCACACTTTATAATAAAATCTATAGAAAATAATTTCCCAAAATTAAAAAAAAAACATACTAAGGAGAAAGCCCGAATTCACGTAATATAAATTCCATGTTAAAAATAGTGGCACTTATTATATAATAAAATATGTATTAAGAATGTACAAGTTGTACACTAATTTTTTTCTTCATGGAATTGAGGTACTATTGTTTGCTTCAATTTTATATTTTCATGTAATCACTACAACATAAAAGTTTATTTGTAACCGCATATCAGCGACAGAGAAGAATGATCGCTGATACCTACGATCGAATACGATCTAAGAGTAAAAATTAATGTAATAGAAGTATACGTAGCCCAATTTACTTATAAGCCAATTTCATTAATTAAAATAAGGGTTAACTTCAGATGACAACATGAGGTTTGGGTGATTTCTCACTTAATCATCTGTAGTCAGTAAAACTACATTTAGACTCTTGACTTTTTGAATTGAAGTGAAAAAGTGTTTTCCGTCTTAACTCCGTTACTTTATTTGGCTAAAGACTTAATTACCCTCACTTTAAAACACCCAGCTGTAAAATCATTTATAAAAACAACCAAAAATAGTTGTTCATCTCTCTCTCTCTCTCTCTATTTTTCTAACAAACAAAAACTTCAATAATATCCACCGATCTTCAGTGATTATAATTCCAAGTTCAGTAAAGAAAACTTCAATAATCTCTGTCTTGCTCATAAGACTTCCCATTGTTACAAATCAGATCTATTACACAAAGCAAACAAAAAAAAATCAACACTAACTTCAAATCCCCCAATTTATGATGCTTAAAAGCAACACAAAAACACACCAAGTTCCAACTTCAATAATATCCACCGATCTTCGGTGATTATAATTCCAAATTCAGTAAAGAAAATGCAACCAAATTTGACATAAATCAAGAACAAAATAATAACCTAGCTAATCTAAACAACAAATGACGAAACTAGAACACATCCACATGTAAAAAACCAATAAATTTGCGAACTTTCATACACTAATCATCACAAATCAGCAAGAAATTCATTACAACTAATTCAACCCTATGAAACCCAGAATAGAATAATAACAAAGTTTTGAAAGATTATTACGACGAATCTACTTAACAGCAATCTAATTGATAAAACACAAACCTTAATGAACCTGACAATCAAAAGAGCCTTTGACCATTAGGGAAACAATGAATTCAATTTTCCACAATTCTACGTTTGTGACCAATTTAGAAAAAATAAGAGTTTCAATTAAGCCCAATATGGCACCCAGTCAAAAAGGACAACGAAAAAGCCAGAATTATGAGGGGGAAAAATACCAAAACACAGCCAAACCCAAAATCAAGAATTATGAGGGGGGAAATTTCGTCTTAGAGTTGACAAAATGATTTCTACTAAGATTTATAATATGGATTGGGAGATCAGAATACAGAATTGGTTGAACTCTATGAAGGTCGCCATGGATACGTTGTTCAACGGAGAGAGAATCCTTTGCGAGTCATGTTTGACCGATATCTCAAAAGAATGCGCTTTGGTTCTTTTCGGATTCCCGAAACTTGTCGCCGGTCGTAAAAATCGCCAAAAAGGTATTCCGCCTACTCGACAATGTACACTTCCATCGCCAATGAATCGTAGGGGATCGAAGTCGATCTTCTCGCTCAATCAATCTCATTGTCCGATCTCAAGCCTTCAACACGCTAATCAAAATCGCCGACTCGATCAGAACAGAGATAACCTAGTTTGAGTCGTCGATTCAGAAGTCGCCAAATCAAAGTCGCCAATCGCCGGAGCCGACATTCATCTTCTGAACATTAAGAATAAATCAGATCCGAAACGAATCCCTCACTCCTAACATCTCAAACCCAGAAAACCTCCAAGATCCGAACCCTAAAACCAAAACCCAAAACCTATCATCGGCACAAAATTTCGGGAAGGTTCCAACACGAAGCAGCAGTGAACTAATTTTGCTGTTAAAAAAGTGAAGATTTTGAAATTTGAAGGAGAAGAGGGAGTGGGTAAGATGGGGATCAGTCATGTGAGGAAGAGCCTGTGATGAAGAGGGTGGAGTCTGGTTCAGACATTTTTGGGTGAGAAATGAGAGAGAGAGAGAGAGGAAGCATGGTTTGAGGAGTGAGAAATAAGAGACGATTGTGGTTTGAGGAAGAATAACGGGATATTTCAGACATTTATTAGTCTTTTTTCATTGTTATAGTCCCTTTTCACGCGCTTTTGGCATCTGATATACAAGCACTGTTAAGTTGGATGGAAAATGTAACGTTTTCACTTTAACTCAAAAAGTCGGGAGTCTAAATGTAGCTTTATTGACTACAGGTGGTTAAGTGGGATACCGTCCAAACCTCAGGTGGTCATCTAAACTTAACCCTTAAAATAATTATTAAAAGGACAACTCTTACTTAGAGGGGGTTTGATAAAAACTGAATGAATTTGAATCTGAATGAAAAAAGTTATTTGATAATTGACATATCTGAAACATCTGAATGACAAAATTTTATTATTTTACCCATCTGAAAAAAATTTAAAATTGTTGTAAATTTATTTAATATTATTTAATATAATAGTTAATATTTTTTTAATTTTTTTTACTTCATTCAGCTGCTCAATCAGCTAAAAAAATCTGATTTAGTCATTTAGTTTGTCCATCTTACTGATTCAGCTATTTAAACCAAAACAAACGCACCGACCGATTCAATCATTCAGCCACTGAATCATTCAGCTCTAAACAAACACCCTCTTAATTGGACTAGACAATAAGAGTTGAAAGGCAATTTATCAATTGGCTCCAAGCCAACAATGGAGCCACTTTGAACGGTTTCAATTATCTGACCACCATTATTATTATTATTATATAATAAAAGAATGACACACAGTCCCACAAAATTTAGTGAAAAATATGCACAGTCCATATCAGATTGTACGGACATGGCCCCCTTTGATTATTCAGGTGAAGGTTTCAGTTAGAAATCGGAGAATCTACTTGCTAAATGCTACCCCATTTTTCTAGTTTACACATGGACGGTTAGTTCAGATTCTCTGTCACATTCAGACTTTACCATATTTAATTCTATAAATTATGTAACATCTTCCTTTTTATTCCTATAAATCAGAAACACCTATTAATTTACGTGCTATATTGATCAAAATTTAATTAAATAAATTATATTATACACAATAATTATCATTTTATTATATATAGATTATGCTCGATTATATTATGAATTAGTTAAATAAATTATATTATGCACTATTTAATAATAATAAAAAACTCACTAAGTCAATATTTTAAAGTTTATCCGTATTTTGTATTGATTATTAAGCTTCTTAGTAATTAAATTACATGCATCTACTGTTTTTTTTTAATATAAATTAAATGTACTATGAATAATAGAGAAATTAAGACTATAATGAGGGAGGCTACAAGCCTTTCTCATGGACTCACCATTTGATATATAGTTCGAGTTCATTTCATTAATTGATGCTATCAAAGTTAAATACTTAAATAATCTAGATCGAAATTACATTAATGGATATTTAATTAATTCAAGACATATTCAGTACATTTAGTTCCCTATATTTTTCTTTAACAACCTTGAAACAATGCCAAGGAAAATTCATTTATTTAATTATAAAATGTGAATTACATGTATAATAAAGTTGATGAATACTTACTCTACTTAAAAATAAAATTTGACTTATAGATTTTTGTGATCTTAGCAAAAAATAATAATACGGCAATCAAGAAACAACTATAAAGACGTGCCTCATCCAATTAGCACTCATCATTGTACGTAGATGAAATTAACTTTTTATATAGATAGAATCCAAACTCCTAAAAAAAAGTGACATTACAATAATGGAGGAAAAAAACGAGAGATCTTACTATGAACTAATAGAAGTCAAAATTCCACAGAATAAATAAATAAACTCCAAAAAGAAAAATAACAATGCAATAAGAGATTAATGATAAATTTTGTTTAGAGAAAGTCTCTTCAAAATAGAAAATTAAGAGACACTTCCCGTATCAATCCTTATATATAAAGACAGGACCAATATGACGTAAGCAATTCTCAATTGATTTTAAAATTTGTCTAGTTAACACTTAATTAAGAGTTAACTCGGTTAATTTTTTTTAGAATAGTTCTTATGAATTGATCGGCTCTTATACTCTTTTGTTTCTCTTCATCTCTTTTCAAATTTTCCATCTTCGTCTTCTTTTTCCTCTTCTTTCACTTTCAGTCGATTCCTTTGTCGGAATTTGAGATTCTTTCTGTCCTTTGGTTTCAAGTATCAGATCTCTTCAAACCCCATTATCACAAACCTGTAAGTCCCAAATCAAAATATCCTCATCACCGTCTCGCCGCCATCCTACCGATCTTAGCATATATTTTGATTGCTTAAAGTAATCATTCAAATTCAAACATTCCAATTCCTCTGATTACACTTTCTTTTTTGCTGCTATATAATCAATTACTGATTTTGACTTTTTCTTTAAACTTCCATTCTTTGAAAAAAGTGAACAATCGCCACCGACCGGCCGACCGTTGTTGTTCTGGCGCAGAGGTGACTGTTCCGGTGAAAGCCATCAAGGTATCTATAATCTATCTATTTTAAATTTGCACTGTTAAGGTGTGAGTATAAAGGCTAGGTTGTGTTGTGCTAATATAATTTATTGTCTCAATTTTAAACTATTTCTTGCCTAATTTTGTAAATTAGATGTTTAACTTAAGTCCTCTATTTTTAAGCTCAAAGGTTACTTGAGTTATTATTTAGATGTCATCAACTTCAAGCATTCACGAAGATTAGTCTTAACCGGGTTTTGTGGTTCCTTAATTGATTACATTTTCTTCTCTCTCTATCTCTTTCAATTTTTTAAATTTTTGCGTGGTTGTCTACAGTGCGTTGTTCCAAGGTTGACTTCAAAAAAAAAATTAGTGGTCGAGGTTTAAAAAAATTAATGGAATTGTGGGGCTTTGTAATAGAATTTAATATACATCAATACTATCTCATGTGTAATAATTTGTCTCAGTTTGCAGGATATATTTTTGACTCTTAACATGTTGACTAAAGGGGTGTTTGATAAAAATTGTCTGAATCTGAATCTGAATGAGCTGAATATGAATCTGAATAAAAAAAATTATTTGATAATTGATATGTATGAAACATCTTAATAACAATATTTTACTACTTTAGTACCCCTCTAAATTATGTTGAACAAATATATAATTTTGTCAATCCATATTAAAATAAACAAATAAATACAATATTCATTAGCAGGAGTAGAATGAATCAAAAAAATTGAATCACACATATAATTAATCTTAACAATATCAATGAATTTTAAAATTTTATATTATATTATATTTAATATAAGACTCAAGCTTTCCCACATTAGCTCAAAGTAGTTTCCCATCTCTCTCTCTACCTGCCTGCGAGATGCACCTCCGAAATGATCTATCTATAATCTATACATACAATCCTTCTATATCTATCATCAATAAAACCCAAAATTAGTACTTGCAACTATAATTTTTTGTACCTAGTGTACCTCAAAATTCAGAAAGAAGAAGACGAAATGGCGTTGATGCTGGAAGAAAGGGGTTTAAATAGGTGTTTTTTCTGATTTTACAGATTTTAGTAATTCTATAGATTTTGAATAAGTAAATCAATCAGATCTATCGAACCAAATGATCGATCAAAACTACAGAGAAGTGAGAATCGATGGGTATTTGGGTAAAATGGTGTTGAGATCCATTCAACCAATTTTTTTTTCACAGAATCAGTCAGATGAATTCAGTGTCATTCAGATTTTAAAATATACAAACAAACAGTCTGAATGGCTCATTCGCTCAGATCTATACTCATTCAGACGTATTAAGTTATAAACAAACATCCCCTAAGCCTTATTAATGGTTTTGAATCAAGCATTCTGAGTCTTTTTTTTATTTCCTTATTCATATGTATTTTTAACATAGTTTTATTTAATGAATTTGACCTTTAGGATTTGCAAAGTTGGAGGTCAAAGCTAGATATTCAAGTAAAGGTGTACTATGATATAAGTTTGAAGTCGTCTATAAGGGTAACAAATGTTCAAGGTATGCCACTACAAGGAAAACGGCTAATTTCGACGGAATATTCTGTCAAAAATAAGGTTATTCAGTCAAAAATACCTTATTTTCGCGTCAGACGAATATATTATCGTGGAGCTTATTTTCGTCGCAAATTCGGTCGGAAAAATGTATTTACGACGGACTTATTACCGACGAACTATCTGTCAGAAATAAACTATACTCGACGAAATTTATCCCATCGGAAAAAATTCGTCAGATAAAGCCCATTTGAAATCCTCGATCTAGTAGGAACTGTGGCCTATAGACTCGCTTTACTGTCAAGTATGTCGCGTGTTCATAACGTTTTTAACATATCGATGTTACGTAAATATGTGGATGACCTAAACCACATCATTGAATTAGAACCGGACGAGATAGCGGAAGATTTAAATGAATGAGGAGGTACCTGTCAAGATCTTGGATAAGTAGGAGCATATTCTACGCTCAAATGTTATACCTCAAGTCAAAGTTTTGTGGAGAAACCACGATGTTGAGGAAATGACATGGGAGTTAGAATCTGAAATGAAATCAAGGTATCCTCACCTCTTCGACATACCAGGTACGTACGTAAATTTCGAGGGCGAAATTTCGTAAGGAGGGGAGATTGTAAGACCCCAAATTTTATGAAATAAAAGTATTCTGTGACGCCCCCAAAATAGATATACAACACCCATTCTGAGTCGCCAAAATACATGGTATAGAAAGCAAACTACAACTTTGATAATACGTATGTCGTGTAGAATACTGACAATACAACTATGAGTTTAAATACAAATATTGTCTTCTGACAATATACACACCCAAATAAGTCCTCATTAATTATTCATACACAATTTTACGTAAATAGTGAGGATGCCTTTAAAACATCTTCCTGAACCATCACTCCATACCCGACTCGATCCTCGCTATGTTCTCACCTCCCGAGAAGAAAAATGGAACAAAAAGAAAAATGGTGAGCTCAACTAGCCCGATAAAGAACATTATGACTAAGATAATATACAACAAATTATCGTTAGTCTTCAACAGGAAAAATCGATAAATTATAATAGATAACAAGTTTTAGATCAATAAATGCAATGAATAAAGAATCCATTAGAAGAGTCACGTAGAGAAAGAATTCTACCGCTTCTTCTAAGGTTTAAAAGTCCATCATCAATATTTTATCCTCAGAATAACAATCAATATTCATCTTTGCACTACAGCCAAAGATATTCATTTAAATCACCAAATTGGTCATGTTCATCTCAACACTGCTTCATCTTCACCTACAGCCAAAGATATTCATCGATTAATCGCTCATCTTTGCACTACAAAGCCAAAGATATTCATTTATATCATCATTTAAGACCGAGGATGATGAAAAATATTTTTAAGAAACGAATCCAAAGTGAAAACAAAATGACAAGGATTAAGGATTAAGGATTCGTGACTTTGTTTTACCCATGTCCAAAAATACCTCAAAAATAATCATATTGGTGTAAAATTCAAGAATGATCAAAACATAGATACAATCAAAGCTAGTATCCGAATAGATATTTTGGGCAAAAAGAAAAATTTTTATTTTTTTCTATTGAATAAAGGCTTAGATACGTGAATAAGAACTCCCGACACAACAAGTTCCAAATTTGATAAAAAGTTCAACAAAGATTTTGGCATAATGATATTGAAGAAAATAATATCATTTATGAAAGAAATAACATCCCACCTCCTCAAAATAACCGTATTTATTTGAATTTTAGATAGTCTTGATGTAAACTCATGACCGTATAAAGAACACTCAAAATATACTCACAAGAATACGCTCGACAATATAGAGAGAGAAGAGAAAACTTAGTTTCGGTGTGATTTTCAATTCTAACTTAGCCTCTATTTATAGGAAAATGCTAGAACGCCAAAAGGAGACTAAAATAATAAAATATATTATTTCTTTACCAATTTCTCTACGCATGCTAGGTTGGAATCAAATATCTTTGAATAAAATTAGCAAATGTGCATATTCCACCAACCAAAAGTGGGTCCCCAATAAATTTAATAAAAACCATTTTATTTTTCAAAACTTCAACAATTCATAGAAAATAGCTCTTGCTATCGAAAAATTAAAACTCGCGAATTTCCATGGAAATTCCATTCTCTACAACTTTGCGTAAGAAAGTTTTCTAAATTCCAAATGTAAATTGACCAAAATCCATAAACCATGCGATTTTATACTATAATAAATTTTCTACAAGAATTGTGGTCCACCGACACACAAAACATGTGTTAAATATTTAATGCCACAAAATACTCTACCTCCTCATATACTCATATATCCCACATTCATTATAATAATATCACCATTAATATATTATTAAAATAATATATTTAAATGAATTATTTTATCGTAAAAAGATAAAATATTAATTTTCAACAATTGTCACATTAAAAATTTTCTCCATCTATATCCATATAAAATAAATATTTTCTTTATCATAATAATCAATAATTAATTATTTTAAAAATAATATTACGTAATCACAAAGATCGACAACCGTGCCGCTCCTCAGAAAGAGGGGCTTTCCAATAAGGATTTCTCCTTACCTGGCGCAATTAGGTGACCAAACCTCTCCTGTAGCGTAACTTTCAAGACATTGCCAATAATGTTATCTCGATAATATTATTCAAATAATATGAATTATTGATTTGATAATGGAAAATACTGCGTAATGACAATTATCAAAACAACAAATGATACAAAATATCAACGCAAAGAATTATCGAATTAATATAATATCAATAAGAACTCACTCGTAACAATTATTGAGTAAAGGCCTTCACGTAAGGATCAATAATTCAACAATACTGCTCAATACCGCGTAATGCTCTATCAGTAAAACCACGATATTATCAGATTTTAACCACCAGTAACCCAATGGTGTTAGTGAATAACAATTCTTTACGCCTTATTTATAAAACTCAATCTTTGTCGCTTTCTTTCATCCAATCGTTTTTTAAGTTATGGGGCCCATAAATGACTCGCTACCAACGTCATACGGAGATTCCTCGACAAAAAGAATATTCCACGACGACCAAACGAATATTCCTCGACAATAATGAATATTTTATAACCACTTGCTTATTTTGTAAACTTTGCACATTCACCCATAACCAAAGAATTATATCAAATTAACCCTTATTAATTTAGAATAATGAATAAAGGAAAATTCAATTTTATTTATAATAAGTTGGGGTCTTACATATTCAATTTTCTTATAATTATTATTTTATTTAGTAAATGGTTAAATTGATAAAGGTTAAAGTTAAGGGTGACATTTTGAAAATTTTGCAAAGTAAGCAAGTTGAAATAAAATATTCGTTGTGTCGGGGAATATTCAATTGGTCGGAGAATATTCGTACGATGACACAATCATTGATGGACCCCCACTACAATCTATGTAATATCGTCGTAGTTAAAAAACATCGAATACTTTTAAAAATAACGGCGAAAGTTTTACCGTTAAACTGTTGAACTACCCGATAATAAAAGAATAGTAATACGCGTGGGGGTTTGATTGATTAATTTATTAATTAAAATTAATTTATTTTATTCTAATTTATTATTAATTTTTATGTTATTTTATTTTATTTTATGTTATTTTATTTTATTTATGTTATTTTATATTATTTTATTTTGTATTATATTATATTATTATATTTATTAAATTAAATTAAGTTTATTTTATTAAATTACAATTTATTTTATTAGAAGTAATTTATTTTATTCTAATTTATTTTTAATTTAATTTAATTTATTTTGTATTATATTATATTATATTATTATATTTAATTTAATTTATTAAATTATATTAAATTTAATTTATTAAATTATAATTTATTTTATTATAATTAATTTATTATCAATTTTATTTTTATTTTATTTTAAGTTATTTTATTTTATTTTTTATTATATTATATTATTATATTTTATTAAATTAAATTAAATTTGGTTTGTTAAATTAAATTAAATTTATTTTATTGCACTTAATTTATTTTATTCTAATTTATTATTAAATTTAATTTTACTTATTTTATTTTAGTTTGTATTATATTATATTATCTAATCTTCTAAATTGTTTATGTTTTATTAAATTAATTTAAATTTATTAAATTAAAGTAATGATTTTATATTATCTTATATTATATTATGTAAATTTAATATTGGCCAATTGAAGAATTCTGACAAATTTTGTAGGGTCCATAAATTTTGCAATTGAAGAATTACGATGCGAAATTTCGCCGAGAATTACATGTAAATAGAAAATATTATACCAAAAATCAATCAACCAAAGCATTTCATACCATTTCAAACCATTATTTGAAATCCAAATCAAGTTGTAAAACATTCCAAATCAAATTATAACTAAGTATAACATTATATAAAACATTCACTACAAAAAAATCAATATCGTTCTTACGGCAGACTACGCCGCTTACGACCTCGAAGTCGTTTACCGCATGGTCGCCTCCGTGTCGTCACCGCTTCGCCCCCATCGCCAGCCATCGACATCATTGTCATTGTCAGCCGTCGCCAAATTTTCGCACCAAATTATCCCATGGGAAATTGCATTCTCGACGGTACCCATTCTCGACGGCTTCCCAGTCGGCAGTAATGTCATTACCGACGGGTACTTTGCCGTCGTCAATGACTAATTTTCTTGTAGTGATTACAAACAAACATACAAATTGATGCAATATATAGACAGAGCCTTCAATATCTCAATTTCAGCATATTAATTCAAATTTGAGCAAAATTTCATCCCAACAAACAAAATAAAATATATATGCACAATTATAATTCAGAGCATAATTTAACAGAATTCAATTTCAGCAAGAATAACAAGAAGCCCAAAATTTAATCCTTTCAACAAATTAACCCATAAATTTCAGTTATCTTATAAAATCTCAGAATCCTTTTGATATGGATCATCAACTGATCTTTGCAACAAATTAAACCTAAAAACATAAATTAATTCTACTAACCGCTTCAAAAATAGCAGTTCTGAAGTTGGAAAAAAGATGAGAATGAGGAGCAACGACACAGTGGTGGTGGACTAAGGAATCGGTGCCCAAGGGGGATCAGGGGGCAGGGGACTGGGGAAGGGGATGAGTGAGAAGAGAGAGAGAGTGTATGTGTGAAAGAGTGAGAGTGGGAGGCGCGGGAGAAGAGATTTGTTTTTATTAGTTATATCCGACGGAATTTTCGTCGAAATTAATCCCTTGGAATTAAGTTATATTCGACGGACATTCTCTTGAAAATAACTCTTATTTCGTCCAGATTAGTTTCGAGCGAGCGGAAAAGATGGTGCCACGGAGGGCCTAATACTTCCGACGGAATTTCTTCAGAATTATAATAGTTTCGAGCGAATTATAGTCGACGAATTATTCCGTTGGAAATAGGTTAATTTCGAGGGACTCCATTCTGTCGAGAATAATTCTGCCGGAACTAGTCGATTTTGTTGTTGTGTGTATCTCTCTTCAATTCTTTTTTCTAATATTAACTGAAATCAATACTTAATTTGACATTGTGGAATATAAGTTAACGTTGATACATGGATTGTGTACTTTCAGTCTTTTTTGACATTATCAACTAGTTTAAATCTAAAAGTTTGAGAGGTTAACGTTTCTGGTTAGAGAGAAAAAAAATATACTCCCTTCATCCTATAAAGAAGATTGGTTTAATTGAATTTAATTTGAAGTCAAATTGAGCAATTTTAGAATCAAAATTTAGCTAATTTTCTTTAAAATATAGGTAAAGATGTACAATCATAAGAAATTATATTTAATTTACTATAACATTCAATTTTCAGAAGTTTAAAAATATTAATAAATTTGCTTCATTATCAATTATAAGATTAGTCAATTTTATTATAAAAGTCAAACTAGCAATCTTTACATGACGTAGGGCAGTGCATCTACTTAAGGGGCAATACAGACAGTTGCCCTTGCAGAATTTTTTTTTATAGGTATATGGTAGGACAAATATGTAAATTAAAAAATTTAAGGGAACAGATTAATAGAAGAGTTAAATTTGGAGGGGCCAAAAAAAAATTATTCATAAGCCAATTCTAAATATAAGTACAAAATTCTTTTTTATTTTAAAGTTTGGTGAAATCTTAGAAGTATTTTTTGTATAATTTTTTGTTTTGAATGTTCATTAGCGTGCGAACTATGAAGATTTGTTTGATTTAAGTTTAATTTTATTTTTGTTATTGATTTGGTTGACTGTGGTTACTGTTTGTTTAGTCTGATTGAGTTTTTGTTTTTGGGTTGTTTGATCTTTAATTGAAAATTGGATCATTTTGGTTGGGAAGTTTTTGTCTTTTTTATTGTTATAGCTTACAATGATTTTGCCTTTTTTTTTATTGGGAAATGGAAAATGGAAAATGGAAAATGAAAAATAACTATGAGCATTTAGCAGCCCCTTATTGCTAGTTGTTATAATTATTTTATTTCTCTGCATCTAACTAATGGACCCTGTATAATTTTTGTTGTTCTGAGTATAAATTTTTGATGGTTTGTTTCTCTTATTTGAAGTAAAATTTATAAATAAAATACTAAAACTAGTTTATACTTTGAAATTAATTCATGGTTTTGTTATGGTTTTGTTTGAATATATAAAACAAATTTGGTTTGAGACTTTGAGCAGTTGGAGAACTATTCAAATTGAACTATTACAAGTAACCGAAATTAGTTTTTAAATTGTATCTAAATGTTTTTTATTTGATTTTTTTTTTTTTAAGTTTGGATTATGAATATTTATTATAATTTATAAATATTATTATGGTTACTTAATATTATAATTAATTCAAGTTTTTTTTATTTAATTTCAACAAAAAAATTAGTTAAAATTCGTCCGGAAAAAATTATTAGATCCGCACCTCCTGACCGAGGGAGAATTACCTTCAGTTCCCTGAATAAAATCGTAGTAAAAGACTGCAAATAAATAATAATCATTAATTAATACTATATAAAAAATCCAAACTAATAACTATTTTTACATTAGTGCATTGTACGTAATATCGTGAGGGTAAAAAAGCTACGTCATTTACTTCTGTTCGAAATGTCTCCTAAAATTTTTGGGGTTAGTGTAATTTTTTTTTGAGAACGGGCAAGTGTAATTTGAGAATCTATAGTGACGTTTAACTTCAAAATCAGCTATGCCAACAGATTTTAATAAAAAAGGGCTTGCAAAAGATACTCTATTTTCATAAAACAATTTTATCCGTACCGTAAATGGAAATGTCATACAAAAAAATGACAAAAATATAAATTTTCATTTCAGTTGAGGTTGTGTGCATGCAACACCATTATTATAATTTTGTAAATTTAGTATATTTTTGACGGTTCAGAATTATTGAGCTTTTGTTAATATAAAGTTGATGATAAACATCACCCAATATATTATATAAAAATTTATAGGTTCAAATATTATCATATATTCTTTATATTGGTAAGGTTGAAGTTATTTAAGAAACTCTATAAATTAAGGTATCAACCCTATACAGTATATATAATAAATAAATATATATCTCATAGGTATTTCCTTTATTCACCAAAAAATTTAAAATAAAAGTAATAGTAGTAGTGTTACCTTTCACAAAAAAAAAAAGAAAAAAAGAAAAGGTAATAGTATTATTTCGTAATCTATTCTCTATAAAATCGATATGAATGCAAAGCCACTTTGTAGCAAAAGTTAGTTTCCTAGCTCTAGTACTTCCCTAATTCCTTTTGCAGTCCTTTGTCCATGTTTCCTTTTAGGCCCTTTGATACGCTTTTAATTAATATCTTTTTTCTTCATAAACGAATATCCATCTATGTATATTTTAAATTATATATATATATATATATATATGTATATATGTTTTGCGAATGTATCCTTAACTAAATAATAAATTCTCTAAAAAAGTATATAGGGAGTATAAAAGTTGAGGCATACTAATTAACACCCGTCCTTGTGGCGAAAACTCAAAAGTTCATTGTCCTACTATGAAATATATTCCATTAAATTTTATAAAATAAATATATCAGTTAATCCCTTTTATTTTTTAAAGACAAGAAGTTATAATCTTATGTCGTAAATTCAAAATCAATAACTTATATATAAAAGCAGGACATGATATAAATTAATTTGACTATCCGAGTTAATTCATCAATTAGAATGAGTTGATTCGGATAGTCTCTGAGTAACTCGATTTTAATTTTTTTTTGCATAGATCCGTATTTTGGAATTGAGACTTTAGACATTTTATATTCAATCATACAAAACCTTTTTTGGATGAGTGGGGTGGGGTGGGGTGGGGTGGGGTGGGGTGGGGTGGGGGTTATAAATACATGCACATACTCACTTAAAAGTAATAGTTACTCTTTAATTGTTTACATAAATACAACGTATATGCACAATTTATGAAGAATACCAAAACCCTAATATACTTTGATTAAATAGCCCTATATTCCCTCCCGTCTTCTTCACCATATCTTTCAATTACTTTTATTTTCTAAATATTCTTTGGACAAGAAAAGGTAAAAAACTTGAGAGAAAGAGATGTTGTTCAGTATGTATGTGTGTTCAATAATTCAAGCTGGTTACGTCAATGAAATTATATATACTTATCATTTTTATCTTTTACATGTAAACAATATTTTTATATGAACAATTTTTATGTCGTTCATTTTACTTAGCCACATAAATACCTTGATCAAATATTAGTATTTTCAATATAAATAATTATTAATAAATAAAGCCTTGTGCCTTGCGCACGGACTATTACACTAGTATGAGTAATTAGAAAAATAACTAATATACGAAACACGATAATGGTTTATAATGATAATCATTAAGATAATTTATTAAATGTACGACAAATATATATTTAATTAGAATTTAAAGAAGATAATTGTAGTTATGAAATTATTAAAGACCTATTTAAATAATAAAATGTTGAATTATATATATTGTAGGTTTTTTCGATCAACTAAACATTTGAATTAATGGAGTGTAAATTAATTAGTTATAATCTATTATGAGAAAATAATTATTTTAATTATATTTAAGTTTGTAATTAACAAAATTTACTTGAAATTCTAATGCGAATAGAATTATGAAACTCAAATTTTAATATTTTTTATTTAGTTATGATAATTAGTTAATATTGAGTCCACTATTATTTTTCAAATAATTTTATAGTTTTATATTTCAAAAAATCACATATATTATTGATAAAATTATTTTAAAAAATTTATATTTTAATGAATTTAATTTAAGTAGAACGTTAATTTAATAATAATTTTTACCGACTAATAATAGTATAATTAAAGCTTCTGATATGTTAAGAGATATTTTGATATTTTAATATCTTAATAAAGTAATAATAATAAAATTATCCTACATGAAATTTGGTAAGATAATAAAAATTAGGGAATAGATATTTTCACATGTTAAAATGATATTTTTATAGTGAGTGGGATCTCACTTTCTATGAGGGACTTATATAAAAATATCATTTTAATTTATGAAATATCAATTTACTTGATATAATCCTATATAAAATAAATATCCCAATCTATTATCTATTATCTATTATATATACTAAATCACAGTACATGACACCATATATTGATAAATGTCCTTCTATAAATTCAACACTTGTCCATCTTAAATAATTTTAATTATGTCCCAATTATCTTAATTATATCCTATCCTTTTTTAAATTATGGAAAAATAATAACAAACTAATTATCTTAATTATATCCTATCCTTTTTTAAATTATGGATAAATAATAACAAACCAAGTAGAATTTAATCTCTTCAACAACTAATGAGCACAATTTTATATGGATAAAACTTCCTAACTCAATTAGAGTTTGAAATAATGTTAATGATCACCTGACCTAATCCTCCATGCATATACATCAATCCTTATATATAAATACAGCACAACCTATCAATTTCAAATCAATTTCAATTAAAAAACTCAGTGAGTTAATTAAGCATTAACTCGCTCAATTGAAAAACTCACGAACGAGTCCATCATTCATTCGACCGACTTCTTATCTTCTACTCGATCTCGATCGATTCTTTTCCTCTCAACCGTTCTCTTCGTCGCTTCCTCTTCGTTTCCTTCTCGCTTAATAAATTCAATCGACTCCTCGAATCCTAATTCTTCGAGGAATAAAGCGATGAACCCTTTCCCAATCACGGATCCCAGACGACTTCGATTATGCGAAGGTAAACCGACACTAATCCATCCATGCCACCGACATTCGTCGGGTCTCACCACCACATCGAGTATCCTCTCAAAAACCTTAACTACAGCTTCCTGAGCCGCCGACACCTCATATTCTTCTTCATCTAATACGACTTTCCTGTTGATTGAGTTCGAGGCGGTAATAACGATGATCCGGCGGCAATAACAGTGACAATTTGATGGTGGGTTTTCGGTGAAATTGAGCTGCTGCTGCTTAAAGGTATGCCTAGGCGAATCTCTTTATCCAATTTCATGTGTATATATTTATATGTATATACACATACAAACTTAAATCAAGTTGTAGAGGTGAATTGGGTATTTTAAAGGTATGCCCAGGCGAATCTCTTTATCCAATTTCTTCATGAATTTACCAAGCAGGTTCATTGTATCGAGTATTGGTTCTTTGGGCTTTTGTTGAATACGGTCATTTTAAGTTCCATTGTTGATGCATATACAACTGTGGGGAAATTAGAGGATGCCAGAAATTGTTTGATGAATCTCCCAATAGGGATGTTTTGGCTTGGACCACCTTGGTTTCGAGGATATGCCAAGTGGGAGATGAAATTGCTGAGGAATTGTTTGATTTCATGCACGTGAAGAACTAACTCTCTTGGTAAAGACATCTACACGGTAAGCAATTATTTATGCTTTTGATTCATTTGGTATATTTATAATTTGCTTCAATAGTTACCATGAAAACATGATATCAAATTGAACTATAGTGTGTCTCCTACTTTCCTTTCTAGCTACAAATTTTTGTGTAGCATTATGAAGGAAAATGAGAAACAAACCCGAAAATAAATTACAATAATTATTTAAATTGTGTTTGTATTTACTTGATTTCAACATGCATCTGGATTCATTCTTTATTTTGGATCTTGCCTTTACATTTTTGGCGTGAAATGTATACAAATGGAGCGAAAATTATATAATAACATAGGGAACTTGGCCGACTTGGCGCATTGTAAATGTTTGAAATAATCTTAATGCTTTATGGATCCCACTATTATGCTTGAATAGAAGATAGAGTTTTTTTGGTGGGAAATTCAAGAAAAAAACCGTAATGTTATTACTTGGATGTATTATTTGACAATGGAAAGAGAAAGTGGTTTTACGATTAAAATTAGATGGAAGAAGAATTGTGTTGTTGATATTTTAACTTACTTATATGCCATAATAATGGAAGTGGAATCAAGAGTTTGTCATCTTAAAACTAAGCTTTTAAGGTTATCATGTTGCAGAATGGTTGCATATATTTATTTCTTAATATATATTTATTTAGCCGATTTTTTGACAAAGACACTAATCTTAGCTTTGGTGTCCTTAAATTGAAGGTTATTAACTCCTCCCTACACTCCTCTCTTCACTTCTCTGGATGATGAGACGCCACCGATTAATCTTGCATGAGAGGGCGGACCTCAAGTCAACACATTTCTATCTCAAGATCATCCACTAGATCATGAATTCAATTTAGAAGGATATGGAGCAACCTTTGGATATGGAGGGCTAATGCCTGAATATGAATGTTTACATTTGTTTGAACATTAATGCTTTTGTTAGATTTTTTGAGTCCCTCCCATGTTTGGAAGTTTTAAAATTATCGAGTTCAATTCGACATATTCTTGGGTTGCTTAGTGGTTGTTAATTGCTTTCTAATCTATATACATAAGGACTATTGAGTTCGTAAATTCACCGTAGTAGAGTCCCTTGAATTTGTTTGAGTCATTTGCGATTGATTAATGGATTTTGTCTCATTGCCTATTTGTTTATGTTTTCATCGTAATTTTGTAAATAAAACTTGATAGCAAATTTTAGAAGGGTCAAACATATAGAGTTACAAATGATTAATCATTTTATTGTGTTTTGCATAAATGCTGGCAAAATGTTCTATTTGATTGCTCCCAAAAATAAATTACAGTAATTAATACTATTTATTTAGTTGTGTTATTATTTACTGATATCAACATGCATCTGAATTCATTCTTTATTTCGGATCTTGGGGTTTCTTTGAACAAATAATTTTGGTCACCTTGACCCAGTAAATTTTACCTAATAAGTATGATATACATCTCAGTTTTGGCGGAGAATTGAACCGGAATTCTATCATCCTAACTTATGTAATAAATGCTTGAGAAGTCCTGAAATTGATAATGGGTGCATTGCGTACTACTTTACACATACACTTTCGAGAGATTTACTATTTTCTTCATGAATTTGTATCAGTTTGTTCAAAAAAGAAATCGTTCACTATATTATTATATTATTATGGTTTCATGTTTAGCCAGCGTGCATTGCACTGCTACCAACTAATACATATTAATAATGTATATTAATCAAAGCAATTATTTATTCTTATAAGTGAATAAAGAACCATAGCTTTTTCTTCTTCTTCTTTCACGGTCAATTTTTCTCTTCTTTTCCATTTTGTCTCTCTCTCTTTCCTCTACTTATGTCATTCATGTTTCGCACGATGGAAGAGCCATTATATACACACATTATTACTTACAGATTCTGACTATATATGCAGTGAGTGTGAAACATAACCCGTGCGGGTGGAATTATTTCATTGGTTTGCCTATTTTCTAAATTTTTAGATATTATGTGTTAAAATTTGAGATTATTGCATTTGCATTTAGTTGCTGATATACGGAATAATGTTTGCAGTTGATTTGATTGATTTGATATTTATGTTGTCAATCGTGTTTAATTGAAAATTTTAGTGGGTTTTCGATTGGAAAGTTTGTGTTTAGATTAGAGCTATTCACGTTTCTTATATTAACAGTAAGGAACTGAGTTTATTTCTTAATTTGATTATTTAGTATTTTCATTTTAAGTCTGTATTTTGGTTTTGTTAATATTATAAATAAACACAAACATGTAAGTATGTATGTAAATGATGAGGACATGAGGTATTTTATTGGTATGGCCTGTAGAGTTTTGGTTCTAATCCACACTCCCGAGTCCCGTGTACAAATTTACTTTTTAATTGTTGCCTTTATTTAGTACAAATTTACTCTTTTAGACTTATTCGTTTTAAATGTGTTACGTTTTTTTTTTGACTTATCTCTAATCCGATTATACTATTTAATTATGGCACAATAATATACAATTTTTTTATTATATTTTAATTTATTAATTATACGCACATATTTATTATTAAAAATTTGAATAATCCCCCCGCAACGCGGAGGTTTGTATCTAATTATATATCTAAATTTATCCCATTACATAACAGGACTCGACAGAAAATAGAAAAGCAAGAGGATGAGGTTTCACCATAAGCTCTCATGGGGATGCCCACTTGATATCAACTAGGGTTTGGGAAAAGATGGTGGTGCGCAACCGTTGCAGTCATATTGTTGAGTAGGAGTACTATATATATGTATACAGCTAAGAATCAGCCAATTAAAATTTCAAAAAATAAATAATTCCCATAAATGGCGTCATCTGATCATGTCTGTATACTATATTTATCTCTCTCTCCCTCGAACAGATCCCTTAATTCTCACTACTGTTACCATCCGTGTGACCTCCCTACTCTTTTTTTTGTTTTATTTTCTTTTTCGCCGGAAAGATTAAATATTTATGTTTTCTTTTAGCTTCTTAATTTTTTTCTTTTACAAAATCTCGATTTGATAGTGTTTTCTCTCTCTCCCTCTAGTGTCTTGTAATTTCTTTTTGGGTTTGATTTATAACATCTGCCATTCGAATATCCGGTTAATCGCCGGAATCTACCTCAACTGGCTTCTCTCTCTCTCTCTCTCTTTCTCTATTGGCCCGCCGTCCGGAACTTTTTGCAGAAATCTAACCATAGATTTGAAAATTTTAATCTTATATTATTTTTTCCATTTATGTTACCTTTTTTCTGTATTGAAACGAACACATTTTATTTCATTATTTTTTTATCTAGAAAATAATTAGGGTTTTGTTTTGTTTTTTGTGTTGTGTAAATCAATTGAATATCCGTACAGTATATTTATGTTCTTGATCGGCACCTACATGTTTTTGTTCTTGTTTTTAATTTCTCTCTCCCCTCTCAATATACAAGTCCTCCATTATAATTTCTTCAGTGAAATAAATCTTTATTTCCCTCCAAATGTATGAGCATATATTGGCTAATTGGCAGTCGTTGTTTTCCGGTGCAGCACCATCAAGATTCACATGCAAGTGCAACAATTTGGTAATGAGAATCTTGATGATGCTGCATCGGCAATTAAATGACTATACATATAATTTATATATATTTTTTGCTGATTTTATGTACCCTATTTTGGTACAAGCTATATGTATATAAAAATATAAGACCGACCGATAGGGTCACAGATCTGGTACTTCCTCCAACCTTTTATATTATATATAGCAATCTGTGAATAGATTCTGCAGGTTTGATGTCGTTATATATAACTTCTTGATATGACTTTTCTTTGCTTTGCAGATCTATGGATTATTCTTCTGAACAAAGATCTAGCTAGCTAATAAATGGACTCGGCCGGAGGTGAGAGAAAAGAAATAGAAGAAGGGGTAAGTTTAGCCTTTAGGGCGCTCTTAGGACCTGCCATTTTTGACATGTTACAATTACACTATAATATTGAGCTTGAAAGGTACGTACGTATTGCCCTCGAGATGGAATGTATTAATTTCCTGTACTAGAAATATTATTTACCGGGTCTGGAATTCGACTTCTATAAATTTTATTAATTAATTAACTCATTTTGTGTTAGAGATCTACTTTCTCTTGATAAACTAAGGGAATTGCTGTGAAAACATCACCACAGTTTAAAAAAAAAAACACAAACCCTTTGGATTGATTTCATGTTTCTAATCGGGGCCTGATGATGATTTTTTATTTTTATTTTTGGCTATAAAATTTTTGATTAGATGTTTGAAATCTTTGAATGGAAATTACGGTGGGAAGGGTACATATATCACTGTTATATATGTAAGTCATTCGCCTTACAGCTGGAGGAGGAATTGAATTGATAGGCAATGTACTACTTGTTCACCTTGACATGTACCAGCATTATACTTCTCAATTATAATGGTGTACCCGAAAGCATCTAGCTCTGTCTAAACATCTCTTGCCACTTGTTTCATCATTTCAACCATTTGGAGATTCGTGTCACAAGTTTTAAAAGGTACTATTTGGGTCACATTTATCTAGTCAGAAATTCTAGGGAGACATTTTTTTGGGAACATTCTAGCGACTTTTTTTTTTTTTTTTTTTTTTTTGTAGTACCTCTTAAAAAATGTATAATATTTATTTCAACTGAAATTTTTGTAAAAATCAGTGTTTTAAGTATAATTTGGATACATACAAAAAACAAGGTCTGTACAGTCTGTACAACCCTGTTTCTTGTATGTATCCAATTTATACCTAAAATACTGTTTTCTATAAAAATTTCAGTTGAAATAAATAATATACATTTTTTAAGAGGTACTACAAAAAAAAAACCAAAAAAAAAAAAAATGTCGCTAGAATGTCCACACAAAAATGTCCCCCTAAAATTACTCTTATCTAGTAACTTTCATGTCCTTGTGCACTTTGTTCATTTTGCATCCGTGGATTTTGAATGGGTGGTAACTATATATATAGAATGCTTGTGTTCCGGTCTTTTGTTATATTGACGGATCCAGTTAGGACTAGTAAGTTTTATAGTTGATTATTGTATAGGTTATAGAAAATACTGCATTTTGATAAATTTTATAATTTTTTTATTATATTGGTTGATGCAACATTTTCTATAATCAATGCAATGAAAATCTATATGAACTTACTACGGTGAAGTTAATTAGTGCAACTTCACCATAATCGAATCCCATATTGACATAATCAACCCTGTTTAATTCCATATAGGCTTGGGTATCTCGGAGTTTAGAGTGCTTGACTAATGCTACCTGGGCACTTTAGGCACTTGTTAGGTTTATTGCTTTGTGATGCCGTCTTCTTAACACTCCGGTTTTTGAGTCTTACTGAAACCTCGGAAGTTAGAAATCTAGCGTTTGCGAATATACTATATTCTAGCTAGGAAAGCCACAGGATTTCAAAGATCAAGTGAAACTTGTGTATCTGTTCCATGGGATGTTTCATGGTTCAAGGCATGAAATTTGAGGCATTAATTATAACTGAAAATTCCTTTGGAAAGTTCTTTGAAATGAATGAACTTGTGCTTGATTGCATGTTTGAGACTAGAAATATCTACTAGTTATTATCATATATGTGATGTGTTTACTAGATAGATATCATCCACAATCACACATGCATATATGATTTTTGTACAATGTCTTAATTTATTTTTCATTACATGGATAACACTGATTATCACAATTCACAATCTACATTACGTGATATAATTAGGTTGATGATTAATCATATAACTTATTTGTTGTAGATAATTTATTTATTATTCAAACTATCTATGTAATTCCTGTTGCCAAATCCTTGACAGATACATTGTTTCAATGAAAAGCACCAAAAGTCCTTATCTGAGCTAAGTAGAGACAATTGGAAAACAAATGGCTTATGGAGTCCATTTCACACCAATTAGGGCACACACTGATCACAATACGACATCTCCCATTCTTTCATTTGATTTCTCACCCTTTAGCTAGCAATGTTCTGTTTGATTTATCAAAAGTGATCCACTAACACATACACATCTTTGTTGATGCATGTGTGGTACGTCATCTATTCATCTTCCTTACCAGCTCTTTTAAGCATCTTCAATACGTTTCTCGGTCTTGACAAATTAATTATTGCTCATGTTCCAAAATTAGAGATACATTTTTCTTTTTTCGACTGTTTCAAAATTTGAGATGTTCGTATTTCTAGTTTAGGACCATAAAGTGACATGAATCACGATCCTAATTTGTCATTACTTTTTTGCTATCACTTTCAATATCAAACCACTGCGTACAACCGAATTCCTAGTTAATACTAAGTCTATATTTGAGACTATAAAATTATATATAATTCAGAAATTCAGTAGGGCTCAAAAATAATATTTTTTTTACCTCCATCTAATGATCATAAACGAGGTCCAGCGATGTCATATTGGTTCATTTTTAGCAATGTTTGATTGATTTACGTTTTTTCAGTTGGGTGGATTGGATTCACAAGCGCAGTAAGTTAGATTTCTTAAAAGATGAGGTACGTAATGCAATTGCTTTTCACAATTACTTATGCTGTTGATTAGATTGCTGGCGATCGAGAGGTAAAAGAGAGAAACTAACTTTTCCATACACATTATACTACATAGCTGGTGCCTGGTGAATCTAATAATAGGATTTGCTAATTTATTAGTAGGTTTTGGTAGAAGTTAGATACTACTCCCTCCATTCCTAAATAATTGATTGACGTTATAAGGAGTTCAAAATTTTCCAATATATTTGACGTTACCAAGTTTCTAGGAAATATTAATTATAATTTTTCTCTATTACCCTCAACTATATGGAGTATTTCATTTATCTAAACAACTATATAGAGTACATCTTTTCTTAATTAATGCACAGGTAATTGTGGTAATACATATCAATCTTAAATGACAAAATTGGAATAATAAATGACTTCTTTAATAAGTATGAAAACGTCAATTATTTAGGGATGGAGGGAGTACTATATATATGGAGCAGTTACAATAACATAAACGAACTTCTCTTGTTAGCTGCGCAGGCCCAATTACCCTATCACCCAATCGCTGACTACCTTCAACCAAGATAATAGGAAGAGACAGAACAAGCGGATATCATAAACATGTATTCAGTGCATGGACGAACTTCATCAAATAGATCATCACCATATTTTCATATTTTGATACGTCACGCTCCAAATAATTAATATTTTGATACGTCAATTATTTAGAGAACGTTGTTTTTGTTCAGAGCTAGGCAGAAATATTTGAACATTAGGCTCAGGGGTAAGTAGAGATGTGTCAACATGATTTGATTGTTTTCTCTTAAAAAATGAATCAATAGTATCTGATTTTTCTATGATTCTAAAACAAAAAATAAAAAATTCAATTAACTACACTACAAAAATTAGTTAATCAATATTATTGGACCACTCATTGAACTTTTTAATAATAAAATTTTCATAAATTTGCAACCAAACAAGTAAGGGTTTTAGTTGGTTACCGAAAAACAAATTGAATATGCATTTGGAATTAACATTAACATATATAATATTATGATCACTCATTAAACTTTTAAAAATTAAAATATCAAGTTTCATAAAATAAACAAAGAATAAAAAAAATTAAATAAGAATTTTAGTTGGTTACCTGGATGCAAATGTATCATTCAATTGGAATAACATAAATACAATAGTATGCTCAAGTTATACAAATATGCAATTATAATGAATTTAATAATAAAATTAGTTTG
Organism: Panax ginseng; assembly: GCA_020205605.1. NCBI lineage: Eukaryota > Viridiplantae > Streptophyta > Magnoliopsida > Apiales > Araliaceae > Panax > Panax ginseng. The sequence goes on along the minus strand of CM035138.1, from coordinate 10,738,954 downwards.
CAATCCGAAGCACTCCATGAACAACTTGATAAATGAACAAGTAGACCTTACAAAAATTTCAAACCTTGGGGGGACTGTGGCCCCCTCTAGTCCTAACATAGTTTCGTCCTTGATTCAATGTCGAAGCTAAAAATTTGATCCAATGAGGTCAAAATTTTGTGATGCTATAAATAATTTGGCAAAGGTTTGAGGGGGCCGAGCCAATTTTTTAAGATAATTTTATGCTTTTTAGCCAGTTGCATATGTAAAACATGTATTTTGTTACAATATTGTTAATATAAAAGTAATAACATTATATATACACACCCCTAATACATTTTTCTAATCACAAATTTGTTAATAAATATTTAAATTTCTTTTGTTATAAAAGTAATATACATTCGATTATTATTTTTTTTTTAAATATTAGAGGAAGATGCATACATCAAAGAGTAAAAGTAATATGGAATTGAGAAAATTATAAAAAAAAAATCAATTTGACCCTGTATATTAAAAAAATTATAAAATTCCAGTGAAATCATTTTATTCATTACACTTAAATTTCTTCTAAATTTATCATATATTATAAAATAATTTTTTTTTCAGTGGGGTCAATTGACCCCACAACCCTCAACTTGGCTTTGCCTCTGCTTGTATTAACTATGTGTTTTTTTTGTTATTAGTATTATGTTTGGTGAATTTAGACCTCTAAATACATCGCACTTATTTTGATGAGTTACGTTTAAATCATAAATACTAAGCTTTGTGAGATAAATAAGTTGTTACTAATCAATAATGTTTTTTAAATACACATTGTGTAACCAAGCATGCACTATATATATATTGCAAAGATTTTTCCCATGTCCCATGATCATGTTTGGTTAGTACCATTTTTATTCATAGCTGTCTGTATATCTTACTCTTCCTTGGCCTTGAAAGAAATTTAATGGAAAAAATTTAGTACTAGAATATAGAGATAGAGATAGAGATAGTACTACTATATATCTGCATTTATTAGCAATTTGAGAAACACACAAATTACTAGCAATCTGAGAAACACTAAAGTGCCCATGCACAAAAACACACGCACACGCACGCGCATGCAATTTTTATTAAAAGCATATATTTTCTCTTGTTTGTCTGTTGATTTTTGAGTTTGGAGGAATACCTACGAAGTTGTTTTTTCCTTGTAACCTTTCAAAGCAGGGAATACCTAGAATATCTAGAAAGGTTATTGTTTCATTTGTAAATATATTCCAGAAGGTTATGTGTGTGTATATATATATATATATTCTTATGCGGGCTGGACTACCTTTAACGACAGATAAAATCGTCGCTAAATCGTTGTCATAGGTTTGAATCGGGCTATAGTAGGCGGTTACGAAATTTATCATATCTGATTCGACCTCTCGACAACAAGTTTCACGATGATTTTGTCCGTCTCTAAAAGTGATCTGCACGCACACACACACACACACACACACACACACACACACACACACACACACACATATATATATATATATATATATATATATATATATATATATATATATATATATATATATATATATATATCATGAACCAATTAAACTTCTTGAATTATAATTTACTCCCTCCGTTCCTTAATATAAGTCGTTTTAAAATTGTGCACAAGTATTAAAGAAATGATTGTATAACATTAAATATTATATCAATTGTCTATATTGCCCTTGTATTGGAAAAAGAGAATGTTATTTATTGGGCAAAAAATAGTGAGAAAACCAAAGTTATATTTATTACTTGAGGTAATATTGAAAACTAAGCAATTAATGCTTACTTGAAATTCTCAAACGACTTATATTAAGAAACAAAAATAATTCTCTAAAATGACTTATATTAAAAAACGGAGAGAGTATCTTGCAACAATTAAGGGTCTTCAGATCGAATCTTTCTTCTCTCTAGTATTTTCCTTCCAATCTTTGATATAAATCACAAAGAATAAGTGAAATAATATGTATAAATAATGCAAAAAGAGGTCAATATAAAAATTAATTTCAAAAACAAATTAAGTTTGAAATTAAATTAGTTAATTATTATAAATGGATGTTTCAATTTAAAGCAATTTATGTAAAATTTAGCACATGGAACAAGCTAACATCTACTCTCTCCGTCCTTTAATATAATTCATTTTAGAAAAGTTTTTTTGTCCTTTAATATAAGTCATTTGCAAATTTCAAGTAAGCATTAATTATTTAGTTTCTAATATTATCCCAAGTATTAAATACATTAGTGCAGGGACGGGGGGGCAAAAAGTATATATTAGTCCACCATTACAAAACATATTCTCTTCCAATTTGGTATTCACATTTTTATATGTATTTCACTTTCATACAGCAATAAAGAACGTAAGTTTCCCACTTCCCAAACTTTCTTTTGAAGTCTCTTTCTCTTTCTCTCTCTCCCTCACATAAGAAAACAAAGGAAGAACATTTATAGTAACTAGTTTATGGAAATAGTTGTGCTCATCTGGACTCTGGAGCCAAAGAAGATGATATTCCAAGACTAAGAATTTATGAGACTTTTAGCATTATTATTACAAAACTGATATAGTTTGTAATGTTCATCCACCCACATAACTGCAATAATATGGTGCGGGAACATATAATGATTATAACCCCCCATAAATAAAGGATCGGTAATTTTTCTTCAACCTTAGTACTTAAAAATATGGTACTCACATCATCAACCTTAGTACTTAAAAAAATTTAAATCTTGGGGGGCCATGGCCCCCTGCAAGTTGCAACCACCAGCTGCCTCTGTCCCTGCAGTTCTGGCTATTTTTTGTCTAATAAATAATTCTCTTTTTCCAATACAAGAATAATATAAATAATTAATATTATATTTAATGTTATACAATTATTTTTTTAATTACTTATATATAACTCTAAAATGACTTATATTAAGGGACGGAGTGTATTTTATAGTGGTCAGAAAAGCATAGATATAGTAGGGTTTAAAGTTTAAACACCCACAAAATTCAGCTTTGGAGGTTCTAATTAAGGCTCTTGTTCTATCATCAGAAAACTAAAGGCAGTGGTGGTCCAATATAATAATGTAAATTTGGGCAGGAGTTGATATTAATTACTTATGAGGATAAGGTCCAAAAATGTCTCTGATATTTTTTTCAATGTCTACCGAGCATTCTATACTTTTTTTTGGTCTAAAAATACCATTAACGTTACAATTTTTGGGTCATTCGTGCTCCTGCCGTTAACAGCTGTTCCAACTAGACTAACATCCGTCCAAATTGATTACGTGGCAGCCACATGGACATACTAAAAATACTAATTAAAAAATACTAAATACTAATTAAAAAATATACTAAAATACTAATAAAAAAATACTAAAATACTAATTACAAAAATACTAAAAAAAATTTAAAAATACTAAAATACTAAATTTAAATTATTTTGTTAATTAAAAAAAATACTAAAATACTAAAATTATTTTACTAAATATTAGTATTATATACTTTTTACTTTTTACTAAATATTAGTATAACATATCAAATTTTACTAAATATTTAGTATTATATTTTACTAAAATACGAATTTATTAAAATTTAACGTAATTTTTTTTCCTATTACTACCTTTTTTTTTTATTAAAATACGAATATATTTAGTATTATATTTTACTAAAATAAAATTTACTAAAATTTAACGTTAAATTTTTTCAATTACTAACCTTTTTTTTTATAATTTAACGTTAAATTTTTGTAAATTCAGTATTTTAGTAAAATATAATACTAAATATATTATTATTTTAGTAAAAAAAAATTAGTAATTGAAAAAATTTAACGTTAAATTTTAGTAAATTTGTATTTTAATAAAATATAATACTAAATATATTCGTATTTTAGTTAAAAAGTTAGTAATAGAAAAAAATTTAACGTTAAATTTTAGTAAATTAAATTTTTTAGTAAAATATAATACTAAATGTTTAGTAAAATTTGATATGTTATACTAATATTTAGTAAAATAATTTTAGTATTTTAGTATTTTTTTAATTAACAAAATAATTTGAATTTTAGTATTTTTTTAATTTTTTTTTTAGTATTTAAGTATTTTTTTAATTAGTATTTTAGTATTTTTTTTATTAGTATTTTAGTATATTTTTTAATTAGTATTTAGTATTTTTTAATTAGTATTTTTAGTATGTCCATGTGGCTGCCTCGTAATCAATTTGGGCGGATGTTAGTCTAGTTGGCACAGCTGTTAACGGCAAGGGCACGAATGACCAAAAATTATAATGTTAAGGATATTTTTGGACAAAAAAAAAATATAGAGTACTTGATAGACATTTGAAAAAATATCGGATATTTTTTAACCTTATCCCATTACTTATGTACCAATCAAATTTGAACCGAGCGGATTTTAGTTGTGAAAACAATGACCTAAATATTAAATAAACTCTAATTGGGACCAAATTTCCTTTGCACCCAATGGCATGAAACCAAATCTTATTAACCTTTTTTTTCCCATCAGTACCGGCGGGTGGCACAAATTCCAAAGGAGGATCTATAAATTTATTACTACTACTTTCTAGACTCAACTCAAGGGCTCAGCTTCTTTAATTCAACTCAATTATCAAGAGTTTTTGTTTTTTTATAAAAAATCCGTAACAAACACAATACTATTTTTTCTCATCCTTACCTTAACGATAGAAAAAAGATAAAGGAGTAAGCTCTTCACAGTAAAAAATAAGAAATACCGTGAAAAATAAAAGAAAGATGAATGTTTCACTCACTACTGTGTTTATTTATGGTGGATGAATTCAAATATATATATATGCATAATAAAGAGAAAAAACTTTTCACTAAGCCACTGTTGTGTTGATCCATATATAAATTGTCTTCTAAAGAATATATATATATATATATATATATATATATATATATATATATATATATATATATATACTTCTTTAATTTGTTTGTTTTTTCTTTTCCACTAACCAATTTCATGAAGCAAGTACAGCATTAGTGTTTATTTTCGGCCATCTAAATTTTTGTATTTTTTTTTACGCTATAGGAGAAACTAGAAGGTGTATTATTATTATTATTATTATTATTATTATTATTGACAATATGACAAACAATAGGAGCAAAGGAAGCCGTCATGATAAAACTACACTCAAATATAAACAATCTATCTTCAACAATTCATGTACCGAAAAAATTATCATACCCAGCTAGGCAGCTAGAGAAAACAAAGTCTCCCAATAGATAATAATAAAATCTTTTCACAAAAGAGAAAGAAATCAGTTATATTATGGAGAAAGCAAGTCCCACTCACACAAAAAGGAAAAATTATTAAAGCACAAGTAAAGAAATCTAGGGAGGATGTCTCCAAAATAAAGAGAGCTAGCTCTCTCCAGATGAAGATTGAGAAAAGAGGTAAAAATAAAACCAAATATTACTACTTAAAAATATTGATTAGTCAAGTATCACTTAAAAAAAAAGAAGAGAATTGATATTTTCAATAACAATAATTCTACAAACTCTTCTTCACATGAAGTGTAAATGGAGTATACTATAATGTTGTAAAATTCACTTGTAAAAATATCAATCCCATAGAGAAATGTGCAAGTGTTATCACAACGATCATACCTAACCAATTGAAAAGTTAACTTCATAAAATAGAATAGAAGAATAAATTACAGCAACCGGCCAGTTTTTCGATCTTACATTATAGGAGAATGCTCCTCACAAAACAAGCTGGCTGCAAAAGTTACGAAGTTAAGTTCTTCTCATATGTTGCTAAACAAAGAGAGTCTGTACTGATATCCAAAACAAGTCGAGGCCAAGAAAAAGAGAGAAATAATACATAGACGGACGTGATAAATTTAAAAAGACTAGGCTACGTTGTCGCACTGTTCTATTTTCGCAGCTCCTGAAAAAACAGGACCATTCAGAAATGACCCATCGAGATGCTGTGAGAGCGTCGTTTAACTCTGACATTTCCCGGAGATGACACTTTTTTCCGATGTGACTCGGACGTTAGTTCGCTTTTACTTCTTAAGAAACGAGCAAGATTTTGTTTGTATTTATCTCCACTACTGTTATGAAGCCCATGGGTTGATTGGTTGGCCAAAGCAAGTGCAGGTCTATTCTCGTAAGAAACATCATTGTCTGACCAGTAGCCATTCTCTTGAATATCTTGCATGGCAAGATCATCGTATTCCTCATCCGATTTTGTAGATTCCTCATCCACTGATCCTTCAACCTGTAAAACGGAGAAATGACATCAAAGAGCACATAACCGCTAGGAATATCCAGGTAATGTAGAAAGTGCAGAGAGAAAGAAAAACAAAATGGAGGAAAATAGAAACAAGAACATTACGGAGACCATCACTTTCTATTAGCAAATATACTGTATTTCAGCTGAAGTAATTCCTTTTTTCTTATAGGTAATATTGGCCCTATGTATTGGGATTAGAACAAGGTGCCCTGTAAATATAAATTTTGTCTTGGGATAATAATAGAGAAGTCTTTTGTATGAAGCTGAAAATACTTGGTAAAATTTAGTTTTGTTGCTGTAATAATATTCAGGGAAATCTTGCTATTATTAAAAAATTATAACTTCCAGGGGGCAGAGAAAAATCTTAAATATATGAACTCAAGTAAGGAGCGACACCAATTCCACTTATTTTTAGGCAAATAAGCTGGGAGAATAGCCATTAACCAAGAGCAACACCCGAAAGGAAAAATAAAAGAAGGAAAAAGTTGTAAATAGTAGGTCTAATATCTAAATATTATGCCACCACTCACTGCTGGTTTAACCATCCACCAAGTATAGCAAAATAGTATAATATGAACACTGTAATTTTCTCCAGAAGTATAAATACTTGAAGCGACCTTAGAAATTTGAAGGATGATACAGAATGATTTCTCAAACATTAATATGATGCTTTTACCTCTTCTTGATTCTGATTGTGACCATCATCGCTAAGATCCTCATCGCTGTCTACCTCAGGTGGGTCATCATTCTCTTCATCACTACCATGCACGGAATGTTCTTCCTTCAGCTGATAGAAGAAGAGAGGAGAGGGAAAGGAAATGCAAGTGAAGACCATCATTAACTGACTGTGAAAGGTAACCTAACAAAATAAAACGATCAAAAGCATAGAAGACTACACTAGCAGAACAAAGTACTTTCACATTAACTAAATCAATAAACAATGATTTAGTATTGAGGTACCGCGTGATAATAAAGTCCCACATTGGAACACAAGGAGAAAAAGTGAGGATATTTATATGCTCTAATGAACCATAGACCTAAGAGGTTAACCTTTTAAGTCAAGATGTGGTTTTAGAAGAACATATATATGCCGGATATTCTCAACAAGTGGTATCAAAGCCATGACTATGGGCTTGGGTTATGGATATGGTATAGACTGTGCATGATGGACAAAAAATAATTCATTGAGCAAGTTGGTTGGCTCTTAACAAGAGATATTGAAGAGTGTAGGGGGAGTTTGGTGTTGATGTGGATAGAGAGATCACGCATTAAGAGCGAGATTGTTGAGGTACCGCGTGATAATAAAGTCTCACATCGGAACAAAAGGAGAAAAAGTGAGGACGTATATATGCTCTAATAAACCATAGACCTAAGAGGTTAACCTTTTGGAATTTTAGATGATCATATATGGGCCGGAACAAATATGTGCACTCAATAGTCCTGTTCAAATTATTTTTTACTGCCTTCTTACTATGAAATTACGATTAAGAAATGTTCGTGGATACCAAAAAATATTACTGGTCATCATGTTAATGAAACATACCTCCTTGGAAGGTCCATCAGACATCCTTGGTGAGCTACAGCATGAAGAGTAATATCTACTACCATTGTCAGTTCCATCACCCCTAGACCCATCAACGCTGCTGGCATGACTTGTACCACCTTTTTCATTAGGCCAAGCACTGATCCCAAAATTACCAAACTGCAGATTGACAGGTTCTGCCTTACCAATCACCAATGGCCCGTACATAGGGTTCCCCATTCCATTCTCAGTTGAGTGGCCCACAATAGGCTTCCCATTATCATCTACTGAGTTAACCGGCCAAGCCTTCGCCACAGAACCATCAGTATTCAGAAGAGCCATCAAATGTCTGCTCGAACCTTGCCTCTGGATTAGTTGAAACATTCCTTTGGAGCTCAATGAGTTAGCAACACATTGATTCCTGTACTCCTCATCAATAACAGTAACAGTGTTTGTGGTGGCATCGTAAATCTGTTCCCCTGCCTCACGCCTTCGTAAGCAGCTGAAAACAGTTGCATGGATGGCCGCCACACTCTTGTCAACATTAGTATTATTTATCTTTGGCACCAGATGCTTGTCAGCTCTGTTACAGAGATATTCTTGGATTGTTCTGATGTTTCGAATATATTTTACATACTTGTTCTTTTCAGGATCAAGTGTCATGTACTTTGCACGGACTGCAAACCGTTCCAAGTGTTTGTCCTCGTTTGTAATATATATCATGAATGGTATGATTGAAGGATGTTTCTTCATAAGCCCCATCTGCAAAATACAATAGAATTGGAATCAAACCTAAATACTAAAGAGGATAACTTTTACTGCAACTTGCCATGTGCATATGGATTTACCACAAAATTAAGGCTCAAGTGAACACCCTCAACAACTACTGATTCTTTCCGCTCTTCCCAGCCAGTGATCAACCGATCAAGACTATCAATGACCATCTCACTTTGTGCCTTAAATCCTTCAATAGCCATCTGTTTTGGACTGATCAGGTCAGCAGTACTAGAACCTCCTTCTGGTGGTGGTTTTTCAGTCATGGAACCATCAAGTACATCATTCTTTGATGGTAAGAAGGGCAAGGCTAATTTCTTTGCTTTCCTTTTGGCCTTAGCTTCTGCAACAGCCATCGGATCTAAGTATTCCCCAGCATGGTAGGTAGAAGCCCAAAGCAAGGGATTTTGCTTTTCATCAACAAAACTCCTCATCATATGTCGAATTGAATCGGTAGATATCACTGTCGTGATGCCCAATCTACTACCCTGGAAAAATGTTTTAAGAAGGGTTTAAGTGTGATTAAGTGCTCTTAAAATCTAGAATTATGTCTTTTACAAACATTATAGGGCCTCATGTTTCCATGACCTACCTCACTAACAAAGGCCTAATTTGTAAAACCACTTGGCCACAGAAAGATGGACCAAGATGAAGAACAAAACGGGGACAAAACTTTATAGGGGACAGGACAAGGGGGGTTATGGCCCCAGCTAGGTTTCTAGAAGTGCCTTTTGTTGCTTGCTATTACTCCCACTGTTTCACAATAGTGTTGCCTTTGGTTACTTCACACAAATTTGAGGAAATAAATTGGGTAGACCAGAAGTTTAATTTATGCTTCAATTTCCCATTTTAGCTTGGATACAATATGTGCTTCACTTATACAATGGGTCCCATGGAAATCGCACACACGTCAAATCCTTATCTCAAGGCATAACATCCAAAGGGTAACATGGTCTTTTCACACAATTTTATGTTGACCTCTGAAGATGACGATTATTTCTAACCAAAAAAAAAAGAAAAAGAAAAGAAGCAAAAGTGACACTTCTTGAACTTAGGCAGTATATTAGCTTGCAGCCAATCTAGGAACATATATATTTTTCATGTAGCGATGACAATAGGTTTTACTCACTTAAATAGGCAAAATCACTGTATCATCTTAGCCGCTAAACACAGTGAATTCTGAAACTATTGCAAAGAGTACATCAAATGCTTTGAAAGTAAAAAAGGCTTTTTAAGTTTTTATAATGCTAATTAACACAAAAAATTAACGGTCATTAAAAATGATCAAGAGAGGAACAGAATTATATAAGATATTTTTATGCCATTTCAACCTAATGAACCCCTATGATTTACTACGAGTCTATGAGACATTTAGTATGGATGAAGTGCAATTATATGGATTTCCTTGAAGTTGCAAGTTTGGGTAGGTGCTCTGATCAGGCTATGTATTTCATTATTCAATTACAAAATCTATCATATATTAGGTACCATTTAATGTTTTATTTCTTTTCTTGAGCGAGTATTAAGAACTGTCGACCTTAAATTGATTTGTCCAGATAATTTACCATTTCTAACTTCTGTTTCTTTTCCTCTCACCCTCTCTTTGTTTCTTCCAAATTTTTACTGGATTGCCCGCTACTTGTGTTAAATTTGAAATAATATTTTATATGTACAGTTATATTTAAGGGTGTAAACGAACCGAGTCGATCCGAGTATTGAGTTGCTCAGATTTGGTTCACAAAATTTATCGAGTATAAAATAAAGTTTGATTGAGGCTCATTTAGCTATCGAGTCGAGCACAATTTCGAATCGAGCCCGAACAGTTTGAACTTTTCGAACGAATATGATCCGAGTATCAATAGAAAATTACAATTTTAGTAGATTCGAGTAATTTATCGAACTTTAAAATGTGCTCATATTTGACTCATTTATATTTCGAGTCGAGCTCGAATCGAATTTTTAGTCGAGCGAGTACGAATCGAGCCCGAATTGTTTGCTCATTTTACAACCTTAGCTATATTAATTCGCTTAGCAAATTAATATATATTGCTTAGCTTTTATATAGATTAATAGAAGTGTTTTCATGATCTATCGATTTTCATGGTAGCTCTTGCTCTAACAAGAAGGTAGTATTTAGAGTGAAGCCCCTTACGATATTTTTTGTTTAATGACTTTCACTTTAGTCTCCAGTACATTTCAGTTCTGATCGATCACAATCTTTTGCAGCACTATATTTCTCAACTTCTTTATTGGAAGTTCGTTTAGGAAACACGGCTTTCCAATCCTATCTTCTATTTTTCTCTTTTATTGATAAGTTCCTATTTTCCGTTATTTTGCTCCTCATATAAATAGCAAAGCTAGGAAAAGATTTTCTGCTTTAAGTTGGACTGCTCTTTTGATGGTAAATGCAAGAACTAAGAAGTCAGCTGAATCTAGGCCGACTGTCTCAAAATTTAGTTATTATTTACTTCTAATGATTATTATTAACATCATAGTTTTAATAATCAATCAACTAATCAAGATATGATTTGCATCTTAAAGGGGGGTTAACACGTGTACATCTCATTGTCACATGGTGGAATCATGGCTAAAATGACAGCATATCAGCATCATCAGAGACCACAAATTTAGTAACTTCCAAATGATAAATTAAAAAAGCTCACAATTATATGGAAGGAAAAAAAATTATAAGCATAGAGACGATATGAACAACATCATAGAGATGATTCATTAATTCAACTATATGAAAAAAGATCAATTTTGAATATAAGATAGAAATACCAGCAGGGCAGACAAAGTAGATTTGCCACAGCCGCTAGTGCCGCACAATAACACAGTTACGGATTCCTTCTTCTCCCGGATTCTGAAAATGTAATTGTTCCTTGGTGACAAAAAATGAAGTTCTAGGTATCTCACATGAAACAAAATATAACTAGGCCATAAAGGGATTAGAAAATGGAAAATTAAAAGATACAATGTAAGGTTATAACAACATTCATTTCAAAAACTATGCCAGAGCCAGCTATGATATTCATTTCGCTAATACAGTAACTGGGTCAACTAAAATAATGAGTATGAATATCGGATGGGGAGCAACTAGTTCCTTTTAAGGCATCAAACGTTTTTTGGGTGCAACACAGGATAGCTTCAAGAAATAGTGAAGCGAGCCAAATATCATAGGAAGCTAAAATACAATAGCCTTAGACTAAATAAACAAATTTGAATAAACATTTGAGCAGTAGAATAAATTCATTAGCGCATTTCTTTGCATTGCAGTGAAACAAAGCAAAACTCGTACAATGCTAAAATGCAATGGACATCAACAGAAAAACAAATTTGAGTAAATTCTGTAGCACATTTCTTTTGATTATTATATAATTATACCACTAAGGACTTGAATGTTTTAAAAATCCTCATGTAGAATGATTCTCTAAGATTATACGAGATGAAAAAAATAAAAATAAAATTAGTACTGATGCGGATCTAAGAAAGTTACCAGAAAAAAGTCTATTTTTTTCTTTCCCACAATTGACTAATGAACATATGTAAATATTGTCAAACAAGTATAAGTAGCTATACTCTACCTGCAAGCTAAAACCAAATCTGCCCTCTGGTTGGGGCCCACATACTTGTACTCGGCTAGAGCCTCACAAACAACATCCAGGAAAATTTTCCTTTTGACAAGTACTGTAGTGCGCCTTTTGTATGATTCAAAAGGTTTGCTCTTACTTCTACCGTCAGTCTCTGGAACCAAATGGTTTCCTCTGTTTGCTTTATCGAGGGAACGATCAGCATCACAATTGTTTTCTTTCAGAGGATATACCTTTAAAGCATCTAGTCCTGATATCACTAGAGCTGATGAGACGGAAGTATCTCCAAAGCATTCGCTTCTCATCACTTCAAAAACCCTTTGGCTAATCTGATCAAAACCAAAAGAACGTTTCAATGCACATTCATTAACCTTAGAAACAGCAGGTTAAAGAAATATTAAAACCTACATAACACAGAAGAAGAAAAATATAAGGCTGGACAATGTTACGTACAAGATAATCACTTCTCATACAACATAATGGTCAACCGTACAAGTCGATTGTGGAACATAGAAGATATGCAGTGTGCTGCTATAATTTGGATTCAATTAAGAATGTGTGACTACATGATCAAAACACATTGAACATTATAGAACCAAAGACAACAGAGAGGTCAAAGATGGCTGCTAAAACATTCAAGTAATACTTTCCAGCATAAAGATATACAAGAGACTTGAACAGTTGAATGCCATATGCTGACAGAGCTTTCCGACTTATAAATGACACAATAAAATTACTATCCAAATTATTGAAGAAAAAAAATGAATTCATAGTTTGATGACCTAATCTGATCCTAAACTTGTCCAATTAGGCAACAAATGATCATCTAGGCCTATCATCCAATTCTTCAAGTCTCCAGCTGTATGGATGAAATACACATGATGCAATTGCACTAACAGCTTGATTAAGAAGCTGTTCGGTTCGGAAGACATCATTGCAAATAAAAATTGGTGAATTTCTGTAACACTTCCAAGCTTGCATTTTTTTTCATCATACTTTTATTCTTCTTTTTCAATTTTGGTAATAAATTTGGGTACTCCTGTTGAAGTACTTTACATCAGTGAATACACTAGTATCGAAAGATGGATAGTGAAACAACTTAATTAACAAAAAGTAACCAATACCTGGTAAGTAATTCCAAATTAGGAAAATTTATTAAGTTAAGCAAACGAGATCATGAACTAGGAATCTAAGGCTTTATATGTTTTAGTCTATGGAACAAGGCTTCACTAAGCTCACTAACTTTTAGTTAATCACTAAAATTAACAAAATATGAAAACTTTTATAAAAAAGTAAAAATTGCAAAATATATCACCGAATTAAACATCATAGTGAAAAAAGACAACTCAGATCACAAACATTAACACCTAATCCAACTCTAGCTCCTCACCCAATATTTGAAACTCGATAGAATGTGCGATGATAAATGGTAAGTAAAAACGTTAAAAATAACAACTTTTTCACATGCTCTTTCTGAATTACAATTATTTCAACTGAAATTGGCCCACAAGGATTATTAAAAAGGGAAAAAAATGAAATCTTCATCATAAGTCACAATAATAAATACCAGATTGACAATAACAAATAAGCAAAGATCATTGAATTTGTTACTCAGATCCATATTAAAGCAAAATCGATTATTGCATACAACTGTATACAAAAACGTAAATAAAACACATACTAATAAATTTGAGGAAAGAGAGAAAAAAACTACTATTAGTACCTTAAAAGCATGACGAGCTTTGCAACCCATCAACTGGATAGTACTCTGAAGAACAGGGCGAGTGTACCGAAACGAATCTTTGCTTTCCTCTTTCTTCTCATCCTCACCATTCACCACAACTATGTACAGAACCTTCGCCACCTCCGTCGCCATTTCTATATAACAACAACAACACAACAACAACAACAACAACAACAACTAAAAATTATAATTTCAATAAATCCACATGCAAAACTGAGAAAAGTCAGCGAGAATTCCACAAGATGAATTTGAAAACGCGTGAAATGAAGAGATTGAGTAGAGAAAAACACAAAGTAACAGCAATGTAGAGGCTTGTTGTAAAATTTGGATTAATTCGTACCTGAAGTTAAGAAGAAGGAAGATCCAGAAATCGATCAGAAGGAACAAAAAGAGAAGAAGGTGTTAGGGTCTATTAGAGGTGGAGGGCGTTAAGATTGGAGAAATGAAGAGGTGTTTCCACCGCGATCTCGCCATTTTTGCTGCCACAAGCTTACACGCATCAGCCCCTTTCCACGAGTCACCCTTCTTCTTCTTCTTCTTCTTCTTCTTCTCACTTTCTCTCTCTAAAAATTATCTCTTCCCCTCTCTCTTGTTTGTCGGGTTGAGTTGTTCCCTCTCTCTACAGTTTTATGTAAATTGGGGGGCGGTCCGGTGCAAATGTAACGTCCGGTACACAGTGTTAATTTTTTTATTTTATTTTTTTTTTTGCTTTTTTACCACAATTATGAGAAGAAAAAAAAAATAATAGAGCAAGTTTGAACAAAAAATTATAAAAAAAAGTATATTTTTTATTGAAAAAACACTGTAAACTATTTATAGTGTTTTTTCAATAAAAAATGTACTTTCTTTTACAGTTTTTTGTTCAAACTTGCTCTATTATTTTTTATTTATTTTTTCTCATAATTATGGTTAAAAAAAAAAGAAAGAAAGAAAGTGATGCACCGGTCATACCGGTTGTTAAGGGTACCGTACCCCCCCCCCCCCCCTCCCCCCTCAACCCGTTTTATGTAGGTAGGTAGGTAGGTATTTGACGGATTTGGGTTTGAATTCTAGAATTACACGCTTTTGAAAATAGGAGACAACCCTCATGACCCCAGATTTACTGATTAAAGAAATCGTAGTGTCTCATGGGCCCATCGACGGAAATTCAGGACTAAAGACGGAACAGAAACGATAATTTAAAAAACAAATATATATATAGAGAGAGGAAATTTCAAGAGCAGAAGTTTTAAATAGCGAGAATTTTAAAAGAAAGCGTAACTATTTAAACTCGCTTGTTTTTTTTAACTTCTCTCTCTCACTCACGACACACTTCGTCATCCAGAAAAACACGCGAAGAATGGAGACCTAGAAAGAAAGCAGCCAAATCAATTCTTCTCAATTTTTTGAACGAAAGGAGCAGAAGTCTTGCGAAAAACAATTGAACGAAGGAGCAAAAGTCTTCTCAATTGAACGAAGGAAGCAGAAGAATGAAGCCCTAGAAAGAAACCAGCCCCAAATCGATTCTTCTCAATTTCTTCTTCAAATCGGGATCGAACGAAGATATTGACAATCAGAACCTAACCTACTTCGAATCGGTAAACCCTTTCTTTATTTGTCTAATTTCGTTTTATGTTGGGTTTTGTTTGATTCTTTATAGGTATTATTTTGGGTGTGAACTGGCCAATTGGGTCTGGTGTTTATAGACTCCTAACTCTGTTTCTATGGATTCAATTACATCTTCTCTTCGAATTTTTTTGTCTATACAAATAATAATTTAGAATAATTGATATAGTCCATAATAAGTAATTTTTAAACTAATATGTATAATTTTGATTGAGAAATTATACTGTTATCCCCTACCCCCAGAGTGAGAGCCCAACTTTAAGAAAATATTATACTTTTTAGTAAAGTTTTCATTTTCCAATTTAACCAAATGATTCAATAAAAAGTGGGTTTAGCTTTAGCGTCATTTCTAGTGAATGATGAATTTGAAACATTGAGTGAATTTTAAATCGTTTTTTGTTTTGAAAGTATTGGTAAATGTGGAGTGAGTCATTAGAAGGCGAATTACTGTTTGGGTTTAGAGACTTTTTTCACTGTTTTATTAGTTTCTGACATTGCTTTTTCACTGTTTCTGGCATTGTCAACAATGTCTACTGAGACTGTTTTCTAAAATAACATACAGATATGGTTAGAATTCCTTAAACCCCCATCTCACTTATTGATAACTTTACAGATATGGTTAGAATTCCTTTACGAATTATGCAATCTTTACACTCTGGATGTCATTGCCAACCATTAAACAAATTCTTTCATCTTTAGACACCAATATCTGAAGGCTTCTTATATATGTTAACATGTGTACTCAATTTGCCTAAACATAAAGTGTCCAAATGAAAAAGGGACGAAAGAATATACATAAATATCATGTTGTTTTTTGCCAATTGAGGACCGTATACAAAGGTTTTTGCATGTTTGTTTACCGTAATCGATTAATGTAACTAGAGTTGGTAATTATACTTTTGCACCTTACATATATCCAGTTCTCGTGTTTGATTTTACTTATCGTATTATAGTTTTTTCTCTGTATGTAAGGATTTTTGCTTCCCAAGAATTGTATTTGACCATACATTCCTCTTTTTATTTTCATAATATTTTTTTATTAGCAAATTTCTTGTTGCAAATATGATTACTCTTTGTCAAACAATATGATATAGCATGCATCGTAATTACTCTTTATGGGATATTGTTATTTGTATTTTTGGTTGCTTATGTATCTTGTTTGGGTGATTTGCGCTTTGTGTGATGAACCTACATCTATTAGCTTGAATGTTGGCCTTGATGTCATTTCCAAAAAATCAAGCCACAATCATCAAGGTTTCAAGAAACAAGTTTTTCTGCGCTTTTGCTGTATAAAAGAATGTAATAGTTCAATAGTGGAATTTTTGTTCAGGAACTCCAAAAGAATGTAATAGTTTAGTAGTATCTACTCAATTTGTTGCTTTTGCCTGTACAGATTATGCCCCACTGCTAAGTGCTAATTATGGATTTGCCTTGACAATTATGTTAGTTTATATGATATTCTCCATGAATCATTATTTTGATTCAAAAAGTCTTGCTCCTGAATTGTAGTCTTAATGCCAGGTTTAATTATTTTTCTGTGATAAACCAAGATGATACTTTCTGCTGGAGTCTTTCAACTTAATAACTTCACTCCTCGCTCCACAAAACAAAAAGAATTGATTTGTCATTCAAAATCTCTTTACACAATTAATGGTAGAATAAGATGTTAAATAAGGGAACTACAACTTCTTTACATTAAACAATTTTATTACAAAGCAACTACAACTTCATTATTATTATTTGAATGATTTGTGTGCAGACCTATTTATATAAAACGTGAGTGTGCAGAAAGGCAAAAAATGGCATGAATTAATCACACAGCAGAGAAAATTTTCCAATGTTTCAATAAATTAATCAAGAACTTTAGTTAGTTTTACATTCTTATCTTGAACACCAGATATGATTGAACTGTCAATTTCTGGGCTTAAATAGTGAAATGAGTCACCAGACTTGCTGCCACTATTGGGGGCCTCAGATACAACATTGTTTATTATCACCTCCATGTCTTCTAAAATAGCACTTCTGGAGTCCTCTGAAGTTGTTCTTATCCTTTTGTGTTGGGTCATTTCATCACCACTGGAGCCCTTCCCTTTGGCTGATTTAGGAAATGTTTCATCACCGGTGGAGTTGTTCCTATTAGCTGATTTAGAATTTTTTGGCACATAAGAGTTGGTCAATGATTCTCCTTCTCCTCCTGTATCCAATGATAAAACATATGAATCTTCAGATACTCTTTCTCCTAATTTCAAGCTGTCCATTATCCACTCATAACTGAGAACATTCTGCAAGAAGCCATATTATCAAGATATAACACCTCAGCGAACCTATGGAGAAGATATGTAGCCTCTATAATATGCATTAAGCAGTTGATATAAGCACTTCAAAGAATAATAGTATACCAGCTAGTCTTATTGTATACACAAAACAAGTTAAAACCTAATAAGTAAAAAATAAATAAAAACATCCTCAACATCATAATCGCATATCGTATATTCAGTTCCTTTATAAGACAGCTAGTATTTTAATAAAGTTCAACATGTGGTTGAGTAGGCAACTGATGGTTTTAATTGGAGTTTAGAAATTAATTAGACATCATCCAATAGGAAGTTATCACCAACAGAATTGTGTATGTGCCACAACCAAGTTGAATTTATAAAGAGAAAAAGAAAAACACCTCCCACTTAAATTGCAGTCCTAGGAACTAATTACTTTGTTAGTAGATAATAATCATAAGATAAGGACTTCAATAAATATGGAATAAATAAATATTGCACTTTGGGATCAAATACTAGCCAAAAGGGTGTTGTGTGTGCTGTCTATTCATCTTCCATACAAGAAAGATAAAATTTTGAAATTGAGCTTAAGTAGCCAGTAATCCGATAACTTCAAACAGTGAAAAAAAGATAAGAACTTCAATAACACCATTATTATTTGTATAGACAAAAAATCCGAAGAGAAGATGTAATTGAATCCATAGAAACAGAGTTAGGAGTCTCTAAACACTAGACCCAACAATGGCCAGTTCACACCCAAAATAATACACATAAAGAATCAAACAAAACCCAATATAAAATGAAATTAGACAAATAAATAAAGGGTTTACCGATTCAAAGTAGGTTAGGTTCCAATTGTAGGGCTCAATTTCTTCGTTCGATCCCGATTTGGAGAAGAAATTGGGAAGAATCGATTTGAAATTTGGTTTCTTTCTGTGGCTTCGCTCTTCCGCTCCCCTCGCTCAATCGGTAAGACTTCTGCTCCTTCGCTCAATTGTTTTTCGCAGAGACTTCTCCTTTCGCTCAAGAAATTGAGAAGAATTGATTTGGTCTTTTTTTTTTAGGGCTCCATTCTTCGCGCGTGTTTATCCGGAGGAGTTAGGAAGTGTGTCATGAAATGAGGAAGTTAAAAAAAAAAAAGCGAGTTTAAATAGTTACGCTTTTAAGAATTTATGCTTTTTAAAACTTCGCTTCTTGAAATTTCCTATATATATATATATATATATATATATATATATATATATATATAAAAAATTAACTAATAAAAATGTATAATAATTTTTATTAATTATATTTTTTATAAAAAAAAAAAAACAGAAGAGATAATTTCGAATGAAATTTCAATAAAAAGTGAAACGAGAAATGGAGTGAGGCTGAAGTGCATGTTTGGGTTTTATGTGTTGACAATGACATTGAACTTCAATTCGAGGAGGAGGATTTTAATATTTTATGGACGGACGTAAATGGCACATGAAGAGAAGAAAACAAAAGGAATGGACCGGACCGGACCGGACCACCACCCAAACCCAATTTGATATGGAAATTTAAATGAAACAAAACGAAGATTGGATTGTAACAAGTAGATAAATGTCACTAGTCTGTAGATCTAGTTGATGTATACATATTGCAACTGGATTTTATTTATTAATTAATAATTAATATTGAATAGGGACTACTATCCACTAAATATATATCCCTTGAGATTTTTTTTATATAACAACATGGATTCAAATTGGAATAAATAAATATTTGCACATCAAACTATTATATTACCAAGTGAAGTACCCTGAGAAAGTGATTGATACTGAAAATTGTTTGTGGCTCCTTCCATACTCATTTCAGGATTCAGAATCCTATTTTACTTCGGCAAATGTTCCTCCCTTAGTTTCAAAATTAACCATATATTCTAAAAATGAGGATTTTTTTTTTTAAAAATAATTATATATTTTTTTCAATCTTATTCCTAGAGATAGAGTAGTGGGGTCGGTTAAGAATAAAAGTAATTAGGAACTTAATTTCCCTTTATAAAAAAGAAAATTATATTATATATATATATATATATATATATATATATATATATATATAGTTTTGAAAAGAAAGGAATACCATAGAGATTTTATACAGTCAACTCTGGCTCGTTCCCGGGAAAATAAATAGAGCAATGTCCTATACTATTCATCAGTTATGGACTGACTGAGATCACGTTTTAGTATTAATTATATATTTTAGAACATTTTTAAAATAATTATAATAATGATGCATAGATAAAATAATTATAAAAGTAATACATTTTTTCATATTTATTTACAACATTATTTATTTCCAAGTTATCTATGAAGCATTGTCAGATCATAAATAAAAAAGAAGGAAAAAAGAAACATAAAAATTCAAGAATGACGCATAGAGCAATTTTTGTGTGTGGGTAAAAATTAAAATGGTTGCTTAAATATTGACAAGATTATTATAAAATTATGATAACAAAAGAACATTTTTTTTTTTAGGTAAATGAGAGTGGCTATTGTGGAAATGTACATCTCAAGCACCACCGGATTATAAAATGAAACTTTTATGGTATCAAATTAACGATGAAATCTAGATATTGATACAAAATTAGACCCCATTAGGCCAAAAATGTTATATATATATCCCACACATTTATGCTTTCCTTACCAATCACGGTAAGGACACTCACCTGACTCTAGAATCCTCCTCCTATCAGGTCATCACACGGTCATACCTTGTGGCACACCGGGCACAGGGCTCTTAGGCTTTGCCTTTTCCACAACAATAGCTTGTGTAGTAAGGACCATACCTGCAACTGATGCAGCATTTTGCAATGCACACCTCGTCACCTTGGCCGGATCAATTACTCCGGCCTCCACTAGGTTTTCGTATTTGTCTGTCATCGCATTGTAACCAACCTCCCACTCGCTTGCTTTCACCTTCTCCACAACTACCTCCCCTTCAATCCCAGCATTTTGGGCTATTAATGATGCAGGTGCCACCAATGCCTACGAGTAAAAATATGAATCAGCATGGATCATAGTTGACTAATAAAACCACATATATAGAAAAGGAAATTAAAATTTAGTGATTTTTTATTACCAGAAATGTAGGCAGAGGTAGTGGTTTGTTTAAACAACGTTTTTGACAAAGAAAATACCCCTTGACATTTCATAGTCAAATCCAAACTTTTGAGATTTAACTACCGGTCAACTACCATCTCTACACAGGTCTATAAACCTAGACTACTCGACATGAGCTCTGTATACTTAACACAAAGAAATCCTCCAAAGTATCAAATAAAAGTGATACTAGCTTAGCAACAGTTACACAAGGGAATTGATCAGACACGAGAATAGATGTTTTCCGTAATTACACAAGGAACAGAAATTCCCCATATATGTGGCATAAGGATTTAATTTTCTCATGTTCTCAGTAAATAATGAACCAAAAAATTAAAAAAGAATCTCTGCGGTAGGTGCATTCTTTACCTTTTGCACGATGTCAGCACCAAGTCGCTCCTCTGCATCCTCAAGCTTGTCCTTGATGGCGGGAACAAAAGCTGACAGATGAACCAGTGCAGCACCTCCACCGGGCACAATCCCTTCCTCTATGGCAGCAAAAGTTGCGTTTTTTGCATCCTCAATACGAAGCTTGCGGTCCTCAAGCTCAGTCTCAGTTGCAGCCCCCACCTTTATAACAGCAACCCCACCAGATAACTTGGCAATTCTCTCAGCGAGTTTTTCAGAGTCATAAACAGAGTCAGTCTCGGCCAACTCTTTCTTAATCTGTGCAATCCTAGCCTGAATCTCATCCTTTGACGCAGCATCAGCAATAATGGTCGTTGAATCCTTAGTGATCGTGATCTTTCTGGCCAAACCAAGCTGCTCAACTGAGGTGTTCTCAATGAGTAAACTCAAGTCACTGGCTTGGTACTCAGCTCCTAGAATATGGTCGCATGTAGCAGAAAATTAGTACATTACATCATATGGAACTAGAATTAAATATATCTCGTCATACTACGTATTAAACTATGGATTTTTTATAACGATGATCATTGCAGGACAGTGATGAAAATTGAGAATCCATGTTATTTGTTTTCTTAATTATCCATAAGATAATTCAATAGCTAAACAAACTAGACTCTTAACTCGATGGCAAAACATCAAATCTCTTGCACCCCAACCTTTATTTAGAATTCAAAATTACCAGACCTATAACAGAAGCAGTTACAAACTTCTCACCTGTCATAATTGCAATATCTTGAAGGAGAGCTTTTCTCCTCTCTCCAAAACCAGGTGCTTTGATTGCAGCAACATTGATGATACCTCGCAGTTTATTCACAACAAGAGTAGCCAAAGCTTCTCCAGTGACATCTTCAGCAATAATGAGTAAAGGGGCTCGCAACTGAGTGGTCTTCTCTAGCAAGGGAATTATGTCTTTTATCGCAGAGATCTTCTGATCTGTAACCAACACTCTAGCATTCTCAAATTCAACAATCAATTTCTCAGGGTTGGTAACAAATTGCGGGGAGATGTATCCTCTGTCAATCTGGAATGTCAAAAGGGTCATCAGTAGAGTAAAGTTGTGATGAATAAGGACAAGCTATATATGTAAGCTCAATAGTGCGCGCACTCCGGGAAAAAAAAGCCTCTTCAACTAGGAAATAAGATAGCAAATCAAAAAGTTTGTACACAACAATAAATACAAACCTCCATTCCTTCCTCTACTTCAACAGTTGTCTCAAAGGAGGATGAGGATTCAATAGATAAGACACCATCGGGACCAACTTTGTCAATTGCATCAGAAACCATAGTACCAATATTATCATCATTTCCAGCGGAGATTGAAGCAATTGCTATAATAAGATACAAAGTCTTGTCAGTAAAAGGATTAGCAATTTAATTGGCAATTATATTATATATATTATACACAGAGTTGATTAGTACTAATACACCTGCCAATTACACTACCTTTGATGTCATCTCGACCGTTAACAGGCCTTGATTTCTTCTCTAGCTCTTCAACCAAGCGTAGAACTGTTTTATCTATCCCTTTCTTCACTGAAACTGGATTGGCTCCAGAGGTCACACTCAATAGACCAAGTTTGATTATTTCACGTGCAAGAACTGCTGCAGTTGTTGTGCCATCACCAGCTGAATCATTGGTTTTGCTTGCAACCTTCATCATGCAATTCACACATCAAACATGTGAACACCAAGTTGGATAAAACAAAGAGAGAGAACAAGTGTTAACAAGCAGCTGAATAAAAATCCAAATGAAGCGCAAGGAGTATGTTTAAATATTGAAGGCGCAACCTCCCTAATAAGAGCAGCACCAGCATTTTCCATGGCATCTGGCAGCTCTATAGCTCGAGCAATTGTAACCCCATCATTGACCACTTTTGGGGTCCCAAATTCATCCAATACAACATTCCTCCCTTGATGAAATAAGAGAATATGTCAGTTAATCTACTAATATATATATATATATATATATATATATATATATATATATATATATATGACCCCAGATCATTACACAGAATATCAGGTAGATTGAATGTTTTATTTGCCTAATAACTGACAGCATAGCACCAATATCAAACTACATCCCCAACAGTTGGAACCACATAAAGCATAGCATAGACCAGTAGACCACCTACAATTATGTAGTAACCACTATCAAATTAATTTTTGAAGGAACCAACTTGAGTGATAACTAACTAACATGGTATTTATATTAATGCACATCTACATGGACTTATGGGTCAATCATAATTACTCCCTCCATCTCAAATTAAATGTCTCGTTTTGACTTTTTTGGTCAAATTGACCATTTTTAGAATTAATAATTGAGCACATATTTACATTTTTAAAATTATAAAAAATTGGAGTCAGGTTGCAAATTGAATCTAGTTTCTTATTCTTATGATTATAATCTCTTAACCTAAACTTTATCAATGGTACAAAAATTAATTTTAAAAATGGTCAATTTGACAACAAAAAAAGAGTCAAAACTAGGCTTTTAATTTGAGACGGAGGGAGTATAAACTTAGTGACATGTTACAACAAATAAAGAGTTTGGTGTTGTAGTAAGAAATGAATCCTATAGACAAAAGGAAGTACAATCCAAGGAGGAGCCAGTAAGTGAGCAACATGGCGCCGGATGTGGACTGGCATCCAACTCGCATAAAATTAACATCGGTCATAGGGGAACCCAGTGCCAATAGAGCACTCCCACATCATGTTTCATTTCATATGCACTAGTAACACACTTACAAAATTTAAACTCCAACCCATGTCTCCTTCGAGGAGGTAGTTTAGTGTCGCCTTTTGTTCTAAATATTCATTCTTGCAATTATTAGCATAGAGGAAGCATGCCTAAATTTTAGAAGTTTTCCAGCATAAAAATGGCAAGTAAAACTTTGTGCTAGAAAAAATTGAACCGTAAAACAAAATCAAATAATACTATTTTCTTAGCTACTTCGAAAAATAAAACCACAAAAACCCATAAACAGAAATATAAAAGGTTGAAACTTATACCTCTGGGACCAAGTGTGAGACCAACAGCATCAGCAAGCTTATCAATTCCTCTCTGGAGCGCCGCCCTCGAGCTCTGATCAAAGGCAATTTCCTTAGCAGCAGCTCGCACAGTAAACCGGCTGCTGCTGGTTTGCCTGTAATTCACTTTCTGCCCTTGCAATTGGTTCACTCTTTTACTCCTCAAATTACCCTAAAATAAACCCAAACAAAATTAACATATATATACAAATCCATAGCATATAAAAATTGAACTAAATGATGAGTACTTGTTTAGGAGATGAGAGAATGGAAGCAGAGGAGATAGCATTTGCAGAAGCCATGAAATGAAAATCAGATAGTTTTGAGGTCTTTGATTATGAAAGAAGGTTTAGGCTGCAGTCTGCAGTTGAGGATAAGGGGTTCCGGATATAGTACGGTGTGGGTTTTGGTAAAAATTAGGTCTTTTCTTTTTAAGTTCCAGAACATTCATCCTGTGCGAGTTCCAGGACGCAGGAGGGCTAACCGGCGCATTCAAGATTATTTTTTGTTCATTTGGCGCTAACTTGCGCCATGATCTTTTTTCCTTTGAAAAGTATTTCATCATTTTAAATACTACTACTATTCTGTTAAATTTAATATGAAGATAATATAATACAAAATTTAATATCACCCGTCTCATATACCCTCTATCTTTAATATATAAATTTAAAATTGATGTGAATTATTAAGTTTTAAATTAATAAAATAGTTTTCAATTTTAAAAATATATTGATGTCAGTTGAAAATATTTTTTAAGAATTAATCCTATTTTTTTAATAAATTCAATTGATTGATACGAGTTAATTTTATGATAACCTTGTTTCAAAAATTTTGTGTCTGAAACTAATCTTACAAGTCATTCAAATTTAATGTGAATTAATTTAGTTTAAATATTTAATACAATTATAAGAATTTTAGATGACCACAATCTTCAAAATCTTCTCTTGAAGAAGAAGACTCGTCTGATCAAAGCTACCAAGCCTACCATCCATCCAATGTTGAACCCCAGCTCCCTAAAATTTACCTATTGCTATTACAAACAGCCTCTTGTTCTCTCCCCTGAGAAAGATTTGATGAGGGAGAATATAGCACTGAATTATTGACTCAGATAAAAAAAGAGGAGAAACTGTTTAAATTCCTAAAAATGGTACTCCAGTTCTTACAGTTGCCTGCAAATTCATTCATCAAATCAAATCGTAGTGTGTAAGCAATAAATATCGGGGTACAAGTATTTTATTTTATTTGTTCATTAAAAAAAGGTGTGATTTCTAGCAAGAATTATATGAGAACATTAAGATCACACAAAAGAATAACATACAAATATGTAAAAAAATATTCACATACTTCTTTTCCTAATGTCCAAGAAAAGGAGAAATTGAGCTACATGAATCAAAAAGCTAATGATAAATTTACTCATCTTCATCTTCATCAACATACTCATAATCATCAGTGCCATAAATCTCTTCTTCAAAGAAATCTTTGTCTCCTGACCTTTCAGGTCCTGAAAATTCATCAGTGGTAACTGAACTTTTATCTTCTTCTGATATATCAGCAGAGCTTCTGCTCTCAGTTTCCTCCTCATCACTAGATTTCTCCTCGTCAGGATACTCGTTCAGAGGGTTATCTTCAGCTGAAATTCAAAACAAAACAAATTAACTTAATGGTTTAAATTTGGGACTAACAAGAGGTACAAGAACAATCCTATATAAATGGAAAATACCATTTGAATCATAACTTTCATTTTCTGAATCATCAGGGCCATCATAAAAACCATCGTCGTCATCCACTTGTACCCTGATCCAGAAACACGTACATATTCTCGTCAAGGAAGGGAGGGAGGGAGGGAGGGAGGGAGGGAGGGAGGGAGCAAAAAGAGGTCAACCAATAAACGAAACTATGAGTAAAAGCTCACAAAAGAAATGGATTTGAAGCATCTTCAGCAGTCATGGTAATATCATCCTTCACAACATACAAGTCATATACAAAGTCATCTTTAGATGCTGCGATTACAATAACCAAAACAAAAACATGAATAAAATTAGTGATAAGCTGTCTTAAGACCAAGAAAAAGGTGACGATATGTCATATATATTATAAAATGATGCCAATTCCCACAGGTGTAATTATAGCCCACTCCTTGAAAAGGAAAACAGAAAAACTATACATTTTAAGTTTTTAACCAATCCAGTTTTTTATCGCCCAGCAGGCTGTTTCACGTGGTTACACCAAGCTTAAGCAAATTATTAGTGAAAGATTGCTAAACATAGAAAAGGTGTATTTAAGAATATCAATTTTTGATGATCCAAGACACAAAACAGAAAAGAAAAGGAAAAGAAATGAAACATTATACAGGGATAGACCTCCTTTGGACATGTAATCGTCAATTTCAGATTCTATTTCTGAAGCAGCACTTGGAATGAACTCTCTTAACAGAGGCTGAAAAGATGACATAATCTTGTGATCCTCCAATTCTGAGTCTCTGCAAAAAAATATTAAAAATCGGATCATTATCAGAAAGAAGTTTCAAGTAAAAGTAATAGTTTAGATTATATCATTACATGTACTTACTCCTGCTCTTTCACCTCATTAGTTGTTTCCACAGCATCAACTCGAACAACATCGTAGAGATGACACATCTCGCTTAATGCTTCATCATGATTTGAATCTTTTTTACCTTTCCTCCTCCTCCATATTTGTTCAAAGCGAGCAATTTTTGACGTAACCTGACAAAGGAAAGAAGATGAAGTAATCACACATCAATATCATATGATACATATTCAGAATCCATAATTTATATTCAAAAAGCAAATTGAACCGTCTTCTTGTTATTAAAAGTTATAACCATTCTATATGCGAAATATGGTAAGGCTAAAACGGTCAAAGCAATAAGAGTGCCCCGAAACCCAATGTTTTAAATGTACCTCTTGGTCTTTTTTAGCTTTCACCAGCAGCTGATCTTGTTTCTGCAAAGGTTACATGAAAAAAGGCCAATGTCTCAGTTAGCCTAACATCCTCAAGTCATGAAATGACTTCCAGTAATGGAAAGGTTAACATAGTAACAGCTACTAAATATGTCCAGATTAAAACACAATTGAAAACAGTTTTAGCAATGGTAAAAGATAAAAACTGAAATTTAAATAGAATTTATCATCAAAAGAGGCGTCATGGAATAGGAGTTGCTTGTCCTTGAAAAATAAATAACTAAACATACAAGGACAAAGAGACGAGCAATTACAGAGAAATAAAATGTTATCTAGCCCAATTACCTTAGTAACTCGTGAAACAGATAATTCATAACGTGGACAGAAAATGCGAACTTGGCATGAACCTAGTGGGTCAGTAAAAATGGAGGTTTCATTAACTGTAGAGATTAAATGCAAGATAGTTTGTAAGCATAGTTGTTAAGGCGACGCCAAAGCATCCAGTCGGTGAGCAACAGAAAAGGCGACCATGCGACTTGGGTTTGGATTGAAAGTCGAGCGCCTAGCAAAGGCAGTCGTCAACATCGACGACTTTCCGACAGATCGACCGACTTGACTACTCCAAGTATAGATCGACCGACTTGGCTACTCCGGGTATGGAACGACCCACTGGGTTGAAGAAATTTAAACGTCGTCGCTTGGAACTGGGCTAGCCCTAGTCGAACTGATGAAGAATAGGAACGACGCGAAGTGAAGAACAATAAAAGAGAAGTTGTCGACGAGCGACTATGAGAAGAAGAGTCAACGAGCGACCGAGAGAGAGAGACTGCGAGAGAGAGAGAGTACCTCGTCGACTGCCAACTCCGATGTCCCTTCCGACGATGCTGCGTGACTCGACGACTCTAATCAACACTTCGGCAGCGACATGTATTTTCTTCTTTTTTCTTTCCCGTTTCTACTCTATTGCTCTTTTTTTAGTGTCGAGTCACTGTCGACTGCTATATATGATATATTTGTGTGAGTTATGTACTTATGTTTACTATTTGGCTTTTTTTTGTTTCCCTTATTTGATGTAGGACGGGGTAGGAAGAAGGAATAAGAGTACTTATGTCCGCAGAGAATTGATAAAGAAACACACAAAAGCACACAGTTTTAATCTCAAATCAATATATTTAATAATCTAAAATTAATGAAGTATTACAATACTTAAATAGAAAACTTGATACTTGTAGATTAAGTAAAAACCCTAATTTAGAAAAGAAACAATCTCCTAACTAAAATCTACTACTATAATAAGCTCTCCTAATTGAAATCTACTACTACAATTAAAACTCTCCTAATGAAAAGTTACTACTATAATATCCTACTAAATAATTTCATTAATAACTCAACGTTTATCTCTAAATAACAATACAAAATTAATAATAAATTTTTTGAATTTCTTCTTCCGTTCAAGCATCATTCTCGCTTGTTGTGTGTGTGTGTGTGTGTGTATATATATATATATATATATATATATATATATATATAAACTTATCCTTTCTCGATTGTTATATATAAATAATATATATAAATTTATATATATTTGTCTTATATTTTTATTTGATTGTATATATTAATTTATACATAAGTATTATATATATATATATTTTCTATGTGGTGTTTGTTGAATTTTTCATTTCATTTACTAATTTTTAATATCAAGTGTTTTGTTTTTGGATTGCTATTGCTAAGAATTTACATAATTATATCTTTAATGTTATTCCATAGTGTTATGTTTTGAGTTTTAATGTATATGAAATTTTATTGTTAATATACTTGTTAAGTAAAATAAAAATTATATAAATTGCACATTGTAAACAACTTGTCGCCATGTAGGTCGCCTTGTCGCCTAGGCGTCCAGGTAGTCAGCTACATCCATGACTTGTTGTGACGCCTTAACAACTATGTTTGTAAGCCGGTGTCGATTTTTAGTAATTTCTACAAAGCAAGATCATCACTTTGATCTGCTCAATATTTTCTCCAAAAACCTGTCCACAAAAAGAAGACCACCAGCACTTTCTTCATTTCTTTCTCTTACAAGTTCACTGACATAAGTTTCAATTGAAAAAAAAAAGTAAATTTTAATTTCATTTAACAAATAGAAGCCACATCATTTAGAACATCTCCAAGACACATAGTAGTACCCACATAATTTTTGCAACTTTCCTATACAAGGACCTCTTACTCCATACATATTGATTAATTTAAATCAAAAAATCACACCATTTTGGTGGCTAATAGCAGTTGTAGCAGAAAGAATTCTAGTGGCACAAATTTCTCATATAAGCATTGCTACAATGGAATAATAATACACATAAAACTGCACAAAGTATAAGGCAGGAAGGCATACACATTCAGTGGGAGCGGGGAAGAGGGAGAGGGAGAGATCTTACACTATCCGCATTAACAGTGCGTCTTCGTTCCTCACCTTTCAAAGTAGATTTAACAGCATTTGCAGCATCAGGCTGCTTCAACAATAATAACAAAGAAGAACATAAAGATGAGTATTTCCATCATATTTATGATTCCAAACTCCAGGTTTTCTTGTTTCCTTACCATGGTTAATGATTTTTTTAAATAATAATAATATAATAAAGAAATAAAAGAACAAAATTTTAGTTTATACATTATTTTCAGTTTCTTCAAATTACAATTTATATCTAGAAAATTAATTAGAACTTTAGAAGGGAAAGATGAATCTTTCATTCTCATTTCGTTTCCTTATACCTTCAATTCTATCCTCACAAACTACATGAACCAAACATATTGAAACACAAAAGAAATCAATATGACCAGATTTAGATCTGAGACACTAACCACAAATGACTGCAGAATATCAATGTTGACCTCCGAATTGCTAAGTGTTTCAACATGCTGCACAAAAACCTTTTTGGTCTTCAATTCCTTTACTGCAAAATGTTAAAATGCATTTAAGAGAGAGACATCACAAGTAAATGTACCTTCACCATATAGTTACTTCAAAAAAATCATAAATCACTTAGTTAGCAAAAATAAGAAAGTGAAGACCATCAAAGTTCAATTTCATAAATCAGACTCGAAGCACATCTAGTCATCTATTATGAAGCACTATCGCAAAATCCTTCCACAAGCAAAACCATTACATTTATTTATGTCACCATTTATTAGAACAAAATTATCCTCTGTCCAGAAATAACCACATATAACAACCCACTTCACAAAATAACTACTCTCTCCTTTCTGAAAAAAAGAGTCTCATTTGGCTTCTTTTTTTTCCCACAAAAAGAGTATCTTTTCACTACTAGTAGTATAAAATATCACAATGGCCTCAAGTTTGTCATCATAATTTCATTATCATGTCATCACAACTAAACTAACATCTTATTATTATATTGTTAGGAGTAAACATGTAACAAAATGCATCCTTATCATTTGCAAATTTTGAAAATGGGACTCTTTTTATGGAAGGGAGCAATTACTATGTAAATGTTTTATTTTAACATGTACATGTCTAAAAGCGACAACTGCTAATTCAATTTAGGAAGCATAAAATAAAATAAAAAATTAGCACTAAACAAAGCAATATGTAGAGAGAGAAAGCAGCATAACACACTTTTTGTGGATGAATCAGAAATGGATAGCTTCTCAAAATCTAGCAAAGGACGCTTCAGTGGTCTCTCATTGATTTCAAGCCCTGCCACGCAAAAAGATTGAATTAATCGGGAAAAAAACTTAAAAAATCCCCACTAAATAAAAATAAACTGACAAATGAAGCAGGGCCAGCTTTAAGAACTCACAGAAAGCATCGAGTCGTGAGTGGAAGGCTTTCCGCTTAACCCGAACAATCACGGGCTTGTTCTTCAATGGAGTCGAAGAGCTTTCGGCTATATCCGCCATTGATGACTGCGTTGGCCTGAATAAACTATTATCCCACTATCATTAGGATTAGGGTTTCAATTTGTGAAGGTCAGGTGATTGCGATTGCGATTGCGATTGCGATTGCGAGGGGGACAACCAGGAATTCTTCGAGGGAAATGAATGTTTTTGTGCCTTGTAAACCAATAAGACCAGACCCAATTATACTGTTAAAAATATATAAATATATAAATTATTACATATTTACACTCACAATTTATATTTATATAATATAACGTCTTTAACTCAAGGTTGTTAAAAAATGGGGATCCCATGCAATCGTTTTGGGTGCATAGGATTGTATCATAAAATTGGATCGCAGAATCGTAAAGATTCTTTAAAAAAGAAATATAAATTATTTTAATGTGAAAATATAGTTTCAATACGCAACACTTGTCATAATGATATTTTATATTTGTATCATTTCATATTTAAATGGTTAGAGAATATTAAAATATAAATTTTCACATTACTTGTTACATTTTTAATAGAATTCAACGATAACTTTCAAATAAAATAAAGTTTTTATTGCATTTACAAACATATATTGTCAATTAGCTCAATACTTATAAAAATCAATTACTTATTTTACATATATTAAGTGACAAACATCAACCAATTAATCAACTTGAACACCAATTATGTACTATAAAGTTATTCAACTAATGAAAGAAGTACCTAGTAGCAATATTCAAAGATCAAATGTATTTTATCCATAATTTATACATATTAAATTAAAAGTTTAGGGTTGTATAAAAGCTTTAGAGATTTAGAAATTAGGAGTTTAAAAGTTTTTGATTTAATTAAGTAACTTATACGAGTCAAAAAAGTCGAAATATATACTTTTTGTGCATTGGATAAGATGGTATGATCCCACATCGATCCTAATATTAAATAATTTTATTTAATTTCATGCATTTTTATGATCCTTCTCGGATCCAAATCTTTTTCCTTGTATGAGATCATACGATCAGGATCAAGATTTTAACAATCATGACTAAAATTTAGGTACATTTCTTTTTTCTTTAAAGTTATTTATTTATTTAAATACTTTGTCATTTTAACTAATCGTATGCAAATAATTCGGAGTGTATTACTACCATGATAATTTGTATGTTTGAAGTTCAAATTTCTTAATTTTGATGATATTTTGATCCTATGACTTGCAAAGATTTTAATATTTTTTTCAATAAGTTATCATTATGAGCTAATGTTATTTTAATAATTTGTATTAGTTTTTTGTTTTTCATTTCTCACCTTATTAATTTTGATGATTTTTTGTTTGGGCTTACCCAAAAATATGATCACATATAAATTGAGTTTCAACAACATACTATAAGCCTGAATGAGTTGAGTTTGAGCCCAAGTTTGTTAGTATTTGAATGAACTGAACTTGGACACCCTTAAATCCGACTCACTTAGCCCAATTGACAATCCCAAATTCCCAATAAATATAACATCAGTTCAAACTACAGAACAAGAAATTTATTGAGTCCTTTACATAAGTATACAACATTTAGAAAGTAATTACACTATTAGTGCACTCATAAAATATTTACATAATTAATACACTTTCTATATTTATTTACAATATTAGTGCAATTAGGATTCCTTAATTTAGGGAATTAGTATAGGATTCAATTCATAATAATAAGAAAACCTAAAATCAAGGAGAAATAACTACCATAATTAATAATTCAAATTCAAATATCTTGGATCTAACAAACAAATCAAATTCAAATTTAAAAATAATAATTAAAATTCAAATATTCCAAGTTTGACAACGTCATCTTCCTCCTCCCTTCGCATACTTCTTCCTCCTCCTTCGTCGTATTCAGCCTTTCATGCCAAACTTCAATACCATGGACCTTGAAGCCATAGGCCGCCATTATGATTTAGATTGATTTAATCCAAAATTAAAAGGAGAAAAAGATAAATTTTAGTGCAGTTGGTATCCAAATATTTATACTGAAAGTAACCATTTTAGTTTTTTGTGGGTAATCAATAGAAATTTCAAAGTCGCGGTTGGTAACCAAAACTTTCAAAGGTAACAATTTTAGTTTTTGTTGGTTACATTTGTATTAAGGTTTAATTACCAATCGCATTATAAAAAAAAATATATAATAGATTTTTTATAATTAATTGGTAAGCCAATAAAACTGAATTGGTTACCTTTGTATTAAGTTTTGTCTACCAATTGCATTATAAAAAAAAATCTACAATAATTTTTTTTTAATTAATTGGTAACCCAATAAAAGCTGAATTGGTAATATTTGTATAAAAATGTTAGCTACTAATTGCCTTTATTAAATAAAAAAATCTATAATAGATTTTTAAAAATAAATTAGAAACCTAATAATACTTTGTTTGGCTACCAACCTATTGATAATTCTGGGAAGGATTAGGTGGCGGATGAGTTCATGAAAATTCACGATGAGAGAAGGACTGTAACTTATTTGGTAGTTTGGTAGAGATATTAATTACTTAATTTACTAAGTAAACCAATATTAAGCCCACCGCAATCTTCACCACCACTACCCATTGGACGGAACCCACCACCACCGCCTCCAACAACATGTGCTGCATCGTCACTTCCATCGGTAGTTCCAATCTCATCCGAAGGCCCCTCCACCGGTATGGATGATGTGGAATGCTCTGCAGCAGTCGTGGCAGCGGCAGAAGCCATTCCGACGATGGTGAAGAAGATGAGGCAACACAAGCACATGTGACAATTTCTAACACAAACTTACATCAACCTCCTTCCCAACTCCAGAACTCCATGGATGTTCTTGTTGCTATTCTTTGGGACATTGAGAACTGCCGTATTCCAAGTGATGTTCGCCTAGAAGATGTTGTTGGTATTATGGAAGATGAATTTATTAATTGAAAGATGAGAGATGGTATCCTAATTGCATACTAATTTTCTAATTTAAGGAAACCTAATTGCACTAATTATGTAAATAAAATTTTAAATATATTAATTGTGTAAATATTTTATGAGTGCACTATTATTGTAATTATTTTTAAAAATGTAATAAAATATGTAATTGTACCAAATTTATTTGGTAACTAGATAAATTTTGTTTAAATATATGTAGATAGATAATTATGAGTTGTTATATTTTTTATAGACATGTATGATTTAAAATTGCGTAATATGAGTTTGTTAGTTCACTGGCACACATAATTATCTGTGTAAATTTAAAAAGTAGAAGTATAGAATTTAGTGGGTGTGAGATAAATTAAAAGGTGGTAGATAATGAGAATAGAATAAGCGCTCCTTTTGTTCTTACTTTATAATATAGGTATAAAATAGTCTATAAAATAAAGACTTTTTTAAAAACATAGTTTAAATGTAAAAATATTTTATTTGATAACTAATATATAGTATGTACATATACGACATTTTATTATTTTATCGCTAGATCACTTTATACAAACTTAAGATAGGATAATAATATGATAAATATTAAATAATTAATTTAAATAAAATCACCAATAATATATAACTAAAAAAATATTTAAAGTCTGAAATTAACAACATATTAATAATTATAATACTTTTACATAATTATTATAAAAATATGACATCAATGATGGTTACATAATTATTATAATACTTCTCTCTCATTAAATGCCGGTTACATTTACTCAAAGCATTTATAAATGTATATAAAATCTATAACGACGATTTTTATGTGCAAATATGATTTATCAATTTTCTATTTTTTATTGCGCTCCATTGACTTTGAATCTGCTCATTCTTTATATGCATATTGAGTATTGACTTGTTCTATCTCCAAAAATGACTGAGAGGTGTCTCTATTTCTTCGCTTGTGACGAAGCATCCGCCACATATAGATATGAATGACGGGCAATCCATCGCAAATCCGGCCCGATTTGATATTTAATTTTTGGCAATCTTATTAACGACGGACATATAAGAAGTAACTATAGCCCTCAGGTCATGTTGCGAAACATCTTGGTAGTGAAGAAACGAAAAGAAATATTACTAGTGAATTTAAGTGAAGGTTCCGGAGTGCTAGACGACTGACTATATTTGTGGGCCTTATGTATTCACATATCGTAGACTTGTAAATAATGTGGAAATTGAAGTTGATTTATGTTGGGAACTTGTGACTCATAATAAAAAAGTCATTGAAAAAGGGCGAGTGTAGGGTTGGAATAGGATTAGTAAGTATATATCTTATCAGAAACCCACATGTAGCAAGAAATCATCAATAAACAATAAAAGCCTCTCATGAAAGACTTAAAATTAGAGAGCAGTATAAATCTCTTGTGTTCTTCTTAATTCTCTATTGTTTGTGTGCGTGTGTGTGATCCTATAATTCCACAACAATTTACATTTACATTTCTCTGTACAAGTTTGGGCATGAAGTGCTTGGTTGTCTTCTTCTTCGATACCAAGTATTTTTCTTTTCTTTTCTAGTAATCTAATTAAGGTCCTTTTCGTCATTAGCAAAAGACTTGAAGTCAACCTACTAGGCAATACATCTTCCAAGAAAGCTGTAGATAGAATAATAATAAGTAACAGTTTACCATACATCTTCCAAGCAAGTTGAGGAAGAGATCGATCGAATACTATCTATCTATCTAATTCAATTCCCCTTCACCAGGCCAAATCCACATTGATTTTTGATCTAATTAATATAGCTCGAATTGAAATTGCGAGGGAATTAAAGTGCATATATATAGAGAGATGGTGATTGAGATACTTGTTGGAATTGCAATAAATGAACTAAAGACACAAGTCGTGGAGTTTATTACATCCGTAGCAACATTTGA
The DNA here is from genome assembly GCA_020205605.1 of Panax ginseng. NCBI lineage: Eukaryota > Viridiplantae > Streptophyta > Magnoliopsida > Apiales > Araliaceae > Panax > Panax ginseng. The sequence continues at coordinate 10,702,956 of CM035138.1, read as the reverse complement.
GTCTAAATTCAATAGCATCCAAGGCACTATGCACGATATTTCTCCGACTGTTGAGGATTTGGAGACTATAAACAAAGAGCTAGACCGTCCACCAAATCAGGTTGACATGTTTAAAGAGGTGATGGATCAGGGGAATGAGCTCATTCGTATGGGCGCCAAAATCAGGAAGTCCTGGAATCCCTTTAAGAAGTATATGTATTCAAAGAAGCTTCACGATTTCAAGGAAACACTGATTATGTTCTGTCAAATTCAGGTGCCGACTGAACAGCTTAGGAGTACGGGATCGATTTCCAAGGATGTGAGGGATTTGATGGAGTTGGTGAGCAAGGAAATGAATCACATAAGCGAGAAAATAGATTCCATGCAGTACCGGACTACTGGAAGTAGCAAGGCAATTAGTAATTATTCTGGCTTAGCGGAACTCCCAGAACTTATTGTGGGATTGGATTTGCCGCTTGACGAGTTGAAGGCGATGTTGTTTAACGATAACGTGTTTGGGACGCCAGCGGTGGTTGTACTTTCGGCTCCTCCTGGCTGCGGGAAGACCATATTGGCGAATATGGTATGCCATGATCCTGAAATTGAAGGTATATATTATTCTCTTCTATCTTTCTGTCATTTTGTATTATTTGGATGACTGATACTCAAGTACCCTCGATCCATTATACTAACTTTTTATTTTTTTTTCAATTTTTTCCGCGCACCAAAAAATTCATTTAGGGATAAATTTATACTAATATTTGGAATGCAGACAAATTTAAAGACAACATCTTCTTCGTGGCGGTCTCAAAAACGTTTGACATCAAAGTCATTGTTAGGAAATTATTTCAACAGAAGGGTTGTTCGGATAAGATGCTTGATTTTCGTAGCGACGAAGATGCAATAAACCAACTAAGACATTTGCTGAAGGGAATAGGAGGAGGACCTGACCAAAAACCTATACTCTTGGTTTTGGATGATGTTTGGTCTCCCGTATTCGGATCTCTAGTTGACAAGTTCAATTTCAAGGGAATCCCAAAATACAAAATTTTGGTTACATCCAGATATGATCCTCATGGGTTTCAATTTGTTCATAGACTGAAATTGTTAGACCATGAAGATGCCAGGAAGCTTTTCTGCTACTACGCTTTTCCTTCAGGGAGTCCTCATCCCCATGATTTAGATGGTTATGTAGACAAGGTTAGAATCCATAATCTTTAGCCATGCTAGCTAGCTCGTTTAATTAGTATCTTGATTACTTGTTATTTGAACCGGAACTACTTAATTGCAGATAGTTGAAGGATGCAACGGATTTCCACTTGCCCTAAAGGTGATTGGCATATCACTCAGTGATAAGCATGAGGTGTTTTGGAAAACTACACTAGTTAATTGGTCTTTGAGGCAATCAACTATTTTTGGTTCCGAGAACGAAATGCTTGAAAAGCTCAAAACAAGTTTAGATGCGTTGGATGAGGAAAATGATATGAAAATAGTGAAGAAGTGTTTCCTAGACCTAGGATCATTTCCTGAAGATCAAAAGATCCCAGCCGCTGCTCTTATGGATATGTGGGCGGAGTTGTACAACTTGGATTTAGAGGACATGTCCACCTATAGTAACCTACTAGAACTCTCAGCTAGAAATCTTCTTAATCTTGTTCCTGCAAGGTACGTACGTACGTAATCTATCTACTACGTACCTTCCTATATGTCTTTAAAATTTATATCATGCTAATAGTAGCCATTTAATTTGCATGTATATATACTTGATTCTTAATCACAGGAAAGATGATTCAAGTGGCCTTGTCAGCTATTGTAGTGGGCAATATGTTACGCAACATGATATGCTGAGAGAGCTGGCTATCTACTTGACTAGCCAAGAGAATATTGAACAAAGAACAAGATTTATTATGGATATAGGAGAAAAGGGCTTCCCCAATGAATGGGTTCACAATTTGGAAAAACCTTTCAATGCCTTTCTCTTGTCTATTTCTACTGGTATATATGCTCGTCTTTATTTGTCTCTTCCTTGCCTACCGTCCCCACTAAATATATATAAGCTAGCTCCAATATGGTATGATAAATATCTAGACAAGCATTGTTGAGTAGTACACTTAGAGTCATCAAGCATTGGTGAATTGTACCGCATATATAACCATTAATGTTTGTCTAGATGTGTCTAGACAAAATTAAGTTGCATAATTAGTGTTACTAATAGATTTTGAAAGAAATTTTAGGAGAGAAGAGAGAAGAATGGAGATTGAAAATTGTTTTGTTTGATATTCGATTGATTTTTTCTATATGATCCTGGTACAAGGACCATACTAACTATTACACCTCAAAATGAAATCCTAACCGTAGATTAATTAAGACTATATAAGAGGATTAATCCTAGTCTTCTATTATCCCTATACCATTCTGATGAAATAATCCGTAACACATAGTAACCTAAGTTTTTGTTCCACTAACATAAAATTTATAATATTGCAGATGATTCATTCACGCCAAGCTGGCCCGACATGAAATTTCCTGAAGCTAAGGTTTTAATATTGAACTTCAGGCAAATGAAGTACACCTTGCCTCAGTTCGTGAAGCATATGAAAAAATTGAAGGTTTTGATTATCACAAATTACGGTTTTCACCCTGCTCAAGTACAAAACTTTCCGGTGGTCGAGTGTTTATCCAGCCTGGAGAGAATGAGATTGGAACATGTTTCAATTACTCCTACATTTGCATTTCAGCTACAGAAATTGAAGAAAATATCTTTGATTATGTGCGAGATTGGTAACTCTTTGGACAACTTCGCCCATATGTTTCCAAATCTCGAGGAGATTGAGATTGAATATTGCCGTGATTTGGTAGAATTGCCTGCTGGACTATGTCACATTGTTAGTCTTCAGAGAATCAGTATAAATTCTTGTAACGAGCTTAGTGCGCTCCCTGATGAAATTGAAAGGCTGATAAATTTGCAATCGTTGAGGCTTAACTCTTGTACGAAGCTGAAGGAACTACCTGAGAAAATTGTAAGCCTCCAAAAACTAAGCCTGCTTGATTTATCGGATTGTACAAACCTTATTAAGATGCCGATAGGGATTGGTGAGCTAAAGGGTCTAAAAATACTTCACATGCGAGGTTGCTCGGGATTATTTGAGTTGCCGCCATCGGTTGAGGAATTTAGGAATTTAAAGGTGTTTTGTGATAAAAAGACTGCCTCTTTGTGGAAATTTTATAACAATGTGCAAGTAAATCAAGTCAAGGAAGATATCAACCTGGATTGGCTTCACAATTGATTTCCATGTATTCTATCAGAGGGACCTTTGCAAGTTTGTAACTGGCTTGGGTGTCATTGCTGAAGCATGCATGTTGTTGTGGGGTTATGTTTTCCTTGTTTTTGTTTGGGTTTTGTTTCTATTTTCTTATGGTGGGTTTTTAGAATATAAGAATTTATGATATGATGTGCTTAAATAATGATGTGCTTATTTATGATTGAAATAAACAATTGTTCATTGTGTGTTTGTGCTTGTAAGTTACATAGAATCATACATAATGTGTCATTGTGATCAAATAACCCAAACACATGGATACATGGGTGATTCAACTTGAGACATATAGAGTTAGTAATAACCGACCTTTCCTTCAACTTGATGGCTTTTAGATACTCGAGAAAATCTAAAACAAATCTTACCTAGCAGTTGAGCATATGAGACCACCATTCTGATCAAGTCAAATTTACTTTGACAAACGTAGCCTTTCATAATCCCTCCCATTTAATTTTCTTTAATACATATATTTTAACAACCTAGTTCTACGTCGAAACATGTTTGAAAAATTTATCGGTATAGTTGTTTAAGGTGAATTTAATTCGATATAAACTTGAGATGTGAGCAAAAATTTCAAAATTTGACCCGAAACATTACATATATGGTACAAATATATAGTTATAATTCAATAATATTTATCACAAATTATTGTTTTGCTAGTGTCGTTGTTATATTATAATAATAGGATATTGCGACAAATATATGGCTCGGACATTATCATTTTCGGTCCCAAATATTTAGGACGGACTTGTCCATTGTGTCAGATTCTTCCTTGTGACGGAGCATTTGTGATAGACTGTCCGCCACAATATAGATATCACTGACAGACAATCCGTCGCAAATCCACCCCAATTTCATTTTTAATTTTTGGCAATCTTAGGGGGTGTTTGTTTAGAGCTAGTTGAATCTGAATGGCTGAATCGTTCAGTGCATTTATTTTGGTAGCTTAATGACTAAGTTAGATTTTTTGAACTGAATGAGCAGCTGAATGAAATAAAAAAAATTAAAAAAAAATATTAACTATTATATTAAGTAATACTCCCTCCGTCTCAAATTATCTGTTGTTCTAGAGTTCCACACAAATATCAATATGTGTGATAAAAATACTAAAATACCCTTATGTGCAGATTTTTTTGTTTTCTGCAAAAATCTCACGCACTCTTCGTCTTCCTAAATTTCTTTTCACAAAAACTCTGAAATGCTCCATACTCCTCAATACATCATCGTTTCTTTTTCTCTTCATCTTCCAAAATTATTTTTCGTATGCGGAGAGAGAAGAACAAAGACATCGCGGCCATGATTGGGACGTTAACGAACTTGCAGAAGCTATCATTTCTCAAAACAAAGAGACATCGCGGTCATTAATTAATACAGGCACTGAAAAATTTGACCCAACTGAGAAAGCTTAGCATTATTGATCTAAGAAGATATGATGGGCCAAACTTGTGCCAAACTATTCAAAGGCTGGAAAATCTGCGGTCCTTGAATGTGACTTCATTGCATAAGGGAGTGTCTGGATCTACAAGAAATTACTCATACAATGCTTGAATTGAACAATTATTTTAGCGATTTCTCCTTCAACTTTGGATGCTGCTGGTTTTCGTGATAACAACTTTGTCAACTCTTTCTCCAGCTTTCCTACTTCTTCGGGTGTAAATTCTGCTAAATCTCGAGACACAGAGTGCTCATCATCCTCAACGTTTTGGCTTTCTTGATTTTCTTTTAAATCGTTGTTACCAAAAGTTCCAATTGTCAGTAATCCATGAGTCCAGTCACTGAATTCTTCTTTTCTAGGTTCTGGATTTATATGAACTGCAGAAAGGGAATCAAAAAAAAATTGAACAAACAAAAAGGTCGTACTCTCACACTTGTATCTTTATTGGTGGGAATATGAAAAGGATGCTTAAAAAAGAGAAGAGGTGTGAATGAGAGTAATGACTATCAATAATTAGGGTAAAGGGGCAAACTTGAAAAATAAAGGGAAAAAATGCATTGAAATCTTAAAAAAGCAGATATTGTGGGATAATTTTTTTTGCTAAAACAGCAGATAATTTGGGACGGAGGGAGTATTAAATAAATTTACAACAATTTTGAATTTTTTTAGAGGAAGTAAAATAATAAAATTTTGTCATTCAGATATTTCAGACATGTTAATTATCAAATAATTTTTTTCATTCAGATTCAGATTCAGTTTTTATCAAACAACCTTTATTAACGACGGACATATAAGAAGAAAAATCTTGATAGAGAAGAAAAAGAAATACTAGTGAATTTAAGTGAAGGTTTCGGAGGGCTAGACGACTGACTTTATTTGTGGGTCACATATGATGGGGACCAGTGCCGTAGACTTGTAAATAATGTGGAAATTGAAGTTGATTTACATTTACATTTCTGTGTACAAGTTTCAGCTTGGAGTGCTTGGTTGTCTTCTTCGATACCAAGTATTTTTCTTTTCTAGATAATTTAATTTCTTGCCAAATGGCAAATTTCAAACAATAAATAATTTTTTTTAGACAAATAAAAGGAGACGGTGGGAGTGATGCATGTTTACAATTTATAAATGGAAATCTTTTAGTTGTAGACGGATGGAGTAATAAGTGCTTCTTAATAAAATTATTGGATTTGAATTAAGAGAATTAATAGTTCCACAACGTATCACTTACTTGTAGTAGAAGTTTGTGAAAGTATTAAATTAACTTGTATAAATATGGATTCCCCAAATCAAATTAACTTTCTAAAATTAAGATTCAATTCAAAACAGAATGGGAAGAATTGTTTAGTGTAATCACTTTCCATTATAATGTAATTAATGAAATACGGAGTATTCTATACGCTAAAGAAGTCTACACTATGGAAGACTTGCCTAAAATACAACAACAAGTGTTTTGGTACTTCTCTCACGCGGTATACAGGCTCCACGACAATAATATACTAATCGAAAGCAACTAGTGTAATACCTACGAAGCTTCCTTCCCATTTTATGAAGAAATATTTATGTAGCTAAATAGTAGTATGTATTAGGGAAAATGGCAAAACTATTAATTTCCCGTGTTTGTGCCCATGCATGTGATTTTTTTCTGTTATTAAATTTAACTAATTAGCAAAACCCCTCATTCAAGCTAAAGTTATTAGTACAATATTGTGATTGTTTACGTTGATTTTTTGATTGTCAGTTATTTAGATAAATATTAGTGTTAATGTTTTTGAAAATATGTATAATAATTAGGGTACTTCTATAATTCTTGTCAATCCCATGTATTGATAAGTTTGACGTAAATTTATTACAATACATAACATGATTAGTTTTATATAATTAAGAGTGCAAAATCATACCAAACGAAAGTTTAAATTAAAATACTAATTGTAACATAGGAGAGTTTCGACTTATACCTAAAGGACAAAAATGTCAAAAGTAGATAAATCTAGCGGCAACTTTTATAATTATTAGTGATTGTTGAGATATAAAGTCTCACATAAGATAAATAAGACTGGAAGACTCAATTTATAACTTGAAAGATTACTTCATTTATTGTCAATTGGTTTTGAGTTGGATGCTTCAATATGGCATCAGAACAGACTTCATTCCATTCATGTGCAGCCCCAACTGCCCATATGCTTTACGTCACCCAATTAAAATTGTTTTAGTTCAAAATTATGCCACACGTGAGGGTGAGGGAGCATGTTGGGATATAATGTCCCATATTGGGCAACTAAAAACTGTAGACTCAATATATAACTCTTTGTAGAATGCTTTAATAGTGACACTTTGTACTTTGATTAAAGCAACACGCATTACTCGGATATCATCATCTAATTCAATATTGGATTGGATACTGGGCAAAACGTACATATTTTTAGCTCGAGTAATGTCATACTGTATTGCAGGTTAACATCAAATGTCCGCTAATTATCACTGGAGTTTCTCTAGGAGGATCTATCGCCTCTCTCTTCACCATATGGCTACTTGACACCATTTATTTGAAGGCGTCCAAGTTCCCCCTTTGCGTAACTTTCGGCTCCCCCCTCCTAGGTGATGATGCCTTTCAACAAGCTGTATCAGAGCGCCCCACATGGATTTCATGTTTTCTGCATGTAATCTCCAACCAAGATCCAGTTCCCAGACTATTCGCCTCGAGTGGCCACATGCCATTTGGTACAACTCTCTTCCTATCTGAGTCGGGCTGCGCATGCTTCGACGAACCTCAATCAATTTTGGAGCTAATCAATGCATTCAGCTTAGGAAACCATGAGGGCATGCAAAACACTAATTACGGAGGGATGCTAAAAAGACTCAAGCATAATGCGAGCCGAAGGGAAATTAAAAAGGGAGTTAAATATGATATCAACAATCCACTTCAGGCAGGAATCACTGTACAACTGGTAGCAATTGGAGCTATTAACAAGGTAAAATTTTCTTATTTGATCTAGCCCGAATCCGATCTTCATATTATATCTACTTTAGGGGCAAGGATTCCCTTCGTTACAGCTTTCATCAAGTTTTTATTTAACTACCTTTTTTGGAAACTTTAGCCGCAGGAGATCAAGAGGGAGGAGAGCTTTCTCATCACACAGATTGAGAGAAGGTTAGAGAGTATTCAAGAACGAAAGATTAATGTTTACGATCAAGCAAAGAGATTAAATGAGGCAAAAATATGCATGACCTACCTGGAGTGGTACATGAAGGTTACAAAGAGTGAAGGAGGTTACTATGACAGCTACAAAACAGTTTACTCCAAAAGAAGAGAAGAAATCGTCAAGCGCCAGAGGATCCTGACGCAGTATTGGAAGCGTATGGTTGAGGAGATCGAAAAGATGCCCAAAAGGGAGGCGGATTCTAAGATTCTTAGCCGTTGGTTATATGGAGGTATAAACTACAGAAGGATGGTTGAACCGCTGGACATAGCAGACTACAATAGACGGGGCAAGACGGAGTACATAAATAAAGGAAGATCTGAACACTACAAATTGTTGGAACAGTGGGAGAAAGGTGGTAGTAGGAGTAAACCAGCTGAGAGAAACAAGGTTTCTAGTCTTACCGAAGATTCTTGTTTCTGGGCACGTGTGGAGGAGGCTCTAATTGTTTGTGGTTTGTTAAAGAATGGAGATGACGATTGTGGAAGTGGAAATCTAATTGAATTTGAGAAATATGTTATGGGTTTGATAAGGAAGCGTTCGGTGTCTCCTGAGATTTTTGTGGGGCAAAGCAGCTTCATGAAATGGTGGAGAGAATATAAACAGACTAAAGGGATTTCTTATCAATCTGATCTGACAGCTTTCATGAACAATGAGAAGCTAGAAAGTGAATCCATCGTGCTCGATGAGTACAAAAAATTATCTTAATTTTTATATATAGCTGTATACTTAAGTTTTCTTCTTTATATATATTTGCCCTTTAATTTTTTAGTAGGACTAGCTCTACCTGAGAATGTAATCTGTTTTCTTCTTGTCAATGGATATCGGTCCTTTATGACTAAAAGTAGAATTTTGAGGGACTGTTTTGCTTAATTTTAACACCAAATTATGCTAGGCTTTTTGGAAGTCCGGTTTCTCTTTCTTCTTTTTTTTGGAGTCAAAAGAAAGACGATAGTTATTTTAAAATACCAACATACTATAAATACTTTTATAAAAGGACTCAACAAGAGCCTTTACAACGGATAGCAAAAGCTTAGTAACAAAAGGAGAAGGACTGGACAAATACCAACTGAAACCAGTTGTTACCCCATGTCTCTTGCAAAGTAAAATGTCAATCCCTTTAAATGCTTCCTTCCTTCCTTCCATATTATTTGATTATGGTTAATTTTTAAAAATTAATTTGAAATATTTTTAAACTCAAAATTAATATAATTTTTTTTCATTTTAATTAATACAATAATAAATATTACGATCATCATAAGTTTTATTGTTTTATAATTTTTAATGAAATTTCTCAATTTTTTGTTTGAAAATATTTCAAATTAACTAACTTTTAAAAATGATTATATAATTTGGAATGGATGGAGGATATATGAATTTTTCTGGCAACTTCACCGAAACACCAAGCAGTTTTCGTAGTCTGAAAGCCAAAAGTGGTTTTCAATGATTTTTTTTTCTTAAATTCATGGAAAATATAAAAGAAATTTTTTAAAAAATTAATAATTTTTTTGTTAAAAGTTATAAGATCAGTATTGACTTTTCAAAAGTCAATTTAAAATATTTTTAAATTTAAAATTTACATGATTCATTTAAATTTTAAAAATAATAAATATTATAACTATATAGTTATATTTTTTAGATAGTTTACCTTGGGTTGACTCATACTTCCGTTGGTCCAATTAATGATCACTATAATAGGATAATCGGGGGTTGTAAGAGGACAGCACCCCTGGGAAGCCAAGCATAATATGTATTTTGAGTTTGAGGATTTATTAGTAATTAATTGAGTATGAGGTTTTATTACTAATGTTTTGGGTCTTATAAATTTGAACCCATGATATATGTAACAGATGGTTTTCTAGTTAGTATACTATATAACTATAGTTTGGTTTGTGGATCATTGTAGGGTGTGTTAGCTGTATTTAATGAAGACATAATTGCATTGTGAACCTGAATATATCATATATTTTCTATTTTCCGTTCTTCTTTAATTTTTTTTTTGTGATTGTGTGCTATGGATCTTAAATCTAACAGTTTATGATATTCATAATTGCATTGACATAAACTACATAATTTCATATCAATTTTGAGTTTGATATTAACTTTTGAAAAATCATTATTAATCTTATAATTTGGAACATAATGAGTATTTAATTAATTTTTAAAGATATATAAAAAATTATGTCATTAATTAATTCTTTGTTACGATATACAAATTACAGATAAAAAGAAACAAAATTTTCATTTTAAAATACAGGTGGGAATATTAATTTACTTGGACGTGCATTTATACTAAACAGTACTACTTATATATGGTTCTAGGCAACTTCATACATGAATCAACTTGCTAATAAAAAAATAACTGTAAACTACTACGTATTTTCTTCTTCAACGACCAGAATAATAAACTAGGTCGTGTAAGTAATTCCAAAATAGGAGACTTCAAGTCGACGGTTGTCAACTGACAAAAATGTCCTTAATCCAAACCGAAAATTCAACCTGTGCAAAGGGTAATTACAGTAATATTAAACGGATCATCAATCATATATAACTAATTATGATCAGTCAAGAACAAATCTATACATACAGCAGCTAGCTAGATTGGAGAAAAAAAAAAGAAAAGATGGAGGGAGGAAGAATTAGTTTTGGAGAGAGAATAGAGATGAGAGAGGAGCTTATCAAGAAAGCTTGTCAATTATCCATGAAAGCTCATCATAAGCAGTACATGATTTACGAGAAAAGCTCCTCCTCGGAGGCCGTTTTCGCCTTTGCCGGATCTTGGTCTGCCGATGATTGGTTTAGTGGAAAACCTTTTGGAGAAACAAAGATCGATCTTAATTTGTTTCCATCTCTAAGAAGCATCGGCAACGACGAAACTGCATTTGTGAATGAAGCATTTCTTGTCAGATTTAAAGCAATTCTCCAAAATTCTTCGCTGGTGAATGAGGTAGGTACATTTTCATCCATTACCAATTTTTTAATAAGAATCATACACTAATCCCCTCGTAGAGAATAAGTCAAAAGTCAACTTCTCAATTTTACTATATTGTGTTTTTATATATTTGTTCTAGATATGATAGTCTTATTTATAATCTAAGACTAATTAAGTGTGTATATATAGGAAGTGATTTATAATCAAAGTTAGACTAGAGTCTCATCCATTCAATGTGCATCTCACAATTCATTTTTATGATCCAAAAACTATAACTATTCTCGTATGTATAACTGTTATGATGATGGCGTACCATATCCACACAATAGTTGTAAAGATGAAATATTTCATATATAAGAACAATAGTTGTGTGGATGTGATATAATTTCTGAATTCTCATCGGCATAATATAGTTGTGTGGATGACATATATATCACATCCGCACAACTATTGTGCGGACGAGATAAATATTAAGTCATTCAATCTTTTTTAAAAGCGGTCATAGATGAGTTGAATAATAAGAATTCCTATTTAACTTTGACTTTAAATATATATATATATATATATATATATATATATACTGGTCCGGATCAAGTCATACCCATTATCTTACTCACCCGTGTTTCACCCCCCCACTTTAGTGACGATTTCGATTATACAATTGATCGTTTCTATACTTTTAATGACGCTTATATGTTGTCCGTCAGCTAAAAGTATAGACCAAAATAATATAACTCAAAAAAAACCGTCTTTCATAGACATTAATATACTATCACTGGCAATTTGTGTATATATTTTTTCTTATATATATATATATATATATATATATATATATATATATATATATATATATATATATATATAGCAAGATCAAGAACATTCCTCTTAAATCACAATATTCCTCCTTAAATAACACTCTTTTATTAAAATTACGCTGCTTTTGGAGTGGTGGCGGTGTGACATTTTTGTAAATAAAAGGAAAATAAGTGGGACCATTCTTTTTTAAGTCACTCCAAAATGACATAATTTTAATAAAATAGTGCTATTTAAGGAGGAATGATATTTAAGAAGAATACTCTTGATCCTTGCTCTATATATATATATACTAGCGTTGTCCCGTGCTTCCGGCACTGTATGGACGGTGTGATTTATCCCAAATTTTGAACGGTCCAGATGATTTATTGGTAAGTGAAAATTTTAAAATCAGTTGTATTTTATTATATATATATATATATATTGTGTATTGCTATACGAGTAATTAGTTGTACTGTAGCAAGTCTCGGCGTTTTCTTTTATGTAGCCCACTTGTTTTGAGCATCTTTGGAATATTATACTTGTGAAAAAGTTATCTCATGCTGCAGCCCAACGCGGATTCGTCCATAAGATAAACTTGCAGGCTAATCCGTAGCGCTGTAATTATACGAGAACTTATATTTTTATATGTATTTTTAATATTTTTATATAATTCTCCTCACATGAGTATACAAATAAGTGTAAGAAAAAATTATGTTAAAAAATCAAAAACACATCTGAAAATAGTACTCCCCTGACTATATATATTTGGGACTTATTTGAAAGCCAGTTTAGTCAAGATTGATCAATCTTTTTCTCTCAATCAAATATTTAATACTCCATCGGTTTTATATTATTTCGTTGACTTTTTAAAGTTAATTTAAGAAATTTTTAAACTCATAATTGACATAATTTTTTTAACTTTAATCAATACAATGATTAATGTTGTAAACTATCTAAAAAAATATTATTTATTATAAATTTTATTGTTTCACAATTTTTAACGAGTCATTTCAATTTTGAGTTTGAAAATATCTCAAATTAATTTTCAAAGATCAATAATGATCATATAATTTAGAAGATAATGAATATCTGTGAAGGTAATAAAAAATGGATTATATAGGATCCCCTCAATTATATGTATACTCTAGTTTTATCCGATATACATTTGGCATACAAATATTATTTTTAACGACACTTATAGTGATTTTATTGGGATTAATTTTATGACAAATTTTATAGCAAAGGACCGGACAACGGTTCGTCGCTATAGAACATAAATTATCGCCATAACTATTTATGTGCTATGGCGAAGGTTCGGTCTGTCGCTGATGGACCAAACCGTCTCCCCTGGCTATAATTAAGAGAAATCAGAGGATAAATGTAATAGAAGAATCCTATTCCAAATAAAATGCTGCCTATTTGTATATGATTCCGCGACAGTTCTGCAACTGTATAATTAACTGTTGCTAAAGGTTATAAAATGTTGTAGCAAAATAAAATCTCGTTTGAGTGCCTATAATCCAACGTTAATTTATCTGAAATTCACCGACATTCAAAAATAAGGATATGTTGAACGTTAATTTATCTGAAATTCACATTCAAAAATCTCGTTAATTTATCTGAATTTCAGGTGGACAATGCAGTTAAAGAAAAGAGGCAAATCGTATTTACAGGACATTCGTCAGGTGGTCCATTGGCCATGCTCACAACCCTCTGGTTCCTGGAAAAATACACAAATACAAGCCCTCGATGTGTTACTTTCGGGTCCCCTCTAATGGGTGACCGTATTTTTCCACATGCAATTAGACGAGAAAATTGGGATCATTTTTTCATACATTTTGTCATGAGGTATGACATTGTTCCTCTTATAATGCTAGCTCCTTTATCGTCCATTGAACGAGAGCTACCACAAATTCTCGATTTTTTCAATCCAAAATCAAAATTGTACGAGAAAGCCGCCGTTTCAACATCAAGCGAGGCCTCATCTTTCTACACGAATGTTTTGACAAAGGCATCCTCTGTTGCAAGCCATGCTGCGTGTAAACTCATGGGATGCACAAATTTACTAGTGGGAAATTTTGCTAGCTTCATCCAGCTTAGCCCTTATAGACCTTTTGGCACATATATCTTCTGCACTGATCATAGTAATAAAATGGTTGTGGTGGAGAATCCAGATGCTGTTTTGCAAATGTTGTTCCACTTTTCTCAATTAAGCTTTGAAGAAGAAGATTCTCAGGTTGCTTGTCAAAAGTTGAAGGAAAATTTGGTATACAAAAACGTGTTGCAGCATTGTTTACAAATGCAAAATGTTGTTTACTTGGGCAGTGCATCTGATAAGGTTATGGAGGATCTTGGCTTGGTGAGTTTTAGTAATTTTCCTTTTTGCATATATAATTCTATAATATCATTAATTTCTATCTGACAAAATTCACAATTTAAGTGGGTTTTTTTTTTTTGAGAATCTATTCTATTATAAATCAATTTTAGGGATACATTTTATTCTAGGGCGTAGGGGGAATATGGGGAAGGGGGTCAGAGCCGATAACTAGAAATAAGGATGAACTTAGGAAAAACTTACATTTTTCATACTGAGGGGAAACCTTGTTCGCAGTTGGTTTAAGCTAGATTGTCATAATATTTTTGAAACATATATGTTGAAAACGAGAAGGATTTGATGCATGATTAATTTATGTAATATAAGTGATAGCATGATATACATTGTGGAGAGCATTCTTTAATAGTATAAGATTTTAAATAAGTTGGTAACTTAAACATAATATTAGAGCATGCGCATGGAATTGCAGTACACAAGAGCAAGGCTATGTCTCCACGCAGCTGAAGAGTCTGAGAAACAAAAATTGCAAAATGAGAAAAACATTGATAAGGAAAGCATTACAAACATCCTAAAGACGATGCAACAATACCGAACGGATTGTGAGCGTAGAAAGGTTGGGTATTATGACGCCTTCAAGAACCAAGTTAGGGAAGAAGACTTTAAGGCTAATGTGGCAAGGCTGGAGCTAGCAGGAATATGGGATGAGATAGTGGACATGTTGAAAAATTACCAACTTCCAGACAATTTCGAGGGCAAGAAAGAGTGGATAGACTTGGGAACCGAATTTAGACGACTCTTGGAGCCTGTAGATATAGCCAACTACTACAGGCACGGACGGAATGATGACGCGGGATCCTACATGACAAAGGGTAGGCCGAGGCGTTACAAGTTCCCCCAGAGATGGCACCAGCACAACAAAAGGATGCTGCAATTTGAAACCATCTCGGAGTCTTGTTTTTTGGGGGAAGTGGAGGAACTAAGAATTTTAAGTAAGAAAAAGTCTGATTATGATGAAGATATGAAGCAGAGGATTGTAATATTAGAGGGGAAAGTTCTTCAATGGCACCAGGATGAAGTGCTGGGCAAGGATGTGTTTTTGGAGAAATCTACGTTTACCGAGTGGTGGAATTCGCTTCCTCACCAACACAAGTCAGAATCTTGCATCAGAGGGCTGTTAAAGTTTAATATTGAGGCAGGAATTTGAATGCAGTAATAATTAAGATCGATCTAGCCTCGTTACAACTCTCCTATAATTTACTTTGTGTTTTTTTTTGTTCAGTTGGTGTGGTTATTAATAACAGGATTTGTCATATTAATATGCATGATTGGTTATAAAAATGTTCTTTCGGTTTGCCAATTTATCCCTTCCACTCCAAATTTATCTTACCCTTTGAAATAATTCAATCATTTTTTTATGTTCCGACTATTTTCACCTTTGCAAATATTATCCACTATAGTCTAAAATTGTTATATAAAACCTCTGCATGGAATGATCCAAGACGTCTTAGGGACACTTTGTTTAGGACTGAATGGTTGAATCGGTCAGTCATTTAATGAGTTTGTTTTGGAAAAAAAAATTGTCTGGATGGCTGAATCGGTCAGCCACTCAAACGATTTGGGCTGAATGAAGTTTTTTTTTACAACATTAACTATTATATTAAGTAATATTAAATAAATTTACAACAATTTTGAATTTTTTAAAGGGGTAAAATAATAAAAATATGTTATTCATATGTTTCAGACATGTCAATTACCAAACAACTTTTTTCATTCAGATTCATTCAATTTTTATCAAACACCTCCTTAGCAGCAAATAACACTAACCGGAGTCGATCCATGTAAAAAACCAATTACCGCAATTAAATACTACTTTAAGTATTTGTAAAAAACTATTACGAATAATGCAATTTGTTAGAAATTAAGTCACACAAAATAAACAACACAATAAAATAAATAAATCAACATAATATTTAACATGGTTTGATTATTAATGACTTAATCTACAAAACTAACTTTAATATATTAATTTGAGTTAGTAAACTTTTTAAATAGAATTAAAGGTTAAAAAATTCTCCCTCGCGCATCAACCCAACTAACCAAGATCGAATTACACTCTCAACACTCTAGGATGTTATGTGTTCTCTCTCTCTAAACATAAAATTTTATTTATTGACTACCCACTACTCATATTTTTCTAATCTAATTAGGACACATATAATAAACAAATTTATTACAAATAAGACTATTTTCAAAATAATATTCCTATCAAAAATAAGATTCTTTCAAATAATATATAGCTTTTGAGGAGTTACCTAACAATTCCTCCCTCCACTCAAATCCCCAAACACTTCAATTTCATTTTTGAATTTTATTCAATGGTTGTCCTTCTTGGTCTTCTTACCATGTTTAGACTGCCCATCTAACACATTTATTTTTCATTTTTCCTATCTTGAAGAATTAAATTGTCTTCTTTGAACACCTTGCATGAATCTCCATGTGAGGATAATTCTCCCAATAAAATTATATTCTCACCATAACTAAAGACATAACATACCTTCTCAAGAATATTCGTAGAATCATCATAAAGTTTGAAACGAACACAATCTTCACTATCTTTTTATTCACCACATTAATGTAATCAAATTCTCCATCTTTTTTCAAAGTTTCAAAACAATCTCTCTCATTGCATATATGCATAGAAGTTGCAGAATCTAATACTCATTCATCTTCATTACCACTTTTAGTCATCAAAACATCAACTTTTTTCGCTTCACTAAACAAATTATCATCTTCAACTTTTTCTTTCTACTTCAATTTTTCTTAATAGTTCCTTAAATCCTTTTTGTCCTCCCTTAATGTTTTGCATTGGTATTGGATGTGACCCTTCTCTCTACAATAGTAGTACTCTATATGACTGTAATCTCTTTAGCTTTGATCTTAATCTTCCTCTATTATAGTCTCTTAGCTTGTTCACCAATATCGTTATTGCTCTCTTCTCCCATCAACTTTTGACTTTCCTGCAAAACAATAACCACCTCATCTAAAATCAAAGTTGATTTTTTCATCAATAATATTTGCACCAACAACTTGTAAGACTTTGGCAAAGATGACAATAAAAGCAATGACTTATTCTCATATTTTAATTTTTTTCATCCGTATTCAACAATTGAGACATTAACCTGTTAAAAACATTTAGATGATCAGGGAGATTGGTCCTTTCATCCATCTTTAAATAATACAATTTCATCTTTAAGCACAATCTGCTGGTTAACGACTTCGAAACATAACTCTTCTCGAGTTTTTTTTTACAACTTTTTCGGATCAACACATCATACTTTATCTCATGTGCTAACGTCGAACGTATTATGCATATCGCCTTCTTGCAAATTGTTTGCTAATTTGCATATTTCACCTCGTCTGATTTTTTCTTCTTCAAATCTTTACGTTACCAAAAGATGTCGCACACTATTCTGCAATATTATGAAATTTGTTTTATGAAGCTGATTTTACGGTCCCTAGAAGAAATTAGCTAAGAGATAAGAAGATATAAAACAGAGAAGAAACAAGAGAGAGAGAGAGATAGATAGGAGAATTCTTAATTCGTTTCATACCCTATTATGTTACACCAGAGCCGGTCCTGAGTTTTTTAAGGCCCGAGATAAATTTTTTCAAGTGTGCCCCTTTATACAAATTAAATTAAAAAATAAATAAATTATCAACTAATTTTTTTTTATTAAAATTATAAGAATTTACAAAAGATAAGGAAGAACACTTTAAAATGTCATCGAAGCAAAGAATCATCAGATGTACCTACAAAATAAAAATATCAATGAAATTGGTAAAGCTCATGAAATATCCACTGTAGTTGGCAAGTTTTACTAATTGCACAATTGAACTTTTAATTTTTTAAATTACCTGTAAGACCCCAACTTTTTATAAATAAAGATTTAATTTTCTCTAATTATTATTTTGAAATAGTAAGGGGTTGATTTGATTAATGTGGTTAGTTATGGGTAAAATGCGCAAATATTTTAAATAAGCAAGTGGTTATAAAATATTCATTGTTGTCGGGGAATATTCGTTTGGTCGTGGAATATTCTTCGCTGTCCGTCGAGGAATATTAAATGACGACGGCCTTGAGCTTGTGTGGGCCCCATAACTTGAAAGCGATTGGATGAAGAAAGCGACAAATATAAGTTGTTTATAAATATCTTGCCTAGAGTTATTCTAGATTATACTATTAGAATACCGGTGGTTAAAACACGATGTCTGCGTTGTTGCCGATGGCGCACCAGTATTGCACCAATTATTGATTCTTCGTACGTGAAGGCACTTACTCAATAATTATTACGATGAATTATTGTTCAATTTTTATTTTATTGATTCAATAATTGTTGCGTTGATTTTATATTACCGTTGTTTCAATAATTGTCACTACACAAGATTTTTTCATTATCGAAGCAATAATTCATATTATCCGAATAATATTATTAGAAAACATTATTGACAATGTCTAGAAAGTTACATCTAAGGAGAGGTTTGGTCACCTAATTGCAAGGCCAGGAAGAAAAAAATTCTTATTGGAAAGCCCCATCTTTCCTGTGAACAGTCAGTTTCACCAAGATCTTGTGATTACGTAATATTATTTGTGAATAATTAATTATTGATTTATATGATGAGGAAAATATTTATTTTATGTGGATATAGATGGAAAAAATTTTTAAAGTGACAATTGTTAAAAATTGATATTTTATCTTTTCTGATAAAATAATATTATTATAATATAATAATGGTGATATTTTTACAATGAATGAGGGATATATGCGTATATGAGAAGAAAGAGTATTTTTGTTGCATTAAATGATTAACACATGTTTTGTGTGTCGGTGGACCCCATTTCTTGACTGAAATTTGATTATAGCCTGTAAAATCGTCCGTATGTGAATTTCGGTCAATTTCTGTTTAGAATTTGGAAAAACTTTCTTTTGTAAAGTTGTAGAGAATTGAATTTCCTATAAAAAATCGAGAGATTTGAATTTTCTGATAAAAGGCTATTTATTATGAATTATTGAAATTTCGGTATATCGGGTGTGAATTGAGTTTTGGAGTTTAAATGATTTTTGTTAGAAAAACGTTTTTTGTACTTTGGTGGCCCCTCACTTGCACATGTTAATGGCTGAATTCAAGTATCTAGAGGTGGGCTTGAATATTTTGTAATTATATTAATATTATATTAAATTTTATGTTTTGGTGTTCTAAGCAATTTCCTATAAATAGGGTGTTTAGGTTAGAATTGAAAATCACACCAGAAACTAAAGATTTCTCTCTCTATATATCGAGCGTATTTTTGTGAGTATTTTAGTACTTTGAGTATTGCTATACGGTGCAAGTTCTTTTAGCACTATATCCAAATATTCCAGGTAAAAATCTTTGTCTTTTTGATGTAAGGGATGTTATTTTCTTAAGTAAATGATATTATTTCTTCAATATCATTATCTTAGAACTATTGAGTCCGAATTTTTATCAAATTTAGAACTTTTCATGCTCGGGGTTACTATTCACGAGTTATTATTCACGAGTTCTTATTAATGAGTTACTATTCACGATTCTTATTCACGTGTCTTATTCACGAAGCATGATGATTTTTTGTGAAATTTTTATCTTTTAGTGCGGAGTTACTTATTCACGTGATACTGATCTTATTCACGTATACTAAGACTATTCACGAATCGACCTTTATTCACGGAAAAATTAAATTTTCTTTTTCTTTGTCCAAGATCATCTCATTATGATTCTATCTTTGATTGGATCTATGTTTTGGTCTTCATTCTTGAATTTTACTCCACTCGATTATTTATGAAATATTTTTGAACATGGATTGTAAAAGTATGAATCCTTAATATTTGTTCTTTTGTTTCAATTTGGATTCGTTTCCTTTAAAATATTTTTCATCATCCTCGGTCTAAATGATTATATTCTTTGAATATCTTTGGCACAGTAGTGCAAAATGAATGATTTTCTGATGAATATCTTTGGCCCGTAGTGCAAAGATAAACAAGTGTTTAGATGAACATGACCAACTGATGAATATCTTTGGCCCGTAGTGCAAAGATGAACAGGTGTTGAGATGAACATGACCAACTGATGAATATCTTCGGCCTGTAGTGCAAAGATGACTATTTGATTCAAGATGTATATTGATTGATGTAACAGAGATAAAATATCGATGATAGACTTTTAAATTCATGGATGATAGTAGATTTCATTATCTACTTAACTCTTCTAATGAATTGTTGTTTCCACTGCAGTTGTTGATCTAAAACTTGTTGTCTATTGTATTCTATCAGATTTTTCCTTGTTGAAGACTATGGATAATTTGTTGTACATTATCTTAGTCATAATATTCTTTACTGGGCTGGTTGAGCTCACCCTTTTCCTTTTTGTTCCATTTTTCTTCTCAGGAGAC